>OX030958.1:5896125-6196125 GCA_943735955.1 Piscicola geometra | reverse complement strand
ATAAATAATTATAGTTCATCACTTAAACTAGCATGACGAAGATGCTACTGATGATGATGATGATGGTGATGTGGATAATGGGGATGAGGATGACGATGGGGATGGTAATGATGATGGACATGATTATGGCGATGATTATGATTATGATCCCCACGACCACTACCACAGGCTTGCGAGCTGGCGATGAAGCGATGCGAGATGCAAGTGTTGTGCGCGTGTGAGCACGTCGCCATCAGAGACTCCTTCGACCGGGCCATCAACATGGCGGACGAGAAGAGGAACATGCGAGTAAAAGTGAATCGATGGTGTTATTGAGGGGTTCAGGGATGGGGTTTAATTACTGTAGTTCAATTAATTTAGTTTAATTATATCATTTGTTTTAAGTAATTGCCCACTTCTCCATTGAGCTATCTGTATATTTAAATATTCACTCACCCATTCATCTATCCACCCATTTATCCATCCATCCATCAATTTACCCATCCATCCATCCACTCATCCATCCACTCATCCATCCACTCATCCATCCACTCATCCATCCACTCATCCATCCATCCCTCCATGCATGCATGCATGCAGAGAGTGGTGCTACAGAGGCTACTGAGATGGCAGGCGGGTCAGAGGGAGAGCCAGCAAGAGGTTTCCCTCACCAGGAGAGCCCTCGAGGAATTGAATAAAGAAAATAATAATAATAATAATAATAGTGATGGTGGTAATGATAAGAAGACAAATAAAAGTGATGATGATAATAATGATAATGTTAATGATAATAATGAAGAGTATGATGAGAGTCAGGGTGTCGAAGAAGATGAAGACGATGATGATGATGATGATGAAAGTGATTTTGACCTGGAGAGAGAGATAGGTTCGTGTGCAACGAAATTTAGAAGTTAAATAATCATCGTCACTATCATCAAGATCATCATCATCATCATCATCACCATCATCATCATCATCATCATCATCATCATTGAAGACTTGTGCAGTGACAATGAGGAAGATGAAGATGACGCGAGTAAGAAGAAGAAGAAGAAGAATCCATTTATGAAGGTGAAAACGCCTACTACTACTACTACTACTACTACTACTACTACTACTACTACTACTACTACTACTACTACTACTACTACTTCTACTACTACTACTACTACTACTACTACTACTACTTCTACTACTACTACTACTACTACTACTACTACCACAACTACTACTACTACTACTACTACTACTACTACTACTACTACTACTACTACTACTTCTACTACTACTTCTACTACTACTTCTACTACTACTACTACTTCTACTACTACTACTACTTCTACTACTACTACTACTACTACTACTACTACTACTACTACAACTACCACTAGTTGAACAAGTACGGGGAGACAGTGCTACAGACGGCGTGCATCTCGGGTGACCTGAAGAAGGTCAAGTCGTACATCTCACAAGTGGGTGGTGTTGTTGTTGTGTTGATGTTGTTGTGTTGATGTTGTTGTAGTGTTGTTGTTGTGGTGTTGTGGTGTTGTTGTGGTGGTGTTGTTGTTGTGGTGTTGATGTTGTTGTGTTGATGTTGTTGTGGTGTTGTTGATGTTGTTGTGTTGATGTTGTAGTGTTGTTGTTGTGGTGTTGATGTTGTTGTGTTGTTGCTGGGGGGAAGGAAGAGGTTGAGAGGTAGAGCGTTTCGTGGTATGCATGAGTTTTTTAAATTTTTAATTCATTATTTCAATATAACGCTTAGTTTTGTCGAATCAAGCTTTCCAATGATTCGACAATCACCATAATCACCCTTCCATGCTCCTCTTGCCACAACCAACCCTTCACACCCAGCACCCGACACCTCCCTCCCAACCAACCCCTCTCCCCCAACCAACCCCTCCCTCCCAACCAACCCTTTCCTCCCAACCAACCAACCCCTCTTTCCCTTCCCACCAACCCCTCCCTCCACAACCACAGGGCTGCCCTCTCAACCACAGGGACCACAGTGGTTGGCTGCCCATCCACGATGCAGCCAATCAGGGCTTCTCGGAAATTGTCGAACTGCTCATCGATTCTGGATCTCTGGTCGATGATAGGTCGTTTACTTGACCCTTGTTTGACCTGATTAATTGCAGTGTAGGGTGGCTGATACAGCTTTCATCACCATCATCAAAACATCATCATCATCACTTCCATAATCATCATAATTACCGAACCATCAAAATCATAATCATCACCACCGCAATCATCATCAAAATCATAATTATCACTACCGCAATCATCATCATCATCATCGCCACACCATCACCGTCTTCATCATCACTATCATCCATAATCATCATCATCACCGCCAGAGGGGGCAAAGACTGCGGCGGCTTCACGCCACTGCACAGCGCATGCGCGAACGGACACACTCAAGTGGTGGAGGTGATCTTGCGCAAGGGCTACCAGGAGATGCTCATCAGGAGGACTGATGAGGTGGGAGGGGGAGTGGGGAGGGAGGGTTTTGAGGTGTGGTTGAGGGGGTTGAGGGGGTTTGAGCGGGGGTGAGAGGAGGTGGGATGGGGATGAGGCAGAAAAGGGTGGGATGAGTTTGGAGGTAAGGGGGTGAGGGAAGGATGAGGTGCGAGGGTTAGATGATACTTAAGTGTGGGGGAAGTTGGCTTTATTGAAAGAAGCACCAATCAATCAGATGAATTTCCATGAGTCGTTATCACAAATGAAAGAGCGCTCTAAAATGAAGTTTGTCGATTAGACACGCCTTCAGACCATCTCATCGTACGAACCACCAGAACGAGTTGGCAGTGGCTCTGTTGGAGGACTACATAGGCAATAACAACGACAACGCCACCACTGAGTTGCAACAATTCCTCAAGAAGATGAAGCTGATGACTCAAGGTAGGTGTGTGTGTATGTGTGTGTGTGTGTGTGTGTGTGTGTGCGTGTGTGTGTGTGTGTGTGTGTGTGTGTGTGTGTGTGTGTGTGTGTGTGTGTGTGTGTGTGTGTGTGTGTGTGTGTGTGTGTGTGTGTGTGTGTGTGTACATGTGTGTGTGTGTGTTTTGTGTCTGAGTAGCTTTGAACCGATGCAAATTAAAACGTCTGCAGCTGAACTGGACAGGCAGGCGTCATCGATGCAGCACAAGGCACCAGCGTCTCATCCTCCTCCATCACGACACGTCAACCTGCAGAGGGTGCCTCATGCTGTCTGCTTCTGTCACGCTTCCTCATCCTCTACCATCCTCCAACATCCTCCAACATCCTCTACCATTCTCCAACATCCTCCAACATCCTCCAACATCCTCCAACAACCTCCAACATCCTCCAACATCCTCCAACATCCTCCAACATCCTCCAACATCCTCTACCATCCTCCAACATCCTCCACCATCCTCCAACAACCTCCAACATCCTCCAACATCCTCCACCATCCTCCAACAACCTCCAACATCCTCTACCATCCTCCAACATCCTCCAACATCCTCCAACATCCTCCAACATCCTCCAACATCCTCCAACATCCTTCAACATCCTCCAACATCCTTCAACATCCTCCAACATCCTCTACCATCCTCCAACATCCTCCAACATCCTCCAACATCCTCCAACATCCTCCAACATCCTCCACCATCCTCCAACAACCTCCAACATCCTCTACCATCCTCCAACATCCTCCAACATCCTCCAACATCCTCCAACATCCTCCAACATCCTTTAACATCCTCCAACATCCTCCAACATCCTCCAACATCCTCCAACATCCTCCACCATCCTCAAACATCCTCCAACATCCTCCAACATCCTCCAACATCCTCCACCAACCTCCAACATCCTCCAACATCCTCCAACATCCTCCAACATCCTCCAACATCCTCCAACATCCTCTACCATCCTCCAACATCCTCCAACATCCTCCAACAACCTCCAACATCCTCCAACATCCTTCAACATCCTCCAACATCCTCTACCATCCTCCAACATCCTCCACCATCCTCCAACAACCTCCAACATCCTCCAACATCCTCTACCATCCTCCAACATCCTCCAACATCCTCCAACATCCTCCAACATCCTCTACCATCCTCCAACATCCTCCAACATCCTCCAACATCCTCTACCATCCTCCAACATCCTCCACCATCCTCCAACAACCTCCAACATCCTCCAACATCCTCTACCATCCTCCAACAACCTCCAACATCCTCCAACATCCTCCAACATCCTCTACCATCCTCCAACATCCTCCACCATCCTCCAACAACCTCCAACATCCTCCAACATCCTCTACCATCCTCCAACATCCTCTACCATCCTCCAACATCCTCCACCATCCTCCAACAACCTCCAACATCCTCTACCATCCTCCAACAACCTCCAACATCCTCCAACATCCTCCAACATCCTCCAACATCCTCCAACATCCTCTACCATCCTCCAACATCCTCTACCATCCTCCAACATCCTCCAACATCCTCCAACATCCTCCAACATCCTCCAACATCCTCTACCATCCTCCAACATCCTCTACCATCCTCCAACATCCTCCAACATCCTCCAACATCCTCCAACATCCTCCAACATCCTTCATTATCCTCCAACATCCTCCAACATCCTCCAACATCCTCCAACATCATCCAACATCCTCCAACATCCTCTACCATCCTCCAACATCCTCCAACATCCTCTACCATCCTCCAACATCCTCCAACATCCTCCAACATCCTCTACCATCCTCCAACATCCTCTACCATCCTCCAACATTCTCCAACATCCTCCAACATCCTATACCATCCTCCAACATCCTCTACCATCCTCCAACATCCTCCAACATCCTCTACCATCCTCCAACATTCTCCAACATCCTATACCATCCTCCAACATCCTCCAACATCCTCCAACATCATCCACCATCCTCCAACATCCTCCAACATCCTCCAACATTCTCCAACATTCTCCAACATCCTCCACCATCCTCCAACATCCTCCAACATCCTCCAACATCATCCACCATCCTCCAACATCCTCCAACATCCTCCAACATCCTCCAACATTCTCCAACATCCTCCAACATCCTCCACCATCCTCCAACATCCTCCAACATCCTCCACCATCCTCCAACATCCTCCACCAACCTCCACCATCCTCCAACATCCTCCAACATCCTCCAACATCCTCCAACATCCTCCAACATCCTCCAACATTCTCCAACATCCTCCAACATCCTCCACCATCCTCCACCATCCTCCAACATCCTCCAACATCCTCCAACATCCTCCAACATCCTCTACCATCCTCCAACATCCTCTACCATCCTCCACCATCCTCCAACATCCTCCAACATCCTCCAACATCATCCACCATCCTCTACCATCCTCCACCAACCTCCACCATCCTCCAACATCCTCCACCATCCTCCAACATCCTCCAACATCCTCCAACATCCTCCAACATCCTCCAACATCATCCACCATCCTCCAACATCCTCCAACATCCTCTACCATCCTCCACCAACCTCCACCAGCCTCCAACATCCTCCAACATCCTCCAACATCCTCTACCATCCTCCAACATCCTCCAACATCCTCCAACATCCTCCAACATCCTCCAACATCCTCTACCATCCTCCAACATCCTCCAACATCCTCCAACATCCTCCAACATCCTCTACCATCCTCCAACATCCTCCAACATCCTCCAACATCCTCCAACATCCTCTACCATCCTCCAACATCCTCCAACATCCTCCAACATCCTCCAACATCCTCCAACATCCTCTACCATCCTCCAACATCCTCCAACATCCTCCAACATCCTCTACCATCCTCCAACATCCTCCAACATCCTCCACCATCCTCCAACATCCTCCAACATCCTCCAACATCCTCCAACATCCTCCAACATCCTCCAACATCCTCTAACATCCTCCACCATCCTCTACCATCCTCCAACATCCTCCAACATCCTCCAACATCCTCCAACATCCTCTACCATCCTCCAACATCCTCCAACATCCTCCACCATCCTCCAACATCCTCCAACATCCTCCAACATCCTCCAACATCCTCTACCATCCTCCAACATCCTCCAACATCCTCTAACATCTTCCAACATCCTCTACCATCCTCCAACATCCTCCAACATCCTCCAACATCCTCCAACATCCTCCAACATCCTTCAACATCCTCCAACATCCTCTACCATCCTCCAACATCCTCTACCATCCTCCAACATCCTCCAACATCCTCCAACAACCTCCAACATCCTCCAACATCCTCCAACATCCTCCAACATCCTCCAACATCCTCTACCATCCTCCAACATCCTCCAACATTCTCCAACATCCTCCAACATCCTCCAACATCCTCCAACATCCTCCAACATCCTCTACCATCCTCCAACATCCTCCACCAACCTCCAACATCCTCCAACATCCTCCAACATCCTCTACCATCCTCCAAAATCCTCCAACATCTTCCACCAGCCTTCTCTCTCATTTCACCTCTCCATCCACCTTCCACCTCCTACCACAACCACCACTCGCCTCCCCACAGAACAGCCTGTGTGACGTGAAGAACAACCCTCCGCAAGCCTCTAACAAAAAAAGCGATAAAAACAAAAAAGATCTTGATAATGATGGTGGTGGTGGTGGTGGTGATGGTGATGATAGCGGCGGTTATGATAATGATGATTCCCACCCTTACGACGATGCCAAGGAGCTCTTCAACTCCAAGACGGCAACTTCGGTCTACAAGCAGACGATGTGCAGTCAGTGCACGCATCTCCATCCTTTTCATTCATTCCTAATGATCGCCTCTTAGTAATATTAACAGTTTTTATTTTATTTACCTGCTTTTCAGAGGTTCCAGTGCCTTTTGCGTTTTCAAATCATGAACTCTTCACTATTTCTACAAACTTAAATAAGTTTTTATTACAAAGTTAATTAAAATCTTTTCAAATTTATTTTGTTTTCTTTTTTTCTTGCAGGCCTGATGAATCCCTTCTCGACAAAGAGCAAGCAATTGCATCATCATCATCAGGACGTTCTGAAGAGGAAGAGGAAGAAGATGCCAGCCATGGTGGCCGAGGAAGATTTAGTAGCTGATGATTGGATGGTTCCCGATGGTCATGGTGATGATGTTGTTGATGGTGGTGATGATGATACTGGTGTTGGTGATAATGATGGTGGTTCGAAATCTTCGAGTAAAAAAGTAAAGAATGCTGTTAGTGTGAGAAATGGAGTGAAGAAAAGAAAGAATGAAGGAGTCGCTAAAGGAATGAAGGATGACGAAGTTGTGGAAAAGAAGAAGATGAAAAAGCACAAGGGTGATGATAACGATGATGGTGATGAGGGTGGTGATTATGATGATGATGATGGTGATTATGATGATGATGGAGTGGTGGGGGAGACTGCAAAAGATGAATTTGGTGATGATGATGATGTCGAGATCTCCAATCGTCTGCTTTTGACCTCCTCTGGAGAAAATTCCTCATCGAATAATATTAAAAAGAACAAAAATAACATCAAAAAGAATAATTCCATAAAGAATAACGTCAAAAAAAATAATTCTATTAACAATAAAATAAATAACAGTAGTATTAATAATAGGAAAATTAATAAGGATGTTGACAGGGATGCAAGCCTCAATCGAGGAAGAGCAAAAAATATTGGAGATGAAAGATCTGGAAACAGTGTAAAGAACCACAATATAGATGGTACTTGCAACAACAACAACAACAACAACAACAACAACAACAAAATCGAAAACAACAACAAGGAGCAGTCTTGGGTGCGAATATCGATTGATGACGTCACAGTGATGATTCCCGTCTCGAGCAGGTTCGCCATTGCTGACTTGGGCATTTAGTTTGTTAATCATTAAAAAAAATTGTTAATTGATTTTATTATTCCTTACCTTCCTATTATTATTATTATAATTATTTATATTATTATTTTTTTATTATTGCTTTTATTGTTTTATAATAATACTGATAATGATTGTTACCTTTGTTATGGCCTTCTGGCAGGGATTGGTGCAGCAAGGACGTGGGCTGGTTGGCTGAGCAGGCAGCTGAGAGGTACTACAGGTGAGAAAAAGAGTACATAATAATATTAATATTAATAATAATAATAATAATAATAATAATAGGTAATATTAAACAATAGTAATAACAATAAACCTAAGTTCAATAAACCCCATGCATTATTATACAAGTCGCCACAAATATACCCTGAAATAACGACATAATAACAACTACCTAAACGTGGGGTCTTTATTACAATTTCAACAACAATATCAACAACAACAACAGATGTTACAGCAGTCGACCTCTACTACACTTGCACACGTCAGATGGGGTGGCTCTCTTCGCCACTGACGCTCTAGCCGCTGTGGTCGTCAGTGGCGCGCTGCAGGTGCTTGTTGGGGGGGTGGTTGTTGATTATGGTGGTGGTGGTGCTTGTTATGGTGGTTATGATGATGATGATAGTGGTAATAACAATTTACGGAGTTATTTACTTTTTTCTTGTTCAATTAAAATTATTCATTTTCACAATAATTAACTTTAAAATGTCTCGCAAAACCACGGCACTGCATCTCTGCTCACACAACAACACGCACGCACACACGCACACACACACACACACATACGCACACACACACACACACAGTTGGAGGGCAGGGTGGTGGATTGGAGGCACGTTGGCATGGAGACGAAGTACAATGACGCATGCGCCTCCTTCCAAGCCAGTAAGTGTCGTCGTCGTGTTCGTCGCCATTTTGAATTATCGATTTCAAGGCATACAGAAGCTTATTTCGGGAATTTACTTTTTCGCTTTTTCTTTCATTGTTAAATCTATTATCGATTTATGATTTTTTAAATTAATTGCATAATTATTCCTATTTATTAGAGCTATTAAATAAATATGTGGATATTTATTATAAATAAATCATTGTATTATGAAGCTAAATAATTTTTCGATACAATTTTTAAATATTAGAAATAATTGTAACATGAAGTCGAATAATTTTTCGATACAATTTTTAAATATTAGAAATAATTGTAACATGAAGTCGAATAATTTTTCGATACAATTTTTTTAAAATATAGAATTAATTTTATATACAAAATATTTTAATATCTATAATGAATGCGTTTGGTAATGAATGGCGCTTTCTTGAACAGCTGCCTATTCGAACATCCGTAGCGAGTTGATGGGTGCTGATGCTGCAGGTGACTAACTACATTGTTGTTGCTGTTGTTTTTGTTGATGTTTTTATTGTTATTGTTTTTTTAATTATTGTTTTTGTTGTTTTTATTACTGTTTTGGTTGTATTTTTTTTCGTCTGTTTAAATCTCGTTTTTAAATATACATTATAAAAGAAACATCACTTCAAATAACAACCACTAAAACTACGTCCATAACTAAAACTACAACAATAACAACCACCACTACACCATAACCACAACAACAACTACAACAACCCCCACGAAAACAAAACAAACACCTAAACAACCATTATCTCAACAAAAACCACCACCACAATAACAACTACAACAACCACATCTCCAACAACAACAACCACCACAACAACTACAACAAGACCACAACAACTACAACAAGACCACAACAACAACTACAAGACCACAACAATTACAACATGACCACAACAACAACTACAACCACCACAACAACTACAACAAGACCACAACTATAACAAGACCACAACTACACAGGCTTCATCAGTCTCCAGAACAAGAACATACAAGCACTGCAGCTGCAGCCCATCCTCCACGTCCTGCAGTCACTGCACACCCTCTCCCAACTGCACCTCCAAGGTGGGAGGTCGTTCGACCATGTTATAAACGCGAGATTCCTCGATAGAGTCAACCGAGATAAATGGAAAAAAATCAATTCTGTATTTTCATGCGCCTATTTAAGATGTCCTACCTTACGGTTTCAAATTGTGCTCGTTATCTTCGTCGTCGTCCTCATCATAGTTGTCGTCTTTATCCTTCTCATCATCTTTTTGTTCTGCGCCTATTAAGTATTTTCACCATCACCATCGCAGCATTTTTCTCGACAACACACCCCTCCACAAACACTACATCAACAAGCAAATCAACAAACACCACAACAACAACAACGTCCATAAAGTTGACAACAACAACCTCAACACAGGCAACAAGTTGAGGGACGCGGGTTTCAAGTTGTTGCTGCAGAAGCTTCCAAGCATCTGTGTCCTTGACCTCTCCAACAACCTCCTCACCCACCTCTCCATCCACCATCTTTCCACCGCCCTCTCATCAACCAACCCCCCTCTACAGGTGTGTGTTTGTGTGTGTGTGTGTGTGTGTGTTGCTGTGTGTTTGTGTGTTTGTTTGTGTGTGTGTGTGTGTGTGTGTGTTTGTGTATGTTTGTGTGTTTATCATTAGAGGCATCCACCACAGAGCTTGGAACGTCTGCACCTTTCCTACAACCACCTCTCCGACACCTCCAGCACGCCGCTCCTCCACTCACTCATCCACCTGCCCCTCCTCTCTTCCCTCCACCTCAAGCACTGCAACCTCTCCTCTTCATTCTTCAACTTCAACGAAGAATTCAAAGGTTTTTAATCATTTTGAAGTTTCATCTTTAAATCCTTAAAATAAAAAATTTCTACTTCACCATATCCACCTTTTGCACCATCTCTACTTCTTCTCCAATCATCACCACCACCACCGCAGCGGCCTCACTAAAGTACGTAGATTTGAGCGGGAATGACTTTTGCAATCTCACCAGCCCATCCCTATTTCGAATTTTTAGTCCCGTCACCATGACAACCGTCAAGCTGTCGACGGTGTCTTCGACGTTTATGAGTTGTGTGCAAGACGTCTTGGCTTCTTACAAGGTTTACTTTGGATTTGTCGTCTTTTAAACACTACTTTATGTTTTTAATTAGAATCTAAAACGCTTTAATTGATTTAATTTAATTTTAATTGGTTTTATTTGGTTAATATTACTAATTAAAGCCAATTTATATTCTAATTATTTCGTTTTTTGGATTATACAGGAGCAGATCTCTCTGAGATATTTGAGCATCAATGGACAAACCGCCCTCTATGGAGAACTCATGTGATGATGAAGATGATGATGATGATGAAGATGATGATAAAGATGATGATAAAGATGATGATAAAATATTTTCCTACCTCACACACAATTCTAGGCAAACGATCCGAGCTTTTTAGCGAGTTTATTGCCGCCATGTTATATTCTTTTTATTCGATCTTGCCATCATTAAGTACCTGTTTATGCATTCGTTGAGGTCTTTACCTCCAACCACACATCTCTGACTTCTTTATAACTCTCCCTTGTATTGTTTCGTTGTGGGTTTCTATCTTTCTATCTATCTGTGTATGTGTGTGTGTGTGTGTGTGTGTGTGTGTGTGTGTGTGTGTGTGTGTGTGTGTGTGTGTGTGTTGAACGTTTTTGTGTGTGTGTGTGTGTACGTGTTCAAGTGTGTGTGTGTGTGTGTGTGTGTGTGTGTGTGTGTGTGTGTGTGTGTGTGTGTGTTTGTATGTGCGCTTAGTAGCAGGAGTTTATGATCAAGTTTCTAGTTTATAATTGGTAGTTTGTATAGCATGTAGAAGATTAAAAAACAAAAAAGTTAGTTGTGTTTTTGAAGATCAGTTCATCAAGTTTAATTTTTAGTAGCAAAAAGACCTATTTGCAAACAAGACATCAATCAACTACATGTGGGTTTTCTATAAGATGAAGATGTTTTTGTTGCATGAAAAATAGTTTGTTTTTACCCTATTTTTAAGTAAAAATAGGTTATAAAATATTTTTATGAATATTTAAATATGTGTTCGTGTAGTAATAAAAAGGATTTAAATTCAATTAACGAAACGTTCAATATAAATAATAAAAAAGTATGAAATTGAAATTCTGTCCATACAACGAACTAAGTAACAGGAACATGGAAACTTGAAAATGCTTGAAAACAAGAAAGTTTTGTGTTGAGGAAACGTTGAAGAGATGATGATGATCCTAGTTTTTGAACGTTTATTGAGGTCAGAATAGATTCAATAGAAAATGTTTGTAGAAATAATCTTTGAAACTACAAAAATCCTCTCAGGCCTTTTTGGATCATTTTTTTGGTGGTCTCGGTGATTTGTGTCTTTCCTTGGGGGTCTTGAGCAGGCCTTGATTGCTTTCGATTCGGTTCCTTCGATGAAGGGAAGAGGCGTGTGGTTTGAAGATAGTGCTTGCTCGCTTAGGAAAAACGAACGGGCTCTGAGCCGCATCGATCGGCGGAACGTCGGTCATTTTGATCGGAAGGTCCGAAAGTTTTTCTTGGTCTTCACTGCTTTCTGAGTGGAGAGAGTCTGACAACTCGGCCAGTCGAGGTTTTATTTTTTGTTCGAAAAAGCTCGGAGGTTTGTTCCTGCGGGCCGAAGTGGGAGGCGTCTTGGGCAGTGCCATCGGAGGCTTTTGTGGGTTGAAGGGGTTGCTCCGACTGACTGGTGAGCTGAGGGGTCGATGCAAGGAGAGCTTCAAGGAACGTTGGATGCTCGGTGAGTTGTTGCAGCTGCTCTCGCTGCTGTTGTAGCTGCTGCTGTTGCTGTTTGTGACCTTCGTCTTGCCTTCTCTGCTGACTTGCTCTGAAGTATCTTTCAGTTTCGGAAGGCCTTTTTTGGTTCTCCTATGCGCGCCTGGGGTGGATGGTCGCTTTTCAAGCGGAGAGTTTTCTTGCGAAACGTTGCTTTTGTTTTTGCAAAGTGTTTTAGTGCTTCTCTTACCATTGCTTTCAGCGTCAGATGTTGACTGGGAAGTCACTGCATCTGCAAGGTGGCCCCCTGATGGATCTGACGAAGCCTGGTTCGAAATAATAGAGTTAATGAGGGTCGGAGGGTCGAGGTGGTCGAAGGGGAGTTCAGTTTTGCTCTCGTCACTCTTCACGCCCTCACTGCCAGCTCTTCCACCATCATTCCTACCGCCATCGATGCTGTCGTTGCTGTGCTGCAGAGTGTGCAGGCATTCCAAGCGGTGTCTGACCGTCTTCAGCTTGCTGATGCACGCTGCCATCTTCTCAACGACGGGCGGCGAGTCTGTTCCGGTGGCTTTGTCTTCTCGAGAGACTGACCTAGTGTTTGTGCTTGTGTCCACGTGCGGTCTAGGGAGGCTGGTTAGATGGGAAGGAGGAAGGTTTGTGTTCGTGTAGGTTAATTGCCGGTTTGTTGGAAGGTTTTGGTCGCTTAGAAAGGTTTGAATGCTGCTTGGAAGTTCAATAGTTTCCCTGAGTGGCAGATTCATCGGATGCACAACGGCCGAGTTGGTTCTGTTCTTGTTCGAGTGTTCGTTGCTGCTGTTCGGCAGTGGCTTCAGCAGCATTCTTGACTTGGGAACGCAGCTGATTCGCTTAGAAGAGTCCTTAACGTGGCTGAAAATAGTTGAACCGGTGTTCTGCTGTTCTGGTACATTTTCATCTTCTTCAGCTTCATCTTCGTGGATGGAGTCAAGCAAACTCTCAGCAAACATTTCGTTAATGATCTTCTTGGGCTTCGAGTGCATGCCTGCCCTGTGGAAGACCTCCTTGTGCTCTCTCACTTCAGCCTTGCTCGCCATCACAGCCTTGTCGACCTTTGCGATCTTTATAGGAGAGGTTGCTTTATCAACCATTTTATCTGATTTTAATGTGTCTTTCTCTGGTTTCTCTTTCACGGTCATTGTACCTCTGTTCACCTTTAGGACTTTGGGACTCAAGTTTTCAATAAAGTCTTTGTACGTTGTAGTGATGGAAGTCGAGACGGTTACAGTCGCCTTGTCTTCCTTCAGGATGTCGTCAGTGATTACTCCCACACTGACGCAGGCTTTCAAGACTAGAGGAGGAGTTTCGAAAGTCTGAATGATGCAATCTGTGTTTGTTGCCACCTCAACGAAGTTTTTATCTTCCATTTTGTTTTTTTCCACCTTACACTCATCTAATTTCTCGGTAGTTTGCACGCCTATATCCGAGAAAGAGATATTTTCTTCTAACGTTTTATCGCCTTCCATATCAGGATGACTTGGGCTTTCTTCCTTATCATCTGAATCATCCTTTCTACTACTGCTTCTTTTAACTGACTCAACACTTGTCTTGGATTCAGAATTAATTAGATTATCTTCCGAAGCTCTTCCAGGGCTTGGACGATCTTCAATGCTGGAGAATTTATCGATTATCAGCTCGCCAAACTGAATCTCCTGCTTTGAAGGCGTGAAAGACATTGGCTCTTTTACGTTCTCAGGCGTTTCTTTTGTCTCCCATTCTAAAAAATCCTTCATTTTTTCTTCTAGAATTTTCTTTACTAAAAATATATCAACGCTCTTTCCGCTCAATACGTTTTCTATTAACTTGAAAGTGAGATCGACTGAGCCCAATAATGTCTCAATCTTGTCCTTCTGTTCAAGGAATTCAACGATCTTCTCATCTTCAGTCAGCGTTTTCAGTCGATCCAAGGCGTGTTGTTCCTTCTCTTTCAGTTTTGCCATCAACTCATTCGTTTGCTTTTTTATCAAGTTTTCCACAGTATAAATGTTGCCCTCGAAGTTATTAATGAGTTCTAATTGTTCTTTGATGGCACTAGAGGTGCTTTTGCACACTTCGAACTTTCCGCCCATCTGCTTCAGCTGTGACTCAATTCCTTCGGCAAACGTGACAATCTTGTGGCTTTTGTGGCGGTTGAAGGCGCACAAGACGCACACACACGTCTCGCACGTCTCGCAAAAGTATCTGATGAGTTCTTTCTCGTGGAACTCGCACTGCAGCTTGCCTTTCCTCGCCAACTCAACGGCGACGAGCGAGTGACCACTGGTGATCTCCGCTGACCTGTGCAGTTCGGCGCACTCGTCACAAAGCATTTTCGCCGAGCAGTCTAAACACTCGACGGTCGCTTCTTTTCTCATCTCGTTCTGACATTCAGAAACACTCACACCACCGCTTTCACCTTCCTGTTCAAAAGGCGCCTCTGAACTTTTATCGATAACTTCCGTATCGCTCCGTTCGGAATCGAAAGTGCTAGACTCGTTTTCAGGCTTGTTTCCTTTGCCACAAATGCCGCACCAGTGCTTGACGTACACACTGCTGGACGACTTCTCAGCACTCGCATCTTCGAACTCCAAGAAGTTGTAGACGCTGTTCACCACAGAGCCGTGGTAGCTGTGTCTGCTGGCAAATGACTCAGTGCTGGAAACTGCCTTCATTTCCCTGTTGATCCTGTTCGTGAGCACCTGGTTCAGGTTCGAGATCATGTGACTCTCTGGCAGACGTTTCACTCCCCCGTAGGGAAGCTCCGTCTTTACGCCACACACGGGACACAAGAGTCTGTTTCTGTTGAGGATTCCCGGGTCTTTTTCTTTGTGCTTGTGGAGACAGTCCTCGCAGAAGCTGTGCAGGCAGATGAGCGTCTTGGGCTTGGCGAATGACTTGAAGCAGAGCTTGCAGACGAGAAACTTTTCATGGAGTTCTTTGATGAAGGAGTAGTCTCTACTGTTGGAATCCAGCTGCAGCAATGCTGGCTTTTGTACTCTCGATTCTGAAGTGGGAAAAACATTCTTAAGCGGGTCGGCTTTGAGATCTTTTCTGACGGGTGATTTGCTGGCTGCCATTCTATTGTTTTCGTGGAATTTTGAAACGTGTGTTTTTCTGAATGCAACGGGAGAGACAAGGTACTTGTAATTGTAGGTGTCTTTCGCTTTGGCCTTGGTGTCTTTGTCGTACAAGGAAAACGAATGCACCTTGGGATACTCTGGGAAGGTGAACTCCTTCTTGCTCTGCCCCTTGCTGCTGCTTTCTGCTGAGTAGGAGGCTGTGAACTTGTAGGGTTGGAAGAGGTCTGAAGGGAGGCGGGTTGAAGAGGGACTGGTGTAGGGACAGGAAGGATAGGAGGGATAGAAGGGTGTTCGATGAGAAGCCATTGCTTCAAGCCTCCATGCGTCCAATCAAGTGCTGGGTGGGTTGAAGAGGATGAAGGGTTAGCAAGGAATATATAAATACAATTTTATAAAAGTATCATAAAATAAAAAACGAGAAAGGAATAAAAAGGTTAAGGTAGCGCAGTGAAAAAAATATTTACATGTAGAAGATGTTGTATATTTTTTATTTTTATTTTAAAAAGGTAAGTGAACGTAAAATCGATTTATACACAATACAAAACACACTACTAAGGATAAAAACAATTCTATTTTTAAAGAATTTTTATTATCATGTTTTTGAGGTATCTCATTTCGTTCTTCTGTAAAAATTGAGAATGTGTTTAATTCTAGATTGCAATATAAATCGCTTTAAATACTTTTAATATAATTTTTTTTCTCAAGTTATAAGAATTATTTTTTTCAAACAAAAGTAATTCCAATGAATAAATTGTAAAAGTAACTTTATGCTCTTTTTATTAAATTTACAGAAAATAAGGTTTAATAAAATAAACTGATAAAGTTAATAAACAATGAAAACTTCAAACCTGAGTATTTTCGTTTTCCCCAGATGATTCATCCTTCCTTCTTATCCATCAGCATCACCAATTACCTACCTAGGTAAATGCATTAATGAATCATTAAATACCAAAGGAAACATGTCTATCATGTTATTTCTTATTAAAAAGCATTGAATATGCTACAAATACCACATACAAAGGTTATTCTTAAGAAACGTTGAGAGAAAGACACTGAAGGAAACTCCCTAAGAGTTTGCAAGTGTGGACATTATATAGTGGCAAGTCATAAGTGGGCCCTGTAGCAATGCTCCTGCATACACACATGTATATATCGAGCACTCAGTGTGAATATGAAACTAAACTTTCATGAAAGTATGTGAATGACTGAATGAGTGTGTGTCCAGAGAAGTGAAGTAATGGAAAGAGCTTTTCTATCAACTGCTCATAACTCAAAAGATCGACTAGTGCATAACTTATTCAAAAATGTGCCTTCGAGAAGAGTATTACGATTCTGAATAGTTTTATGACATTTGTGCAATTTTTAAAGCTTTGTCAATAAAAATGAAATATGGGCTATAGAATATTATTTAAGATAATAAATATTATTTTGAGATTGGTCATTAAAAAGAAAATGACAACCTGCACTAATAAAAGTATTAATTTTTTAAACAATTAATTATTTAATTATTAAATATTTAAACTGATTTTTCAAATTTTAAACCTTTAAAAGTCATCTTCATCTCTGTTTTTAGCTATTTTTACAATACTGAATCGTGAAATTTAACACTGTTATATCTCCAATTCTTATGAGCATTCATAATCATCTTCGCCATTTCTGTTACCGAATTGGTAGGGGGTTGGGGAAATCAAAGTAGAAGAAAACTTAGTTATCATCCGCCACTCAGGTCTGTTGTTTGCAGCGTTGAGAAGACTCTTCAAGGGACGCCCACTCTTTCACGTTGTCCATACAGCTCTTCT
Organism: Piscicola geometra; assembly: GCA_943735955.1. Taxonomy (NCBI): domain Eukaryota; kingdom Metazoa; phylum Annelida; class Clitellata; order Hirudinida; family Piscicolidae; genus Piscicola; species Piscicola geometra. The sequence goes on along the minus strand of OX030958.1, from coordinate 6,178,719 downwards.
GATTGTCTTGGCGATTACTTCATTTTTATGTGTCTTGTAGCACTTTCTTGAATCCACTTTAGCAGAATCTTATATACATTATTTTTCTACATCAGAAGAAACCGCTGACTAAAAAAGTTAGCTAAATATCATGCGAAAAATTATCAGTAGTTTGTAATACGAAATCTATCTTAGAAGAAATGAAGAAGAAAATAGAGTATTGGTTACATCATTGGATTATTAGAATTAGCTAAGAAAAAGTTTTTTATAACAAAATATTAAATAAATTTGCAATTTGTAAAAAAATGTTAAAACTTGCAATATGATAAAAAAGGAAATACATTATTTATTGTCCAAACTTAAATGCGTGAAAGACGTGTATGCAAGTGTTGAATAGTTTTTTTAAAGTCATACTTTGACAAAATAGGTTAGTCAGCACCTTGTGAACATTCTATATGGGCAAATAGATGGGCAACTATATGAGCAACTATATGGGCCCCATATAGTCAAAATGCTACACCAAATTAAGTGGGTCTCATATGGGCTATAGGGCTATTTCTAAGTGGGCGTTATGTGAGTTATATGGACTTTTTCTAAATGGGCCTCATGTGGGCTATATGGGCTTTTTCTAAGTGGGCTTTATGTGGGCTATATGGGCTTTTTTTTAGCCCATATAGGACCCATATAGGAACCAAATAGGCTTTCCTTGAAAACACTTAAAGTTTTTATTTCTTTTAAAGCCCATTTAGCCCATATAGGACCCATATAGGACCAACATAGGCTTTCCATATAAACACTTTTATTATTATTCAAAGCTCATTTAGCCTATTTAGGACCCATATACGACCCATATAGGTTTTTCTTTAAAAACACGTTAAATTTAATTCTTTTTTAAAGCCCATTTAGCCCACGAAGCCCATATAGGATCCATATAGGACCCATATAGACAACCCTTAGCCCATTTAGCCCATATGGGACCCATATAGAATGTTCACAGGGCAGTAAGGGGTTTAGTGAAGCATACGATAAATATAAATAAATATTGATTAAATAACATCGACATAATCATAACATGATTCACATACATGCATAATTGCAGATATAAAAAGTTAAGAGTTGCTAAACCAGAGATAATTGAAAAGCACTCCACCGCGAGATGAAAGCATCAATTATTTGTAAGCGATTAATAGGAACTAGAGAGAAGTAAGTGCTCATATAAGGATCTATTAAATGGACGGAGAATAAAATTACTGTTCGCAAAGTTCATGAAAACAAAGTAAGCTTCCTGTATGATTAAAAATTAATATTTTTAAATCTGGCAAATCAAATGCAGACTTTGTGAAAACAAGAAGGTCGTGAAACAACATAAAAAAGTCAGGATGGAAAATGGGGTTAAGAATAGTCATAACAATAATGATGCAGATAAAATCATTATAACCAATAACAATATAACAAGAACAACTACAGAAATAACAAATAACAAAATTAAGACTACAAAACGACAACCAAAAAATAAAGAAATGACAACATTAACAAACACAGAACAACAAAAATCAAGTGTTGCAATAAGACCAATATTGAAGATGATTCATGCCTTCTCGAACCAAAGATTCCCACATTTATTTGTTTCGACCTATTTTCCCTTCAGGTGACTCACGCTGAACTCAGCATCTCCCGAACCATCATCACAATATATGGAATCTAACGGTGGGGAATTTAAATTTGTGGCTCTAAACTTTCCATGGCGCAGCGCATAAAGAAAGATAAAAATTTGAAAAGAATTTATAACTTATAAAAATATCTAAAAACTAATGTTTCGAATCAACTTAATAAATTTTAATTTCAAATTTAGAATTCAAACATCTCAACAGCGGCTGAGAAGAAATTGAATTTTGTCTGGAGTGACGCACAGCCGACTGAGTGTCTAGAGCAGTGTTTCCCAACCTTTTTCAGTGTTGGCCTCCCTAAAAAAGTCCTAATGCCTCCCCAAATCCCGTCGTCAATAATTGAGAAAAAAATCAATTTGTTATAACAATTTTTATTCAGAAAGATTTAATTAAAATTAGCATTGTTCATAATAATAAGGTTTATGTAAGGTTTTTTAATTTATAAAATGTTATTAATAATAATAATTGTCGTTTTTGTATGCAATAAAGAAATAAAAATAATTATTATAGTAATGTTATTAAAAGGAAAGCAAAGAGTAGCATGGAGTAATTATTATGAGTGATAAGCTAAGTGAAAATAATGAGTTTTCAGTTTGGCTTTGAAAGTCGAAAATTGGTTGATGTTGCGAAGTGCAGGTGGAAGGGCATTCCAAGTTGTTGGAGCTGCGTGACGGAATGCTCTTTTTGAGATGTTTTTTGTAGTGGATTCTTGGTTGAGAAGAAGAGATGAAGATGAACGCAGTTGTTTGTTTGATGTTTTGTTAGTTATGAGTTTGCTGAGATATGACGGTATTGAAGTTTGAAGAATTTTGAATGTAGTGATGGCTATTTTAAAGGATATTCGAAAATCTATGAGAAGCCAGTGAAGTTTTATAAGATTATCATTTGATGACTGAACAAGGTGATGGCCTGGGTAATCACAATTGAGTGTTATTGAAGCTTAATGAGATGATTGTTGCTGTTTTCCATCACAGAGAAGATGAAATCGAGGTTCTGTATTAGAAAGAGATACCCTCATATCATTCGAGGCATCCAATCTATTTCTATCTTTAGTCTTGATAAAAAATTTTGTAGAAAACCCTTTTTCACATAAGTAGGTGGTCGAAAATGGAATCAGAGCTGCCATGGCTTTTTAAAATAAATTTGAATATCATTCTTTCAGACTGCACCAAAACTCTGCCAATCCTTTGGAATTGAATTCAGCTTTTCCCAACTCTTTTGATCGAAGATCAATTAAATCTTCTTTTATTTCTTCTTCATCAGCAACACTATCCAAGCCAATAATGAACGGATTTCGTATCCAAAGATTATTTTCCAAATTTTTAGTATCAAAATAACGCTCAAATGATAGTTGGAGAGTTGTGATATGTTGTATAATTTCTTTTTTTATTTCAACAGGCATTGATTTGTTTCCACTGCTACTTATAACATCAGATAGGTATGGAAAATTTGCAAGGTTTTCAGCTTCTACTCTTCTTTTGTACAATGAAAGCTTATTTAAAAATCCTACTAATTTTTCATTGGCGTCGATTATTGTCATTTCTGGACCTTGCAAACAAAGATTAAATTCATTTAAGAGTGTGAACAGATCAGCTAAATATGCCATATTAACTATGAAATCAGTCTTCTCAAAGTCACCTGCTAACGTTTTTTCTTTTTCTTGCAAAAATGAAGACATCTCATTTTTTAGGTCCATTAGTCTTGAAAATACCTTTCCTTTGCTTAACCACCTGACCTCTGTGTAATATAGCCAGACATCGTATTCAGAACCAAGTTCTTGGTATACAACTTTGAATAAACGATGGTTTACTGCTCTTGATCGTATGAAATTGACTATTTTGATCGCTGTAGACATGACAGACTGAAGCTTTGCTGGTAATGTCTTCACAGCTAGAGCATGGCGATGGAGCATGCAATGAGTTACAAGTGTCTGTGGAGAATTAACTTTGATTAAGGCAGCCAATCCAGATTTGTTACCCAACATACTTGGTGCTCCATCAGTACAGACTGAATGTAATTTTGTCAACCAACTAAATTCATTTCTTTCAAAGAAAGTTGCAATCATTTGAAAAACATCTGCAGCTTTACTAGTTGTCTGAAGTGGTTGGCAAAATAAAAATTCTTCTTTAATTTTAAAATTACATACATAACGAACATACACTAAAAGCTGGCAACACATTGATACATCTGTGGTTTCATCAAGTTGCATACCAAAATAAAAAAGGGCTCCTTTTCAGTTCTGACATAACTTGGTCCAAGATATCATTTGAAAGATCTGCTATTCTGGAACAAATAACTTTATTAGAAAGTGGAATTTCTTCAACCTGTTTTCTTTCTTTTTTTCCAAGAATTAACTCCACCATTTCAAGTGCACAGGGTTTTATTAAGGTTTCTCCAATTGTATGTGTTTTTTTTTTTGGCAATGAAATAGGCAACTTTGTAAGAAGCCTCAAGAAGTGGTTTCTTTGGTTGAGCAAATCCAACATTTTTAATGTTCCAGTGGCTTGAAATCTAGCTCGCTTCAGTTTGAAGGTATCCAGGTTGTCGTTGACATTTCTAGGATGTTTGGTTTTTTTAAGTGGTGGCGTAACTTTGCTGGTCTCATTCTATCATTACAATATACTGCTCCGCATAAGAAACATTGTGGCTTTTCAGTGCCATCTTTTTCAGTAATAGTCGTGAATCCAAACGCAACGTAGGTTTCGTCATAGCAACGTTTTTTCGACATTATTGAAAACTGGAAATGATAAAAAAACACATATTTTAAAAAGAACTGAAATAATTAAAAAATCACAAATATAAATTACCAGTTATGTTAGAAACAGCAGACCAAATTTTTTAGTTAATTTATTCAATTAATTGTCTTATTTTATTAATTTTAATGAAAAAGAAACTCATGCAGGGTATCTCAAAAAACGCGACAGAAAGAAAATAAGAGATTTATGAAAACAGAAATGTGCAAATCATTATTCAAATAAATACAATATGGAAAGCCGTTACGCAAAAACAATTTTCATATAGTATTCAAAAAATCGTTTTTAGCATGATTAAAATTTTGTGATTTAACAAAACTTTATAAAATTATATAAATTTATAAAATACATGTAAATAGAACACCTTAGTTGGCCTCCCCTAAAAGATCATTTGGCCTCCCTAAGGGAGGCCGGCCCCACCGGTTGGGAAACCCTGGCTTAATGGGAAAGTTCAAATGAATGCAATTCACTCAGAAATAGGTTGATTTTTACGCATTTTTATTTCAGAACATTGGAAAAACGCAATTTTGTGTTAACCAAAACAGTTCAAACAATTTATTTAAAGATTTTTTAAACATTTTCGAGTGACATTAAGTGCTTCTAGACCAATCTTCTTCAACGTCTTTCCTAAATGCCGACACAATTACGGGCAGTGAAAGACTGTCCCACGTCATTTTCCAGGCCGCTTCAATGCTCGAGTAAATGCCAAAGCCTTCGTGGTATATGTGCAACCTATTGATTCATCAGCATCATCATCGTCATCATCATCCTCCTAATCATCATCATTGTTCTCCTAATCATCATCATTCTTCTCCTAATCATCATCATTATCATCATCACCATTAATTCACCATTCCTATAAGAGAAAAAAACAATAAACTCTGTTTTAACCTTTAAACATTTTTCTGATTTTGTATATCATAAATTGTTTCAATATTTAACAATAATTCAAATGCTAATTTTCAATAATTCAACACCAAACCCTTTGAGGGCTGCCTAAGTGGACATAATCAGCCCAAGGCTCAACTGGGAGTGCACCGGTTGACGCTTAATTAATATAATCATCAAAATCGACGAAAACTTTTCAGATAAATTTTCTCACATCCGAGTCTTATTAACGCTCATTTCATATTGAAATTGAACATATTTGTGTGAACAATGCCATGAAAGCAACTCACAAGCGCTGGCCACTCTTGCTGTCACAAAGGTGACGTGAGGTGACTTAAGGATGTGAGATTTGGCCTATAAATAGAGAAAAACCATCGGAAAAAAGGTTCTTTTAAAGGATATTTTTTATCTAATTTTGTATTTTTCGAGAGATTGTGTTTTTAATATAGTGATTTATATAATTTTCTAGAGAGTAAATCTTCCTTGAAAACATGACGTCATTCCGAATACTGGAGCTGCTTAAAGAACAAGACTGTCTCAGGGACGAGGAAGAAATAAAGAACGAAAAGTCCAGTTTTCAAATAAATGCTGACAACAGCAGTAACCACAACTACAGTGACGGTTGTTATAGTAACACAGAAGTTAATAATTGTAAACAAAACTATATCAAAACCTTACCACTCGATTCAAACACTGAAACAACAACGACGCCAGCAATCGACTCAACAGCCCTGCCTCCCTCAATCCCTTCTCTCCCCATCCAGCCCCTATCAACTCACCTGTTTTCCACCTCGTGTTTCAATCTTTCTTTGAGCCTTTTCAACGTTCCAAGCCACACCATCCTTTGTCACCCCCCATGCCTCCTCCCGTGCTACTGCAGCGCCCTTGACAAGAGTAAGTGCGCCTAGTTTAGTGTGTCTTCACAAAAAATAGTTTTACTAAGTTTAAAACTATTCGCCAGGTTTCGTTCCACAAATTCAAACTTTTCTTCGAAATGTTATTAGCAATTCTTGCTCGAACCTCGACCCCACAAACTCCATCACGGAAGAAAATAAAGACCACTTTGTCTTCAAAGGAGTGAACCTTAACGGCTCTCTGAAAAATCCTTCCTCTAGTTCCTTCAACCACCCCTACTTCTCTTTTGGCTTTCCATCTTTTTTAACTCCATTAAGGCACAACAAGCGACAAGTTGTCTGTCAAGCGGCGCTGAATCGAAAAAAGAAAAAGCCTCGAACACCATTCAGCAAGTTTCAGGTCGGTAAAGATTAAAACAATTTGTTAAAAAAATAATTTTTGATGTGATCTAGTAGCTTCCAATATAAATTTTTTCATGTTTAACTTCCTTGACCGTTTAAACTATTTTCGCTCTTCCCAACGCACACTCCTGACCGTCAGGTGCTGGAGCTGGAAAACAGGTTTCACAAGCAGAAGTATCTCTCTTCTACCGAGATGGCGATCCTGGCCGCTTGTTTGCACATGCGTGAAGTTCAGGTGGGAAGGGTGCAAAAAAGAAGAAGGCATAGGCAAAAAGTATTGAATAAATGGAGAAAAAGAAAGAAGCTGAGGGTTTTTGATATTTTTGTCACTGGTTTTTGTGAATATAAACTATATCATATAATATATTAAAAATATATCGCAATAACAACATTTTAATATTTGACGTAGGTGAAAACCTGGTTTCAAAACCGACGCACCAAATGTAGGTGGGCTTTTACCGAAGTTATTTCATGACATTTCAGCCATAATATTCTATCATTTTATGAATTTTAAAGTGAATCAACATCTTACGATGATCTTAAGTTCATGCAGTTTCTATTTTTGAAAGATTAATTCAAACACAAACTGCAGACGACAGAACTCAAAAGTGGAATAGTGTTGATTTATTTGAGAAAACACATTTTAATCTCAGTTCTTTGGAAATTTCTATAAAACTTTCTTTATCAAGCGCTTCTCAGTTTCAGCAAACCAGTTGACATTCATTTACAGCAATGGTGCGAAGTTGACTGTAAATGCAAGATTTATTTTGTCACCATTGAACGAGGATTCTTAGTTTACAAGCAATGAATCGTTGAAGCATACGCTGGACATTGGGCAGAATAATGCAAATAAAATGCCGTGTTGTGTTCATTTTAAAATCTTCTTGACGATAAATTAGCATCTAAAAAACTTACTTAATCATTGTATTCGCTCGTTTGAGTGAGATCTGCTGATAACATTTCAAAGAAATTTTTGGAAAGGAAATGCAATTAATTTTATCTTTGAGACTTACAAATAGGAAACAAATTAAAATTAATTTTAAAAACTTGCAATTAAAGACTTATTAGTACCTTAAAAAACAAATCAAAATAAAATCTCGTGTATTAAAGTACAATTAAAATAATAAAATATATAAAAAAGAAGGACAAAAGATGGTTAAGGATGACGGTGATTGTGGCCATTGCATGAATATCAGCGCTTAGGAATAAATGACTTATTGAACGTATGGAAGTGTCAAAGCTTGCGGGAAATCTGAAGACATTCTGACTGGAAGCTGTAGAAGAGAAGATATCTGGCGTGTGAATGGATTTTTTTAAAGCATTTTTGTTAAAGTTTTACTATTTAAATTTTATTGATTTTAAAACTTTAATTTATTTCAACATCATTTTATTGGGTGTGAAAAAATAGTTACAAAAAAATATTGTATTCAAATTAAATTTGTTTAAATACGTTTATTACTCACAAAAATTTCTGTACAAAAATCTTGAAAGGTCATAATCATCATCAGGAGCACCGTTGACCCTTTTATGTTTTGGAGCGGTTTGGAAGTGGGGAAGGTAGGGGGAGGGAATGAAGGGGGGCTGGTGGGTGGGTCGAATTGACACTGGCTCAATGTATTCTGTGAACAAATTTAGAAAAAAAATTTATGAACTAGAAAACTCAATTTTTTATATACTTCAGCGCTTATAAATAAAAATAAATGTGAAAAACAAGTATTTTAGAGTGTGCGAATATATTATTATTTTACATTATACAGCCCTAAGAGTGAAGCCATCAGCGATACATGACATGATACAGCCTCAACTTGAAAGACAGTCTCAGCAAAACTGACGGAAGAGCTCCATAGTGCCGGTGTCGGAACCGAGGGGACTCCTCGCCACGCAGTCGTACAGGCCGTAGTCGTCTTCGTTGATGTGGCTGATTCTGGAGGGGTTGTAGTGGTAGTTTTAGTGGTTGTGGTAGTTGTAGCGGTTGTATTGGTGGAGTTGTAGTGGTAGTATTTTAGTGGTTCTTGTTGTGGTAGTGGTTGTGGTTATAGTTGTGGTATTTGTTGTGGAATTAGTAGAAGTATTCGTATCAGTTATATTTGTGGAAGTTGTTGTTGTGGTTGTATAAGTGTGGCGTGAAAACAATCTTGTATTAAAAATACCTTATATAAATGTATACAATCTTAAATCTCTAAACGATTTTCTGGGTCTCACTCAATTTTTTTACTCAGGAATGTAATTATACGAAAAACGATATTTTTCAAAAATTTAGACTAAAAATATAAACAAATGAATGAACTAATGAAAAAAAAAGAATAAAAATATGTGGTATGAATATATCTTGAGTGCATACTTCAAGCTTCAATATTGCTTTTTGAAGACTTCAGATTTTTGGAATTTTTATTAAACACTCTTGCCCAAAAAAATTTCTTCTATATAAAAATATATTTTTTTAATTTGTAAAGGAATTTTTCGAATAAACAAAAACAAAATTTATGTTATAAAATTAGTTTTTCTCAGTGAAATAACTTTATATAACTTCTATTCAAAGTTTTAAAAAATTCAAAAATGTATACAAATACATTTTTAAAACCTCTTTCTAGATCTCTTCCATCTTCTGAAGCAACTCAAGTTTTTTTCTAAACAATTTCTATGTCAAAAAGCTTTTTTAAAGAAGGCTGCAATGACGTCTGAGTTTGGAGCGGAGTAATGAGAAATAAAGTGATGGGATTCTTCAATCAACCTCGTCATTAGCATATTGTTCAGGGGAGCAAGCACTTATTTACATTCTCGAGACTGATTTGCATAGCGGCTCTGATTTACATACTTCGGATAAATTATCCATCTTAATTTCACGCCAGATCACTCTTGTCTTTTGCCTGCAAATGTATTATTCAAATTGCAATGGACTTTTTAAGAATTACTATTTTATGCGATTTAATTGCTTTTTCAATTACTTTATTTCAATTAATTTTGTTTTTTGGTTTTCCAGAATGTTCAATCCTTTTGCTTATAACGCAAACAAAGGTTTATCCACTCATACTTTCAATGAAAGTAACTTCCATGCTATCCTGCCACCCACCACAACCCTGCCACCCACCACAACCCTGCCACCTACTTGAGGAACAACAGCGTCACGTGATGGTTCTCTTTGAAGGCATCCAGCTCGTAACGTTCCCTGTTTGGGAGGGTTCTCAATAACAAAAAAAGAAAATTTCATTTTCGAATGAAAGTAAACCACAGCAAGCTTCAAGCAAAAAAAACAAAAAAATCTATTTTCACATCCGTCTCCACCAGCCCTCGTGAGAGCATTTTCAAGGCGTGAATAATATAAGTTTAACTACAACCCCTTCCTCTTTTTGAGCACATCTCGCTCACCCGGCTGAGATGCTCTTTCCATTCCTCCTCCACTCGGTGTTCGTGGCAGGGGAGGCGTGAGTGGAGCACTGCAGGATGGTGCTCCTCCCGAGCGATTGTCCGATGCGCTTCGTCTGCAGGACCACTTCTGGAGCAACTGGCGAGGAAAATCGGTTGGTGGGTTGTTGTCAGATCTAATGCGGTACTTTCGACTAAGAGTTTTTAAATATTTCACTATTTTGTGAATAAAAACTAATATTTCCATCGATTTGAACTCACAAAGCACAGTGAGTGCAATTCTCTTCGTAGCAGGACGACCGACACCGTTGTTGGCGGCGCACTCCACCGTCACCTCGCACTGCCTCTTGACCGTCTTCATCTCCAGCCAGGTGCCTTCGCTGATGCAGTCTGTGTGTTCGTTTGGAGTGGAGTAGATGAGTTGATAATGGTGTGAGGTGAGTGGGGCTTTTAAGACTGGAGTGTTTAATGTGATTCGTTTAGACTCTAATATCACGAAATTATCATGTAGCTTAGTTATATAAAAGATTAGTTAAAGTTTTTGTGCTTTTTTTATTAGAAGCTTCATGGACTATAAATCTTGGAAAGTATATTTTAACACAATTAAAATAAAAAATACTTTCTAGAAAACTTCTTAACTTATAAATTCTTAATGTGAAAGCCGAAAAACCATATTTTATTAACTGTAAAGCGCTAAAAAAAATAGGTGTCTAAATTATGTGCATTTCGTCTCATTTTTAAAGAATTTTTTAAAACAATATTGTTTTAATTTTTGATTTTATTGCTAATAAAACACCTCCAAATAATTTTTTTAAAAGGTAAAAAAAATAAATTTTAATTGTTTTCTTAATTTTAGAAACTTATTTCGACAAAAATACTTTAATCGATAAAAACACCTTCTTAAGTACCTCTCACTACCTTAAAATATTTACTTTATCAGTTCTAACGACACCTTAATTGAGAAATAACCACGTGTAAAAGAGCGAGCCACCACACAAAGATTCTGTGAAGTTGGCTAGCAACAGAACACTAAAACGTCACACTGAAAAGCAAATGAACACAGAGAGAATGACGCCAAAAAGTAATTATATGTTTTCGTTTGGTGCACTCAAGGTTGCTGAGGCTGATGGGATTAGCGGGGATTTATTTTATTTATTGCCGAGGAGAAGTGAAAGAAACGCTTTGATTTTCCAGAAAGACCGAATGGTGGCGCTGGAGAAATGACTGACTCTATGGCACTTTTTCATTTTTGTTTCATAGACTAAAACCTTGAAGTTTTTTTGACAAACGATACCATCATTCATAATAATATAATATCATTGAATAATATCATTTATATTTGAAGGAAAATGTGAACGGGAACTTGTAGTATTTTAAAAATAAGACAAAATCTAGACCAAAGCCCAACAAAAATTTCAGCGTTAAAGTTTGAAGCATGCAAACTCCTCTTGGAGCAGGGTGTGAAGTTGTGGAAGCAGTTCCTCCAAGAAGTCCCTTCCAGCATCGAAGACACCATATGCCTGAGAGTGGATTTCATCGTTAAAAACTTAATTTACAAATAATTAAAATGAATATTCACAAAAAAAAAATTTTTAATAATAAAAAATTGTGAAAATATTTAATTGACTTTGATAAATGTCTTCTAGAGCCGACAAGCACAAGTATAATTCGAATACACGTACCAAGTGACTGTGGGGGGAGGGGTGCCTATGGCGTCGCAATGGAATCTCACATCTCCACCCTCCAAGATCTGTTTGAGAATTCAATGGTAGTTGCCATCACATTGTATTAATTTTATCTTAACGAAAAAATTCTTGCGTTTTTCTTTTTTAGAAATTATTTTTAGAAAAAAGCTTTAAAGTGTTTCAGTTTGTTCATTAAATATTAATGGTCTGCTCAAACTTGAGTGTTTTGATTCAGTGGAGAAGGTGGTATGCTGGGAGGAACTGCGTGGGTTGGAGATGGTTGAAAGTCAAAACAAATATTTATATTTCCCATCATATAATTCTCAACTAGATTTATACTCATCACTACTTTAAAACCCACAAATACAACCATGACCAACCATCACACACACACCGCCAACTATTTCACCCCTACAACTAACCATCCTTCACCCACAACCAGCCATCCCACACCCACAACCAACCATCCCACACCCACAACCAACCATCCCACACCCAGAACTAACCATCCCACAACCAAACATCCCACACCCACAACCAGCCATCCCACACCCACAACCAACCATCCCACACCCACAACCAACCATCCCTCACCCACAACCAACCATCCCTCACCCACAACCAACCAACCCACAACCAACCAACCCTCACCCACAACCAACCAACCCACACCCACAACCAACCATCCCACAACCAACCAACCCACACCCACCTTCGACACTGAGCCACACCACTTTGGAGGTGACGGGACGGGTGTTGATGCTGCATTGGTAGGATCCCGCATCGTCTGTCGTCACTGACTGCAGCTGCAAGCTCCAGTCCACGTCGTTCAGCCTTTGTGAATAATTTTAATTATTATAATGATTCTTATCATTTTATAAATCTTTTTTTATTTTCAAAAAACATTTAAATTACTTTTTATATTATTTAATGAATTTGTTTCAAACTTATTGTAATTGGTTAATATTTTTCCTCACAATTTTAATATCGTGAAAATCAGCGTGAAAAATTAAAACAACAAAATTAATAATAATTATCAGCTAAGTTAAGAGTATAAATTATAAATAGAAAAAATCATTTTCCACTTATATGCGACTACGAACCTGAGAACAGAAAATCTCGTGTCATCGATCTTCCGAATGTCAGCCAGCGAGAGCGTCAAATGCTTGAAGAACCACACCACCTAGTGAAAATCGAAAAATCGTTTAGTTATTGGTTTTAGTATTTTATTTGAATAATATATTTATAAATTCAAATTTCATTTTATTTATCCATTCATGCATTCATGCATCCACCCATCCACCTTATGCTTTCCAAGATTGAAGACAGAGCACGGGAGTACAGCGGTGTCTCCAACATGCACTGAGATGTTGGCCACGGGAACGTCAAATGCCGGGTCCTTGCCTAAGACTGTTGTGATCGTGGTCATCGTGGTAGTGACATTTTTTTTAGAAGTGTGACCCATTGACTCTATCAAGAAATATATAGACTTAAAAAGATTTCAAAAGCGACTATCTATACAAAAATAGAATTACACGAAACAGTTTTGTTAAATAATAAAAATTAATCTTTCATTCAAAAAATCTTCACACAAAAAAATTCGCAGTTTTTTTTATAAGATTCTTTTTATACAAGAAAACTTTTTTACAAGAGTAAAAATATTGGCACAAGAACACCAAGCAAAAGTAGCACCTTCAAAGGTTGAGTCGTCGAATTCGTGCACATCGCCACTGTCAAGCATCGAGTCGCCTGTGTTGGGCATTTGTTGTGCTGTGAGGTTGCAAGTGTTTTGTGTTTAAGATGTTTTTTCGTGGGGGTGTATGAAGTGTGAAAGAGTGTTTTTCTTGTTTTTTTAGCTGTATGTTTTTATATATAAATATTCTACATAGCCTGCTCAAAAATGACTCTATGTAACTTTAATAAAGATGAGTCGCCTTTTTAAGAATTTTTTAAATACTTTTTTTAATGTAAAAGTTCAACTTAACATTTTTTGAGATTAAATGACATTGATATTTTGAAAGCTTCATTTATTTTTATTTTAAAACTTTAGAAGATTTAATTTTAACTTTTATATTGCTTTTTCCATAAAACACTGTAAAATGTAAATAAAATTGTTAGATAAAAAATTGGAAAAAGAGAAAAAATAATTTTTTAAAGACGTAGGATTTGCATATTAACAAGCTGATTAAATAACCTCCTTCTGAGATTGTCATTCTGCATTCATGCTCCCGTTGAAGAGATGATAAGGCGTTAATTTTGCAATAATTTGAGTCTTTTTTGTTTCAGATTCTTTATATTTCGGCCTTCAGCTTTATATAAATAATTTGTTTTTAAAACCATGGAAGCATTTTCAAGCTTACTTGTAAAAGCTATTTCGAGTTTTAAACTTGATTATTGTAGTAATGAAATTGTTTTAAAAGGCTGATTAGTTGTCTTGGTGAGAGGAAATCACTGCACAAGGCGTTAATGATTCAGAGTGGTGTCTTGAATTGAAATTTACTTCCCATTTAAGTTGTCGTTAGTTGACCTAATTTTCTCTTGAATATTTGTTTTAATGATCATTAAATTAGTCGTAATTTAAATAATTCTCTCTCGTTGTAATTCTTCTAATAGTTTTAAGCACTTAATGATAGAGTTAATGGTTGAGATTGCAATGCTGAAGCATATAAACACAAGGATGGTGTCAATGAGAGGGTGACAGTGTTATCCAGAGCCACAATAAATAACGTTTACTGGCTCCAAGGTCTCGAGTAAACTCGAAACGCTTATACATTGTTGTTGCTTTCAAATCATTTTAGAAAATGTAATTTACAATTAGTTTAATTTATTATTTGTCATTCAATTACTATATTTTAAAAAAGTGATTTAATTTTTTTTCAGGCTTGTTAACTTAACTAATTCATGTAAAAAAAATTATTGAACAATTATTAAAAGAAAAAGCCGAAATAGCTTGCATCATCCCTTAATCAAAGAAAAATGTAGAAAATATATAAAGTAGTTTAGTAATTAAAGTTGTAAGTGAATCAATTTTTGATACGTGTGTTCAGAAGGATTTGATAATGCATCGCTCATAAATACAGAAAAGTATTGATGACGGGAAAGATAACAGCTATATCAAAACGTGTTTATAATACTTTCCGAAGATAATTGTGGTATCAGCATTTATTTGTAATTAGAGACCGACCGAAACAGCTATTTTTATTTCGGCCGAAACCGAAATTAAGCCGAAATTGAATATCAATTTTCGGCCAAAACCGAAATTAAACCGAAATTGTAAGAATATTTTCGGCCAAAACCGAAGCCGAAAATCTTTCCAAATTTTATTAAAAATGAAAAAATATTATTTAATGATGACAATGCCAGTTTAATAAGTAAATCCAAACAAGCGTATATTTTAAGCAAAAAAATATAAGTTTTTCAACAAAAAAGCTTTGCTTTGGTCAGACTGACATTTTGTAAAAAAACTTTCAAATAGGATTCAACGACATTCTCACAATTTATTTTTGAATTAATTAATCGAAGCCAAATCTTCTCGTTCGTTCGACTTATATATAGTGTTTTTCAAAGAATGGATATCTAGAATTCCACATGCTTGTATATGTTATTCGAACAATTAGTCTTATGTCAACCATAAATCAATTAACCACCATATCTAATAGATATCTAATAGAGATGAGAATCGAACTTAAACTTAATAATTCGAGTTCGATTGAGGATATACAGATACTTACTTTTGACAATAACATTTTTTAAACAAATGTTTAGAAAATTAAAATTTTCTTAAAAAAAGTTTTGTTAAATATCATCATTGAACGTATCCCAATTTACTTAAATTTCAAATACATGATTGTTGTTCCAGATGCTTGTATATGTTATTCGAACAATTAGTCTGATGACACCCATAAATCAATCAACCACGATGACTAATAGATATCTAATAGAGAATCGAATCCGAACTTAATAGTTCGATTGAGGATACAGATATATCAGATAAACTACATAAATAAATAAAAATTGCGGTTTTTCGGTAAATATGAGATCCATTTCGGCCGAAACCGAAATTGAGCCGAAATTACAAAATTATTTTCGGCCGAAACCGAAAAATTTCCGAAATTGTTAAATTAGATTCGGCCGAAACCGAAAAATGGCCGAAACTAAGAAAATTGGCAATTTCGGCGCCGAAACCGAAACCGAACCGAATTTCGGTCGGTCTCTATTTGTAATTCATATTTTAAAGATCTATTATTGAAATTTTTCTTTTTTTCTTTAAAATTTTTATTATTCAATTTTTAACACTGTTATCTAATCGTGGACTAGTCCGATATAAATGAAATTCATTTTTTAAAAATAAGATTTTAAAAAATTTCAAACAATGAGTTAATTATTTTATTAAACATCTATTAACGGGTTATTAGTTTTTGACGTATTTTACAATTTTAACTGACGCAAATCGGCTTTTGTGAAAAAAGATTTCTTTAAAGTTGAAAAGCGATGAACCCTTTTAGGAATCTCAGTGCGTCTTTAAGGACTATTGCCTTCACCTTTCAAACTGTTCTTACTTCTCAGTTAAATGTTCATCGACAATGCACCGTCACACTTCCGCCCATCCAACCCCTCTTCCAATCATGCCTATGTCGTCGCCAGAGATGCTTTCTTGGGCGTTTCCAGGGATGCATGCAAACTCCCTGAAGCAACTTTTATGATTCGACGAACTCTTTGTTAGAGAGACAACGTTTATTTTTAGTTAATCTTTTAGCAAACTGATAAAAAAAACAATCAATGCTTTTCAATATTTAAATATCATCGCGGTAATAACGAAAAAAGGATGAAGTTATAAACCAGGAAGCAGAAAACAATTTTTATGGATACCTCTCAAGGGTATTTTGATATTAATTAGTTGGTGGGTTACCTTGTCCAATAATATTTCTGTAGGAATGCAAATGCCTTTGTAATGTTAGCGAATCTTCACTGCAATTATTCAAAGCCTTCCGCTGAAATGCCTCACCGGTCGTCACCAACATGCGGCAATTAGTGGAACCCTTTATTGGTGCTGCTCTGCGCTCATGAATTATTGAGCGGGCACTACACTGGTGCTTTAGTGCTGTGTCGGATGTATTATTAATGAAATCGAGGAGCGAATTGATGCTCTAATGGCGAATGATGTTTTTACTGGAAACTCTTTAACTAGGAGTTCCCAAACTCCGTTCACAGAAACTTCAAAGGAAGGCTTTAGTTAGAATATCAAGAGGGTTTTGTTAGAAACTTTATATAGATTTGAAAGAATTACATTAATGAGTTAAAAATAGAAACAAATAGCATACCAAGTTTTAACAATATTTTATAATTAGAATCTTTTAAAAAAATTATACAAAATTACATTAAAACATTATAAATACATTATACAAAATAAAAGTTAATAATAAAGAGTTATTAAACTCCACAGAGACGTCGTTAGGCCGTCATTTGAGCGTTCTTCGTTTGGCATTTAATTCGTGGACTTATCCCGTGCATTCCTCATGCTCTGCTACATTTCATGCCTCGTTTCAGGCAGCAGTTCATGCGCAATGAAAGCATATTAAAAGGAAGAGAACCCTTCAAAGACTCGAGTTTCTTTGAATACACATTCATAAATTTTAATTTAGCCCGTTTTTGATCGATGATGTTTTATGAGTTTGATTAATTTAAAAATAGTATTTTTGAGCATGTATTGGATTCTTTTATATAATTTGTAGATTATCGCATACATCATTAACTCTGTAGCTTAAGTTTGTGGCAGGCGATCCTGGGGGGCTCCTGGGGTCCAGACCATTCCACTTTTTGGTAGTGAGGGTTAGGGTTAGTGTTAAAGTGGACCCATCCACTTTTTTCAATACAATTTTTCAAAACTGTTGTTTTGATGCAAACATAATCGTCAAACATCCCATAAAAAAGAATTTTTACATATTAATATATTGAGAGTATGTGTAGTTATAGTTATATCTGTCTAGAACAAAAATATTCATTGCTTACTAAAATATTCGTATCAAAACAGAAGTAATAAACAGTTTTTATGAGAGCGGGAAGGGTTTCTGGACTCCAGAGCCCCCCCTCCCCTCTCAGGATCATCCATTCTGGGTAGGATCCCCCTAAGATTTGCAGCAGATCGCCGCCCCTGGTATTTTTTATAACTTTGCCGTAATTTTAAACACTCTTTTTATGGGATTTTAATGATTAAGCTAAAGTTTTATTATTTAATTTTTGAAAAATAAATTTAAAATTCTTCGCCACAATCAAGTATTGTTTTCTCGCTAAAATCTTATTAATTAAGACGCAATAAACTTTCCTATGGAACTTTCTGAACACACATGCACACAGTGTAAGTTGAGAAGTTCTAAGAACCAAAGAGCGATGTTTAAAAATCATGAGAAAAGTGTTGAGGCACAAATAGAAGGTTAATTGACGAATTGTTTCAATTTCATTTGGTGAGGCCTGCTTTTCAGCGTTGGAACAGAAACGCCATTAGGTCTTCAAATTGTTTGCTTTTGTTTTCTAGGTCTTTCTAAAAGCATTTTAATGTCTATAATTCTTGTTTATTGGAGGATAACAAGCACCATAATCGTTGCCATCGTTTTCAACATCACCATTTTCATCATCACCATTTTCATCATCCTTTCTATTTTCATTCTTTTTAAAACTATTATTCTCATCATTATCATCTCTTTTTATGAACTTCAATTGCTTTTTTCGATCAAATGAAGAGAAAACTTCATGAATTTCAATTTTTAAGTGCACTTCAACGAATTGTTTTTCATCCTTTTATTTTGAACTGACCAAACCAACTCAAACAAACCTACCCCGAAAGTCTTTCTATTTTTGAAAATTAACCATCAGATAATAACTTTTTTATAATTTTTTCATTTATTGTTTTACCTCCATAATTATTTGGTTTAATGATCTGAATATTTATTATGTCTGAAAATCAATAAGAGTTCGTTTTTGAATCCCTTTCACGTCGATTCCAAGAACACAGCAACAATTCTTTTATCTATTTTTCCCTTCATAAAGTTAGTAATCTGAGAAAAAATATTAAACTTGTTTATATAATTCTTTTGTAACAAAATATTGCTTAAAGCTTTTTTGGGAAGCTCCAATAACTGATTGGAAGGTTCGTATATTTGCAATGCGAGCACGAGCATTCAACAAATGGAATCATTCAAGAGTAATATGCTCAAAGACATGAAAACCAATTGGAAAACTTCTTTTATA
Organism: Piscicola geometra; assembly: GCA_943735955.1. NCBI lineage: Eukaryota > Metazoa > Annelida > Clitellata > Hirudinida > Piscicolidae > Piscicola > Piscicola geometra. The sequence continues at coordinate 6,159,883 of OX030958.1, read as the reverse complement.
TATATAAAAAATTCGTTGTTTTTTCTCAAAAAATTACAAATAAGTTTTATCCGCTGTTGTTAAAATGAAAAAAGCTCATATAAAGCGTTTTAAATACTAAATTTTAAAATTAATTTAAATTAACAAGTTTTATTGAAATTCTAAAAGCATTCGACCATCAAAGCATGTTACGTTTGCCAATGCGTTTTTTATGTTCTCTCTCTTTGTTTAACTCATTTTATACTTTAATATTTTAACTTTTAGCAACACTTTTATCCATTTGTATTTGTTCCATTCCATTCCAGATATTAAAATTAAGTTTCCATTTTTTAATGCAGTGACTAAAATAAAAGTAACATTTCCAACAGAAAAATTCACCAAACTAGAACGATATCAAATCACCCATACACACCAGGCGATACATTTCATTGTTGTTTGCCGTCCTGTCGTCTGCATTCGCGCAGCTTCTGCACACCTCCTCTCGCTCTGGTACAACCTCGCCCCCCTTTTGCTATGTTACGAAGCTTTCTCCTTCTTACTCTATTACTAACCTTCCATCCTTCTGATCTGTTACAATCTTCTCCTGCTCTTAGAATGTTACAACCCTCTCTCATCCTTCTCTGCTACAAACTCCTTCTCATCCACTCAAGCGTGCCTCGAATCTCAAACGTCCATTTACATTTCTCACTGACCTTAAATGTGTCATCTATTGCTCAAATGCTTTTTATTCTTAGCACTTTTATAATTCAGCAAAAAGATATTTGAATCTTTAAAAAATTTAATTATTTAAAATTTGATTTTTTCAAAACTAACTAGAGTCTAGTCAAAAAGCTCAAATCAGTGCTCAAATAAACCTACTTCCGACCAGCGATTAACAAACACATTACTTTTCACCCCGAAAAGTCACCACCCTTACGGAGTCGCAATGCAGTTTTAATGGTTTCGTTGAGACGCGAGGATCAAGCGATATTCAAGGAATTAGTTTCAAGCCACATCTCCCTGATTCTCCCATCAAGATGTAGCCGGAAGGAAAATAAAAAAAGAAAGGAAAAAAATAGAAGTGAAAAAAAATAGGCGAAGGATGGAGATAATGAATGATAGCGATAAAGTTTTGGAAATAGAAACGAAGACGTTAGCAATGACCACGATGTTTGTGAATGTAGCCTCCAATTAATCACTTGGTATGGCAGCCTGAAGAAGTATTAATTCCACCCTCCATCAATGCATCACCCACACTGCCAACAACAGAAACATGCCACCATCATAGCCTTGGTCACCCTCCCTTCCCCGTCTCTCAATCCATCAGCAACGTTGTTTCTACTTCAATATTTCAAATTTTCGTCTTGCAAATGTTTCACCCGCTCAAGAGCGAAAGGTTGCGATGAAATGGAGAAGTGAGCAGAGATCGCTCAAAAGGGCGGGAGTTTATTGGCTTATGAGATCCTATTAGGAAGTAGAAGATTCCTTGAAAAAGTTTCATGAATGTACCGTGAGCGAGACAGCTGGGCATATGAGCTCTTCATTTGTTCTGTAAGTTTCTTCAACGATTCAAAGCTCACGGTGTGCGCTCCATTGCTTGAAAAAAAAATCATTTTTCGATTTGTGAATTCGCAAACAATTTGGCGAAGAATTTTCAGCTTTAATTTTATTTAATTTCGAGTTTTTGTTTCGTTAAATCTTTATTAGAGCAATTAGAGTGGGTTTGAAAAGAATTTAGGACAGTGGGTTATTAATCGGCTCAATAATTGCATTTAAATGTGCCGTCGTGAGTTTATATTGTCGTCTAGATCGATCAAAATTATGATGAATTATTGTATTAAAAGAACGTGAAAGATTTTCTTAAAATAAATCATTTAAAATGTTAATATTTAGAAAATGAATGTAATAAATTGACAATTCTGTGAGAAATGTTCAATTGTTTACCTGAGCATTTAGGTGTCAAGAAGAAAAGAAACAGGAGTAGCAGTGGCAGTAGTAGTTGTGGAGGGTGTGAAAGGGTAAATGAAGAGTGTTTGAACAAATGATGTTGTGGTTGTTGTTGTAGTAGTCTGTGTGTTGCTTGTTGTTTTGAAGATGGGGGAAGACTAGTTTGTCTGAAGGGTGGGTTAGAAGCCGATGTGACTGCTGTTGCTTCTATAACAATTCTCTGGAGTGGAGGCATTGGGTGTAGAGTCAGTTGCTGACACTCGTTTTGTTGTTGTTGCTGTTGTTGTTGTTGCTTTTGTTGACGGTGTTGTTGCAGTGATTGTTTTTGTTGATGTTGGAGGTTAACTGGTTCACGCGATACACACATACTTCTTGTATGTCGTTAGAGCTTTAAGGGAGGGGAGATGCCTGAGATGAATGGATGGAAAATGGATAAAGACAGAAATAAATTAATACAAAATAGAAGAATGCTTCAACTGATGAAAAGGAAGATGAATGACAATACAGAGAGAATGAATACACAAACAAATAAAGATGTTTCTAAACAAATGGACGAAGAGAAGCGGAAAGAGATAAAATGGCGAATGAAATGTGGGCAACTGTGTGGATGTGTTTATGGCAACGACGATAGTTATGACACGGTGTGCCTTCATAAAAAATTTATAAATGCTTGTCAGCACGCATGAATCCACCCATTGCCGTTCAGAACCTATTCAATAAATATTTTATACTATTTGTTGAAATCAAATGTTAAAAATATTTTTTTCTGACTTTTGGCTTCTAATTTAATTTTATTTTGCGTAGAATCTTTTTGACGGTCAAGCTTTTATGGGCAGACCCCTTTAAAAAAAATAATAAATTTTGTTACCTCCTATTTTTAAAATTTAAATACATATAAAAATTAAATTATTTTGTGGGAAAAAAACTAATTCAAAACGGATCAAAGAGCTAATCTTATAAGAACAAAATTGAATTAACGCCTTTTTTAAATTTACATTTTTTACACACTTGCAATTTGCCAAGTTTTTTCTCAAACATTCCACTTTAAACATATTTATATTACGAATAAATTAATAAAAGCAATTGAAAACTTAAGGCTAAATTCAACTTTGATAATTCAAACAAAAGAAATATAATTTAAAAGACCGAAATAATACTTTCTTGGTTTCTATTTCCAAGGCTCAACTCCACGTAAGCATTAACAGCATCTAATAAATTTTTTTCAATATTTAATATTAAAAATCAATCAATATTTTTAGAAGTTATTTTAATTTTAAAATAAATAAAAATTCGTTAAATAAATAGACTGTGACGTCGTGACACGTCATGCCTCAGCGACCAGTCACCAACACATGTCTTTGAAATTACGTCATAGGTCTTAAGAAATATTTAATATTACATTTTTTGGCTTAAATTAAAATTCTTGTTATGATGATTATTTTTAACTATTAAAAATGTATATTAAATCTGTTTTAACTAATTTAATAGATAATTCAAACCCTAAATTTGATGAGATAACGAATAACTGACTTCTCTATTACCTGCCTTAGAAACAAAAAGCAGTATATGATATGTTGTCTATGTCACAGACTGTCATGAAAAATAAGAAAAAACAAAGTGTTTCATTTTGACATAAGACGAATATTTAACAAGTAACTCGACCTGAGTGTGTGTGTGTGCGTGAATGTGTGTGTGTGTGTGCGTGTGCGTGTGTGTGTGTGTGTGTGTGTGCGTGTGTGTGTGTGTGTGTGTGTGTGTGTGTGTGTGTGTGTGTGTGTGTGTGTGTGTGAGTGTGTGTGTGTGTGTGTGTGTGAGTGTTTGTGTGTGTGTGTGTGTGTGTGTGTTTGTGTGTGTGTGTGTGTGTGTGTGTGTGTGTGTGTGTGTGTGTGTGTGTGTGTGTTGTGTGTGTGTGTGTGTGTGTGTGTGTGTGTGTGTGTGTGTGTGTGTGTGTGTGTGTGTGTGTGTGTGTGTGTGTGTGGTGTGTGTGTGTGTAGGTGTGTGTGTGTGTGTGTGTGTGTGTGTGTGTGGTGTGTGTGTGTGTGTGTGTGTGTGTGTGTGTGTGTGTGTGTGTGTGTGTGTGTGTGTGTGTGTGTGTGTGTGTGTGTGTGTGTGTGTGTGTGTGTGTGTGTGTGTGTGTGTGTGTGTGTGTGTGTGTGTGTGTGTGTGTAGATGTGTATGTGAGGACATGGTGTCAAGATGTATGTGTGAGATCAGTCATAAAACACACATCTCTCGTCATATTTCTCGGTATTCTCATCTTGTTTTATCGCTCTTTTCTACATTTATTTTATTTTCATCATTTAAAAAAAAATACAATTTCGATAATTGTAAATCTTGATATCTTTCAACTCTTTCAAAAAATATGTATTTTATTCTCATTATTATTATTATACTTTTTGCATGGCTACTTCTTTGTGCTTATTTCTTTCTTTTATGTTTGATAAATAATTTTTTTAATTTTTAAAGAGTGTAAAACACATCAAGAAGAATTACATTTATGTTTTCGAGAAACACTCACATCTAAGTATATAATGCCATATAAGGAATTAAATACTCGCCTAGAAATAGATTTAAGTTTATAAATTATTTGAATATTCAGAAAAAAAGAAAAAAATTGCTTTGAAGAATTAGAAAAATGGTGGAATTAATAAATTTTTTTTTTAGAAATATTGAAATTTTCATTGAAATTCTTTTAATAAAGAATTGAAAAAAGTTGAGAAAAAACATTGATGAAAAATCATATTGTTTTTTACATTTTTTGTGACAATAAAAAAAATGCGCAACTCTTTTCTTATTTAAAGTTTTATAGTGCAAGTCAATTTTTCATTCGTGAATAATTGTATTTTTTTGCTTACACACATAAAACTAAAGAGAAGTGCGAAAATGGCTCAGAATTGTGTGTCTTGGAAAAGACTCTTTGAAGATTTAATGACGGCCTAAAATATTTGCAAGCAGTTTTATTTTCTTTTTAGTGTTGCTAGAATGAATTGTCCATGCGACAATTTCTCTTTGATAATGTTTTTTTATCCCTTTAAGAGCTACAAAAAAAGAAAAAAAACTTAGATAAAAATAAAAAATTTAAACAAAAGGTTTTTGAGTTAGCAACAAAATAGTAATGAGCAAATTACACAAATTACTTTTTTTAAATCTAGTGAATCTTTTAGAATCTGTATGATAAAGAATATTTCTATTGAAATATTATTTATTGAACTTAGAAAACTTTTTCTAATATAATCAGAACTCGAATAACAACTCCGGAAGACTATCAGTGATTTACCTATAAATGAATTAAGGTATCTTTTAATTTGAAGAATTTTTCATTGCAACTAAGATAATCAAGAAATAAAAGAATTTATTGAGAAATGTGTGCAAGAGACTCTTATTTGGGTGGCATACTTCTCAAACGTCTGAATCTCAAGAGTTATTGAATCATTTCAAACTTCCATCGCAAGAAAATATGTTTTCTCTCAATCCTTACTTCGAAGCTTTTAGACTAAATATTCTTTTAAGAATATTTCTATGCATAAGTTAAACTTAAACCTCGCGTTGCTCCAAACAAGGATAGTAAGCAGGCTACCCGTAAGACCAATTAGGACAAATATTTGGTTAATTACATCTTTTTTAAATCTGTTGTATTCTATCAAATTCAAGATACTACTTAATCAAAATATTTGTACAAAATAAATTCCTAATTATTAAACTTTATCTTTTTTTAATGCTTGATTGAAAATAAATATTAGAAAAACTACGTCAAAACCTTTTTGAATCGATAAAAAGTTTATTGATTGAAACTTTTAGACAAAAAACATGCAAAATAATTCAAATTTTATACTCATGTCTTAGAAATTATTTTTTTATTTAACCTTTTTTTCTTTTTATTCGAAATTGCCAAATAAGAATTGGATACCTGAATCAAAAATAAATTAACGTGTATGCGACCGGTTATTCGGCTAATATGCCTACTTGAAAGGACGCCCTGGGTTCAAGTCGCTCAAAGTGTTTGCCATTACGAGGGTCAATATTGAACAAAAACAATAGTGTTAGAAAAGCACTCACTGCAGGATTTTGTGTGAAGTTTTGGACCTCTGATAAATACTTTTTAAATACTGAAATGCTAGTTTTAACTGCTCGTTTTATTATTTTTCAAATATTTGTTGTTGAATTATGTTTATTTTCAATCAACTTACAATAAAAACGATTAGTCAGATGCCATTTATAATTTATTTATCTCGAAATTCCAGATCCACTCATCTCACTTAAAATATTCTGAAATCATTTAAAAGCCCATTCGAAATCTTGAACGAAACTTTCCGAAAAGCCCGCGCTCTTCTTTCCTTATATGCGAATCTCCGTTGCCTTGTTACACCCCGTTGGTACGAATTGATAGTTTGTGAAGTTAATACTAACTAAGTTTTATTTCATTTCTTCCTAACACAATTATTTTAAAGACTATCTTGTTAATTTAAAAAAAGTAAAACTATTTATAAGCACATATGAGATTTATTAAAAACTTTGGTTAATTTTTGTTTTTACATATTTATATATAAGGATCTTTGTGTGGTTTTTGTTTGTGTGTTCATGTGCGCCAGTGTGCACGTGTGACGTGGAGAGTATTGGTGCATAAAGGCAGACTTAATATGTTGTTAAGTGGCGCTCACGTAGGCGGCCTTTAAAAGCGCCATTAGAACGCTCGTGTGACTTTATCGCAAGACAGCCAGAATTATCCTATCGACAAGCCTGTCAACTTTGACGAATATATCTGTGTGCGAAATAATTAAGCCGTTGAAAAGAAGTATATATCTGGGAGAAAGAATTAAAACTTTAAAAATAACTTTTTTAGTTTTTCATTGAGATTAACTATTTAGGTGAACAACAAAGCGATTAACAAGTAAAAATGTGTTTTAACTTTTATATATTAATATTTTTAAAATCTATACATTTATTTATTCTATTGTACAAACATTTAAAGAGTTTTTTTAATAAAGTAAACGGGTTTTATTGGTGCGAAGGCAAACTCAGGAGATAATCAAAAAACAATAAGTGTAGAGATTCTGCAGTTATTAGCAGTTCTAGGGCCATTCGCCGAGTATTTTTCAGTTTTTAGTACATTTAATAAAATAATAATTAAAAGAAATTTTATTGAGAAAGAATTGTCGCCAAGGAGACAGGCTGAGGCTTTGATGATAATCCAGACTTAGGGCTACCAATAGGAATTCGAGGGATGCATCCATGCAACGGTATGAATACTTGCAGCTGCATAATGCAACTACTACTGGAACGTTCGGCTGTCTTTCAGTCTGAATTATTTTTCTTCTGTCTCGTTTTGTTTCGATAAATAGTTTTTTTCTGCAGAAATTTTTATAGAGTGAAAAGTGATTAATATAAATTTTTAAAATCATTAAAATTAAATAATTCTGTTAAATACACATACACACATACACGCATACACACTAGAAGTCGGACTGGGTACCCGATCTGACTGGGTACCCGCGGGAACCCGTGGGACTCCCGCGGGAACGGGAATGAAAATTAATTTCGGGACGGGAAAAGTCGGGAACCGGGAATAGGTTTTCGAGACGGGAACGGGAACGGGAATCAACATTCAAATCGGGAACGGGAACCAACTTTTAAATCGGGAACGGGAAAAACGGGAATAACAGTTTATTGGGATTGGATTCTTTAACAATGATTTTTCAGCAAACTTCTAAGAATGGAAATCTTTATTTCATCGATACTCCGTACTTAAAATAAGTATTAAATGCAATAGAAAGGTATAACGAACCACCATTGCCAATCAATCAATCAATCATCAATCACTAATGATTTGTATAGCACCCTTTACTAAGTGAACAAAAGCGCTCTTCAAATAAATTTGTTAAATAAAACGGTTTTTAGACCACTACCAATATATGTATATACATCAATTTAAATATAAAGAAAAACAATCAACCTCAATAATCCAACCTCACCCACACCACCATGATAATCACCGTCAAAAAATCACTATCACCACCAAAAAAATTCAATTCTCACTACAGTACCAACACTCATACAACAGCACAATCATCACCACATCATCTTCAAAACCATAAAACACAGTCATCATTCTTGTCAATTTTCTGTCTTGCCACTGGTGCCGAGGCTGCGATAGAGGGTGAAGGAGAAGTCCTTGCCAGTACTGGTACTGCTGCTGCTATGGAAGGTTTTCTTCTTTATGTCGCAGCTCACTTGATTCCCTGCGGCCATTCCTCGACAGATTCAAAACAACCAACATTCGCACAAAAAACATTCTAATTAATTAAATGTAATTTTTATTTAGACTTAAGATTCTAACATTTTAATATATTATACCCAAAACCGTTTATTCTACACGGCTTCCAAAATGGCAGCCGCTAACCAAAGATCAAGCCAATGTCAAAATCTCCACCACTACATTTGAAGTTGTTATGGTAAGTCCAAAGATTAGGGAGATTAGAACAAATGGGTGATGATGAAAACTTTTCAGATTAAATCAAAATGGTCAGTTATATTATTTTAATTTTATAAATTAATACTTTGAATTTGAATTATTAATTTCCAAATGATTGCTCAGTTGATCATTTCGACAAAAGAAAAGATGCCATTGATCTTATTCCTATGACAGCCTGTCTGTTGCATCCCCAGTATGAAAGAATAATAGGAAAAAAGTTTGGGATAGAAAAGAAATAAATACCAAGACTTTCATTAGAGAAAATTTAATTCTATTTTGTACAGCCAGACCAAGCTGCAGTGCCGTTGAGAAAAAAAAAATGATGGTAATGTTTTTTTTATAACATAAAAATTATAATAAAATTATTATACTATCAAATTATATGAATGATTTTATATTTGCAGTTGTAGAGAATAAGAATGTTGTCAAAAAACATATTTCTAACATTATTGAAGAATTAATAATAATGAACGAAGAAAAAAATTCAGAAGAGGATGAATTGTACAAATATTCACAATTACGTCCCAAAAAAATTGAAGATTATAAAGATGTTTTATTTTATTGGAGTAAAATGAGCAATTTTAAAATACAACAAGAAGTAGTCAAAATTTTGTTTAGTATATCTGCAAGTTCTATTTCCTGTGAACGGAATTTTTCAATATGTGGTCGTTTAACTTCAGACCCAAAATCATCTCATTTGAAAGCTGAAACTCTTAACGGTTTAACCCGTGTGAAAAGCAATAAAGACTTGACTGAATTACTCAAAAACAATGACTAACTTCAATCCTTTCATTTCAATAAATACTTGAAATTTAAATCGTGATTTTTTATTTTATTAAAAGAAACATTCTCTGACTTTCAAATAATAAATTTTAAGAAATGTTAGAACTAGCAAGTTTGGAACCAGTGAAAACGGCAGCGAAAATGAATAAAAAAACAAATAAGTTTCGGGAACGGGTCGGGACCGGGAATCGAGTTGCGGGAACGGGACGGGATGGTAATCAAAATTCTGATGACCCATCGAGAACGGGACGGGACGGGAAAACAAATTTCGGGAACAGGACGGGGCCGGGAACGAAAAATCGTCTATGTCTGACCTCTAATACACACACACACACACACACACACACACACACACACACACACACACACACACACACACACACACACACACACACACACACACACACACACACACACACACACACACACACACACACACACACACACACACACACACACACACACACACACACACACACACACACACACACACACACACACACACACACACACACACACACACACACACACACACACACACACACACACACACACACACACACACACACACACACACACACACACACACACACACACACACACACACACACACACACACACACACACACACACACACACACACACACACACACACACACACACACACACACACACACACACACACACACACAAACACACACTCACAATCACACACAAACACACAAACACCACACACACACACACACAAACACCCACCCACATACACACAAACACACACACACCCACACACATACACACACAAACACACACAAACAAACACCACACACACACACACACACACGCAAACAAAAGAATCTTTGAAGAATGTCTTGTGCTTTGTAAAAGTATCGCTACATCAGCGCCTATCTTTCAACTCTATAAACTCAGAATCCTTCCTTCAACACACATTTCCTCTATAATTTTGTTTTTAATTAATATTTTAAACTGATGCTGGAAACTGATTCTTTAAATTGATATTTTAAATTGGCACTATATATTCTTTTTTTCAATTGCTATTAAAATGAATATTTTTAATTGGTGTATTTACTTGATATTTTAGTTTTATATTTCAAAATGATACTCCAAATTGATATTCATATTTTCATATTCATACTAGTATTTTTTTTAAATAATTTTTTAATATTAATTTATTAATTATTCAAAACAAATTATTCCTAGAATTAGTTATTATTAAATTTACTTAAACAGCCTCAAAAATGGAATTGATCACCTGTTTGTGACTGAGCTTTCTGAGCCTTATTCAAATCCTAAGATCGAGGCATACTCCGCAATATCTTCACGAGTTAACCTGTTCGTTCCTTCGATAAGTTTCTTTAACATGGATGTCGTTATTATCATCATCAAAAGAACCCTCATTCCTATCTGCATCTTCACCATCGTTAGAATCGTCATCATGACCATTGCAACTTCGTCATCATCATCATCATCATCACTACCACCAATGTCATTCCCCCCCACTCCTCCATTACTCTGCAATGAAAGAACTTATAATTTCCGTCTGGTGATGTCAGATGGAAAGTAATAATAATAATAATAATAATGATAATAATAATAATAATAATAATAATAATAATAATAATAATAATAATAATAATAATAATAATAATAATAATAATAATAATAATAATAATAATAATAATAATAATAATAATAATAATAATAATAATAATAATAATAATAATAATAATAATAATAATAATAAAAATAATAATATAAAAAAATAATAATAATAATAATAAACTAATGATGATAAACTAGCAACAACAAAATAAGGCCACATTAATATTTAGTTTTTTAAAAAAATTATATAGTTGTCATAATTATATCCTTTATTTTAAAGAATAAAAAATTTAAAAAGTAATATTACCACGAATTTAATCAGAACCGCAATGAAAGACACCGAAAAGAATAGCAAGAATAAGAGGAAGATAAAAGCCCCTATGTCATCGTGGTATGTAATAACACGTGATCAATGCTTCTCGAAAGTTGAGTTATTGTTTTTTGGGCCTCTTTCGCTGTTCGGCATCACCACATCGATTAATGAATGCCCGTTCTCGTATTTTGTCATTCTTAATCTGAAGTTGTTTTTTTTATATTATACAACGTGTAATAATATAAAAATATGTATAATATTCATATTTTAAAAAGTTTGAACGGATTTTGTTCAAAGACTATTTTTGAGAGAGTTGGGAAGGGTGAGGTTTGAGCTCATGGATTGAAGACAACTTTTCTGTAACTAACTTAGTATGTTAGATTTATATATGTATACAATTTTTTGATAAAAGTATTTTCTAAAGTTTGGTTTATTTATATGAAAATAAATCATAATCATATTCACGAATCTTTATTCAAATAATTAGTTTACCAAAATTAAATAAAAATTGGATTTGATGATCTACAAAAAATCTACGTTTTAAATAATTCTACTTTTCTAAGATTACAATGTGTCGTCTCATAAATTCTCATAAAGGGTTTATTTACGACTAAGAAACATTTCAAGTATCCAATAAAAATACATTTTTAAACTAGAATTAAAATTTTTGTTTTTTTTCTTCATTTTTTCTTTAACATTTTTGTGTTTTTAGGTTTATAAAAGGTTTAAATTATTTACTTTTTCAATAAAAATGTTTATTCATAAGAACTGGCCACAGGTATGTGAAAAGAATAATAATAAAATTACCCGGATAATACTCACGAGCAGAACAAATTGAATTAGAATGTTACACTTTTTTGGCAACTTAAAATTTTTTCAACACTCGAATTAAATATTCATATTTATACCTTAAAAACACACTCACTCTAAATATTCAATCAAACAAATAACCAAACTCCCATCCAACAAATAACCAAACTCCCATCCAACAAATAACCAAACTACCATCCAACAAATAACCAAACTCCCATCCAACAAATAACCAAACTCCCATCCAACAAATAACCAAACTGCCATCCAACAAATAACCAAACTGCCATCCACTCACTCAAACAGCCCATCCACAGCAGCAATATCACTGGGGAGTAGGTGTGGCAGCGACAGAGGAATTAGTTGAATAAGAATGTTAGACGGTTCTTTGAAGTTTTAATGCCGTCTTAATCCCAGAATAAGCATCCTTTCCTCCAATGACCTATCAAAAAATCTACTCTGGCCGAGTCGTTATTTTTATAAACCTGTATAAAGTGTTTTACATTAAAAAAAATTTTGCAGGTTAGTGGTTCAAAAAGGTATAATCTTATGTTTTAAATGACATTTTACTTTTTTTCATTTCAATTTTTTTAAATTGTCACTAAATAAAAGTCATAATTTAAAACAACAGAATCTGTTTTCTTTCAAAAAGAATTGCGCATACCAATAGTTTTTTAATAGCATAAGCTTGTAAAATGGGAAGCTGCGTTAGAAGTCAATGACGAGGCTAGTGGTTTGGTCGAATAATTAGGCTCTGCTAATCCTCTTATTTATATCTCTACTAACACCAGTATTCCTTCACACATAAATTTTTTCAATATTTTAAATATTACTTTAGAAGTTTCAATTATTGATTTTATAAAGGAGTTGAAATGTTAATAATATTACTCTTGAAACAGTTGTAGATATTTATCTTTTTAATTATTTTTTGTCATTTTAAATAATTGAATTTTCAAAAAATTCTAGATCATCAACTTATTTTTTATGAAATTAGCATACAAAACCTACTTTTGATTGTCACTACCGAGCCAAAGAAGACACACATTGCTATTCAGATCACTTGTGTAATCTTGCTAACACTGATCCTAATGTATGCATTAAAAGTCAAAGGATTATTCTAATTACGCTTCATCGCCGCACTGCTCTTTTGTGGCAGTGCCATCTAACTCCGAATTAAAAACCGATCCGATCGAACTGAAATTATATATAAAAACTTGGCCACATTTTTTGAATTCAAAGTGGACTGTAAAAATCTTTTTCATTAAAAAGGTGCATTTGAGAGATTTAAAACAAAATTCGGCTTTGCTCTAGACACCAATCAATACATTTGTTAAGACAAACGACTTTAAAAAAAGTTTCAAGTTTTAAAAACGATGTTTCTAAAGCCGTATAGATTACATTTATAAATTCACGACTACTTCGGCCAGAAAACATCACGTTTCTCTGACAGTGTAACGCCATAAAATGCATTCAGGTGTCGGCATTTCGTCTGAAATGATCTCTTTTAAATTTATGTAGCCGTTGTTTGTGAAGCTTCAAAGAGGATGATTGTCTTCCAGATACTCAATAACATCAGTCAAAGGCTGCTAGAATTGAAAATGAAATTTTTTGTCTTGGTTTAACTGTTGTTATAAACTAGTAATATATATTAATTTGCATTTTACAACAATTATTTTTCGAAAAACCAAAATCAAACAAAACTAATTTTTATTAATCAATTTAAAAGCGATATTCGATGTCAATAAGGTAGTCAGAATTTGACCAAGGCATAAATCATCATCAGACGCAATTAGCTTTTAATGCCTTAATGAAGCAGACCGTATATATATGCATGGGCATTAATGTCGACTTGGAAAATTTCAAAGAAATTGTATTTTGCTTCCGTTTTTGAAATTTTATATATTTCATCCTTTGAAACCCCTCAATGCCTTCTTCTCAGTCAACATATTGTGTGTGTTTAGGACTGGTGCGGAGAAACACATACAAAAGCGTGTGCTGACAAAATTATATAACACCAAAGCCAAGACAACAGCAGGGCGAAAAATGTTTAATGTCGCTGTCTTTTTATGCGTCACTGTGTACATCATCTACAAATTTTTGAAAATTGTGCGTGCAGAAAAGAAGGTGGATAGGATTAATGAAAGGTGAATTTTGAATGAATAATCGTGCTAATTAGTTTATTAATCAGCTTCAGTTTATGAGAATTAAATTCAATAAAAACGGATGAAAATTCCTCGAAATGAAGGTATGTCTTGATAACGGGATGTGACAGTGGATTCGGCAAGGAGTTGTGCACGAGGCTGGACGAGCTAGGCTGCAAGGTGAGTGGCTTTTTTTTAAATTAAAAAAAATAGGTATTTTTAAATCACAATTAATAATTTTATTCTTAAATTCAACGCATTTTCACCAACCATACCACTCCACAACAAACTATGCACATCCTTCCACCCACCTTTTCTCTTGCAGGTATTCGCGGGTTGTTTCGGCGAGCAAGGAGTCACCGAGATACGCGAAGATCTTTCCGATAACGTCAAGCCATTCCAGCTGGACGTCACGCAAGAAGCCAGCGTTAACGACTTTAGGAATTTTGTGCTGGAAAATTTGCCAAAGGGAAAAGGTTGAACGAATGGGAAATTTTTCTTTTGGATTTTAATAAAATTATATAATTTTATTTTACATACACTTTTGTTACTAAATTTTTACTGGTTCTTACATCATGGTTTCCGTCACCATCATCATCTTCATTACCATCAAAAACACATCATTATCATCATCATCACTACACCATCACCACCATAACCACCGTCATCATCACCATCACTTCCACCATAACCATCATCACGATGTTCATCACGCAGGACTATGGGCTATAGTGAACAATGCAGGAGTTGCAGGCGTGTTTGCTCCTCTGCCCTGGCTCAACCACGAACACTACTCCTCCGTCATGGAAACCAACTTTATGGGTGGTGATGATGATGAGGCTAGGGATGATGATGATGATCATCATCATCATCTAAATAGAAAATATATTTTCCCCCAAAAACTTGTTAATGTTCATAAATTCTTAAAAGCTCGTTTATTATTCTGGCAGGTCCAGTGAGGGTGCTGCTGACGATGCTTCCTCTCCTCAAACCAGTCAATGGTTTTTAACAACTTTTACTTTAGTTTTTTTATTGATTTTATTTATTTATTTATTAGTTTCAATTAAAGATTCTCTAGATATAGCTAGTCAGGGGCGGCGATCTGCTGCAAATCTTGGGGGGTCTAACCAGCATGGAGGATCCTGGAGGGTCCTGGGGTCTGGACCGTCCTTCTCCCCACTTAAAAAACAATTTTAACTTCTCTTTTTATACCAATATTTAAGTAAGCATTAAAAAGTTTTAATTTAGACAGCTATAACTATAACCACACAAACTCACAATGTATTAGTATTTAAAAATTCTGTTTTATGCCATGTTTGACAATTATGTTCGCATCAAAAAAAGAGTTTAAAAGGTTTTTATTGAAAACAGTGGAGGGTTCACATTAAGGCGAACCCCTTCACTACCAAAAAGATGGGGGGGGGTCCGGACCCCATGACCCCACAGGATCGCCACTCATGGCTACAGTCGAACATTCCGTCAACTAGTCAAAACTTTAAACTCATCAACGACAGTTTCAGAGACGCCCAGAGTGGTGAATATGACGAGCATCTTGTCCACCCACCCCATCCCTCTCTCCTCCCCCTACTCAACCTCCAAGGCAGCCCTACAGTCTCTTTCACAAATCCTCAGGTTGGTGCATTTTCAGACTAAGTTTCCTCTTTGAAGTTTAATAATAATTTTTTAATGTAAAATTTTAAAATTTGTGTTATTTAAGTTAAATTTTTCGATCTGAAAAAATAATAGTGTTAAAAACGTTTTGTTATCTTTAACTCTTATCTCACTACATATCCCTCCAGGGTAGAGTTGAAGGACTTTGGCATAAGGGTGGTGACGATGCAGCCAGGCTTGCACAACACCGCCTTTTCCCTTCACCTCAAGAGCAACTTCAAGAAATGCTGGGTGGACATGCACGACAGCGTTAAAGATGTCTACGGAGAGAAATATTACAAAAAAGGTTATGTTCTGGTTCAACGCTTTTCCAAGTTTGTATTGACAATATTTTTCATTAAACTTTTAAATAAAAATGTTGCTTTCCAATTCTTTTCACTAATAAGTTTACCATAAACACACGAACAGCATACGACACGGTGAACCGATACAGCAGTTTGCTGTCGGGTAAAGACCTAAAAAAGGTGACAGAGGCTTATTTGAGCGCCCTCTTCGATGAAAATCCTCGAGACACGTACATCATCGGGAAGGACTCGGCTCTTCTCCGCTTGGGATACTGTTTGTTTGGATCGTGCCTCTGGAAGATTGCCGCCTGGTTGGGACTTTTTTGCAAGCCGCAGAAGAATTTGTGCGTCTTGTGAACAGTTGTGAATGGTGCAGCTTTTGGTGTTGTGTTTTAATTTTTGTTGATATATATTATATTACAATATTTTATAATAGATATATTATTATATATAATATTATGTAGAAGCGTTCATAGTTTAGCGTCCACATTATTGTCGTGATAATCGCCGACTTTGTAACCATTTAACATAGCATATTCGAGTTTGTAGTTTTGTAAAATAGAAAAACCCCGTGTTTAGTTATTTTAAATTCATTTTCAACACCTTAATTTCTTACTTTAAAAGTCAAAAATAATCAATCAATCATTGAAACTTATCACCACCACTACCGCCATCTCGACCATCTTGACTGCCCTCCCTTCTCTTGGAGGCCTTGTACTCTGCAATGACATCGATGCCCCAGCCAGCCTTCCTGGCCGCATCTAAGGTGATCTTCAGATTGGCCACTGCGTCGTAATCCTCGCCCCACTTGCGCTGCTTCATCTCGTAGTCGACGATCTGAAAAATTGAGGTTGGAATGTTTAGAATGATATATTTATCTTTCATCCATCCCTCTTTCCTTCTATCTACTTTTCAACGCTCTCTCTCCTCCATCTCTCCCCCCCCCTCCTTCTCCACCTTCTTCTCCTTGATCTTGGCTTGAGCATGTCTGAACTTCCTCTTCACAAACAACAGTTTCCTCTTCAACTTTCTGCGTTTGTGCTTTTTCATTTTTTTCCTGTTGCATTGAAGGGTTAAATAACTTATTTTAATGACAAGTAAATGGACCAACAAAATTGTATATAAAAAAATTTTTGTAATAAAAAAATAATTTTTTTTCACTTTAAAGATATTACCTTCTAATAGTGACCAAAAGTGGCATAAGGTGTAAGGTGGGTTTGTCTTTGACCCCATCCTCTATTGGGTTGACCTGTAGAAAAGAATTGTAATTAGTAGATATTTTTGCTAATCTATCAATTAATATAATTTAATGAAAAAATAGTAAAAATAAAATCTTAAATGAAAAAATTATATAATTACTAATATTACTATTATTAATAAAAAATATAGGATTATTCAAAAAGCCTAAAGTATTATACTTGTGGAGTGGGTAGAATGATAGGATTGCAAGGTAGCGGGTCAAACTTTTCTATTTTGTGTTTGAGTGGAGTGGGATCAATGATGGGGTGGTTTATGTGCTGTGGAGGAAGCTCCTTGTTGAGAGGAGTGGTTGTGAATAGAAGTGGTGGAAGAGATGGTTTGTTGAAATCGTGAGTGGCAGCCGAATCGAAGATTGTTCCTGTAAGAGAAAAATAATTATTGAATCCACGATTGATGATCAATCAGTTAAAAACACCTTTAGAAAAGGTTTTTTATATTTGCACATATTTATACTTAATAAATGATATGCATTTTTATTTTATTATACTTTTCTCATTTTAAGCTACCTACTTAATTGTTTGTTGATCTTCAAGGCTCCTTTCAGCCCGCTGATCACCTTCAACATTCTCTCTACTTTCTGATACTCAAAATAATGTAAGTTTAAAAAAATTAAACTATATATTTGAAGTTAAAAACTTATTTTATATTATACTATATTAATTATAGCTATTAGAAACAGTCATGTAAAATTTATTAAAAGTTAGAACGATGTTTAATAAAGAAAATACTATTAAATTTAATTTTTAAGTATGTGCAAATAATTATTATTATTATTAAATGAAAATTAATCATAAATTGCAATTCAACAATATTTGTTTACTGATAAAAACCTGTGGGTAGAAATATTAAAAGTCCACTTTTAGCTCACGTGTTTCTCTCTCTTGCGATAAAGTGTTATAATTTCTGGATTATTTGGGTTAAAACAAAATGGTCACTACTAAAATTGAGTAAGTGTTAATTTTAAAATGAAATTGACAAGATTTTTGATTAATAACATTTAGCAGCTAGATTCCTCTTGGAACCATTTTATTAAAATGATTTTAATGATTAATCAGAAAAGTTAGTGTGAAGACGAAGAGACGTCTGCAAAAGCGAGAGCCTCAAGTACACGAGGGAGAAAAGAAGGCACTTTTTATCAAGGGAGGACGCACCAACGAACTTGTCGCCACCATTCTCAAAGAATTTGTGAGAGTTTATTGTGACATTTCAAAATTATATTATAATATATGTTTCATTGAAAAAATATCTATTTAATGGTTTTAAATTTAGGTACGTCGTTATAATAATTTTTACTCATACCATCAGGCCTCTCTGAAAAAGCCATTAGCAACCAGCTTCCAGAGGTTCAATAACTTTGTATTTGTATGAGCGATTATTAAATTTTAAGAATTTACTTTGATTTCAAAAACTAATTATATATAGTTGAAAATGTAACAATGCATTTAAATGTGTAGTATAAATTTAAAATTTCCAGGAAAAACATGACAAGACCCTTTGATGATCCAACATCCATAGTAATATCACTCTTATTTTTTTGCAATATAATTTTTTTAAACATATTTTTTAATAAGTTAACTGAAATAATCAACAGGAATTTTTCTCAAAGAAATCAGAATGTTCCCTTTTTATGTTTGGCTCTCACTCCAAAAAGAGACCCAGCAACATCATCCTTGGTTATTATCGCTAAGATTACCTTTTAGTCTTATTAACTAACAATCGTGAAAAATCCATTTAAATAGACGGATTGAATAAATCCATATAATTAGTTTATCCAACAAAACTCATCATGATCTTTCAATTATACGTTAAGAAGTTCTGTTATTCCATTAAAACTCTAAATTTTGAATTAAAAATCTTGTTAGATTATTCATGGTGTCTTAACCTTCACTAACATCATCAGGTCGCACTTATGACCACCAAATCTTGGACATGTTCGAGTTTGGAGTGGAAAAGTACACTTCACTCACACAATTCAAGGTGTCCATCATCAGCAGCATCAGCATCATCACCCATTTAAATCCTTTTTTGAATAATTTAATTAATCATCCAGATTCTGGTACTATTGCATTTATTGATTCATCTTGTTTTTCACATTTCATCCATCTACTTATTTACCCATTCTCTAATTTTTTAATCATCTATTCATCATCCTCCATCTATCCATACACTCATTCACACGTCCATCAACACACCTAAACCAATCTACTCATCATCCACCCATACATCTACCCATCAATTCATCCATTTATTCAACCTATCATCCATCAATCCATGCATCTACCTATCATCCATTCATCCACCCATGCATCTACCCGTCCATTCCTTCACACACACAGCAATCCATCCACACATCCATGCACCTACCCATCACCCAGCCATCCTACCATTCATGCCTTCACAGACGTCAAAGATCTCCACGGGCACCAAGCCACTGCTGATCTTCTCGGGGGAGGAGTTTGAAAAGGGGGTCGAGTTTCAGAGACTCAAGAACATGCTCGTTGGTCTGTCGATGCTTATTCATCATCATCATTATCATCTTCATTATCTTCATCATTATGGTGTTTTGGTAGCAGACCTTTTTCTAGACGTCTTTTCATTTGTATGAGTAATAATAATTGTAATACTGTTAGAGCCTTGTGAGACGTTTATTTTCATAAGGAATGATATAAAGTACTACTACTACTACTACTACTACTACTACTACTACTACTACTACTACTAATACTACTACTACTACTACTACTACTACTACTACTTCTACTGCTACTACTACTGCTACTACTACTACTATTACTACTACTACTACTACAATACTACTACCACTACTATTACCACGCCCATACAGACTTCTTCAGGGGAGCGAAGGTTGAGCAGCTGAGACTGCCAGGCTTGGAGCACGTCTACAACTTCTCCCTCGTCAACGACCTTCTCGTCATCCGGAGTTACAAGTGGGTGCTTGCTGTCTACGATCACATCTGTTTCGTCGTTATCGGCCTTTTTTGTTTCCGGAATCATGGCTTATTTCGTTTTTGCTGAACTTCACGAGTTTTAAAACATCGATGTTTTGATCTGAAAAGGCCCCTATTGACCGGTAATTTTGTCTAGCCGTCAGCCAGTTGACCCGTTAAGTAAGAAAGTTTTTCGCCATGACTACTACTACTACTACTACTACTACTACTACTACTACTACTACTACTACTACTACTACTACTACTACTACTACTACTACTACTATAATTATCACTACTGCTACTACTATTACTATCATTATCACTACTACTACTACTACTACTACTACTACTACTATAATTATCACTACTGCTACTACTATTACTATCATTATCACTACTACTACTACTACTACTACTACTACTACTACTACTACTACTACTACTACTACTACTACTACTACTACTACTACTACTACTACTACTACTACTACTACTACTACTATCATTATCACTACTACTACTCAACAGAGTATTGCTGAAGGACTCGGGCCTGAAGACTCCGAGGATAGAGTTAGAGGAGATGGGACCCTCAGTCGAGATGAAGCTACGCAGGTGAGTGAGCCACTGACGATGGTCGATTTCATCATTTCAATGCAATACAACGATGAATACTTCTAACGTAGCTTTACAAAGTATTCCAAAGCATTGAAAATAGTTTGATGTGGCGACTTTTTACGAGCGAATGATTTACGAAAAATGATTAGTTCGTGCATAGATTATTTAAAACCGTTTGAAGATGAAGATTATATTTTTAATAAATATCATTATTTATGTAGTATGTATTATATAATGAGTATATTAATTAATTATAAATAATCATAATTCTCTCATTAATCAATGTAGGCACAAGATCGCCTCTGAAGAGATGTTCAAAGTAGCGAGGAAACAACCTAAGGCTGCGAAGGTCGGGAATGTGGCATTTATTTGGCTTAAATAAATTCTGTTTTTTTAATAATTATTATTATATATAATTTTTATTTTTATTATTAATTACTAAGTTTAAGTTTTTTAATTATTAATTTAAAATTTTAATTTCAAATAAAACAGATAAAGAAGAAGAAGAACGTGGTGAAGGATGCTTTTGGATCTCAAATGGGAAGAATCCACATGCAGCCGCAGCAGTTTGAGAACCTCACTAGGAAGAAGTTGAAGGTGATAAAGAAGAGAAAAGCCCCAGCTGCTGATGCTGATGGTAATGATGTTCAAAACAAAAAAGAGAAAACGGACGATGTGGCAGAGGAAATGGAAGAGTAGTTTTTTTTAATTTTATGAAATAAATAAAATATTTGCATTTGTTTTTGTCATGAAAGTTCGTTTTAATAAAAACTTAAGTAATGGTCGTTGAAATAGTTTTAATATATTTTAAACAATTCAAAGTAAAAGTACTGAAACTAAAGTACAATATTCAATCAAAAGTTAATTTTTGTTAACAAGTTATTTTGTGTCGAATTTAACGGAAGTTACCGTTAAAATTTCGATAGATGACCACAGTATTATAAGATAATTTATCAAAGCTGACATACAACATAGGATAGGAAGTTGAGAGAAGGAGAGGAAATCATAGAAGATAGTTCAAAGGCATAAATATGGCTTAATCCATAAAAACTGAGAATCATTTATTTAGAACCTATTTTCGACTAATATAAGTAATAATTAGTGATCGACAGTATCAATATCGTCAGAATAATCTGAAAAAAACGAGTACAGATCAGTTTTTATTATCAAAGGCATTTATGAAGTCATTATAAAGTTTTAAAATGGATGATTCAAAATTATGACCTAAACGAAAACCAGACTTTAATGAAGGGATAAGCGAGATAAAATATGAGAAATGTTGTGTCCTGTCTTCTTTGATGATACGCCTTAGGGATGTCTGAATTTGGTTTGTGTTGCACATTTTTTTGTTGATAATGAACTCACGATTTTTTTTAAAGATTTCGTTATATTCAAGTTGGATAATCATTGATTTCAAAATTTCAAAGCGTTGCCTTAGGCAGGGGCGGCGATCTGCTGCAAATCTTAACCTAACCAGCATGGACGATCCTGGGGGGTCCGGTCCCCTCCTCCCCCCACTTAACATTTTTTTTAAACTTCTGTATCAATACGAATGAAATTTTTTATTTTAGACAGCTATAACTATAACTAAACATACTCACAATGTATTACTATGTGAACATTCTGTTTTTATGCCATGCTTAAAGATTATGCTCGCATCAAAACAAGACTTTAAAAATGTTTTTATGGAAAAAAGTGGGAAGTCTACATTGAAGCGGACTCCTTCACTACCAAAAAGAGGGGAGGTCCGGACCCAAGGACCCCCCCAGGATCGCCGCCCATGCTCTTCGGACTTGAATAAAACCAACAACACTGACGGTAAGGCGGATATAGGCCATGAGAAAGCAGGTTTCTTTGCATCAGTGTTTACAAGAGAACCTAATAAAACATCTCAGTTGAAAATAAAATAAAAATTAACATTGAGTTGAGCTGTGTTACGACCACAGAAGAGGAATAAGCCCAATAGCAAAGTCAAAATACAAAGGTCAAAATTAGTTTCACCCCTTCATAAATGGATTTATTGTTCATATAAGTATCTTTTGCAGAATGTGTTCGAGCTACCAAAATAGCTGCACTGAATAGAAGCTCTGAATATTCCATGTTCCTCAATTATATAATGGCGCTGTTTGGTGGATTGAAGATGGCTGGTAGATGATTTGATTGGCAGATGAGTCGTTGATTGCAGGAGCGTGTGGGAGTGCTATGGTGCAAGGGATGGGAAGGCCTATGACGATGGGCTGAGTTACTTCCACCTTAGGAGCACCATACATCTTTATACTAGCCTCGAAAAGGAAGCAAACTGAAAGATTTTCACAATTCAGGATAGAAATGTCCGATAATGGTGGAACCTCAAGAAATCCACTCCAAGTTGCCTCTTCCGTCGTGTATTCTTGACTACGAGTTATTGCGATCCTGTTATGAGTGGTATATGAACTTCCAATTGCCACATAAGTTTCAACTCTCATGATGAGAGCTTTTGCTGTTATAGGTTTTTGAGAATAGTTTTTAATATTTAATGAGAAGAAAACTTTCTCTTGGCATTGGAATCCGGTTTTATTGAGGCTGAGTGATAACCGAACTATGCCAAGCTTTATACAGCAGCAACGTTTGACTTGTTTTTCCATTTCTGTAACTATTGGTTCTACGAGAAGAGGATGCAGAGTCGACGCAGGATTGGTTATGAGCACAGCTACAGACGATTTGAGATTAAAACGAATAGTTCTTACGATTACAGCTTTCAATTCGTATTTAATTTTTCCAATTTGGCTTTTAAATGAAGATGGGACATTGCCGAAAGGCACTTCCATTCTGAATAAATATTCGTGGGTACCTCCATTTAAAGTTATTGGTTTGTTGTTATTTTTGTCATTGCTGACAGCAAAAACTGTCGTAGCCTTGAAGATCTGGCAAGTAGACGAGTAGGTAGTGCTATCATGCCCCGAGTTTTCTGTCCAGCAGACCCTCGACTCACCGCTAAGTTCCAAGTAGAATGTTTTGAAACTAAGTTTCTTTTTAACCTTTACACAGCATTTCCCTTCAATAACATCGCCACAAGAGTACCTCGGTTTAGGATTGTTCAGAAATATTTTTATCATTGTCGTTTATAAAATTGAATATTTCAAATAATATATAGCCTTGTTAATTGAACTGATTAATTTTGTAAATAAATAGTTACGGAAATTTTCATGATTGATTTTCTTGTGATTTCCCATTTCTGAATATATAAATAACAGGTGTATGCTATAGCCTGTAAACACTGTAGGCAGGTTACAGTGTAGCTCTATACCATAATATAGAGTCTATATTATATACGATATTACTTATAGATATATATTTGTTACGGATCTATTTTAGGAATCCGGTAAATTTAATTTGTATCAACATGCTGTCATTATGATGATATTTTAACTTCTCTTCCCTCCACTTAAAAAAACATTTTAAACTTCTTTTTTGATAAGAATATTTAAGTAAGCAAAGAATAGTTTGGTTTCAGACAGCTATTACTACAACTAGACATACTCAAAATGTATTACTATATAAACATTCTGTTTTATGCCATGGTTGACGATTATGCTTGTATCAAAACAAGATTTTTTTTAAATATTGAAAAAGTGGGGAGGGGGGGTGGTTCACATTAAGACCCAGGAGCCCCCAGGATCGCCGCCCATGCTAACACCCATCCCAACCTCAACAAACCCAAATATAAGAAAAAAAATTATATTATAGTGAAGCCATTTTATAAATAATTACCCAAATGTGAAAAACGTGATTTTGCAAGCAAATATCTTCATGCACATAAGTGCAAGTTCAATGTTGTGCGCAAAAATTTCTTTTTTTATAATAAGTATATAGTTAAAATATCTGAAAGTTGTTGCCTTGTGTTTAAAAAAACTGGAGCTGATAGAAATAGAAACTGAAATAATTGAATAAAAACTTGATAAAAGCTGAAACGGAAAATGAAAGAAAGATATATAGAAAGTGAAAAAGAAAGCAAAACTAATTAGAAACTAAAACCTAAATGATTTTAAAAACTAGAAAATTACTGCCTAATTTACATATTTCATAAAAGTTTCACGGAAACACTAAATACATCTTTCAAATGCGACGCAATTATTTTTTTACTAAATTTACTGCATATTTCTAAGATAATATAAAACATTCTTTTTTTTTATCTTTCTCATAAAAAAAATCTTTCTTATCTTTCTCTTTAAATATATTAATGTTTCTTTTAAAATCTTTCTAGTCTTGAATCAGCTTTGCTAGTAACTAGCGAGTACAAATGATGCTCCAACTAATGATTAGAAAATATTGTAAACATTTTGAAGATGCTTTCAATGGGCATCTCTTGTTGACTTTAAAGCTTAAAGTTTTAATTATAGGTGATGTTTTCAATGAAAAAAATTAATTGCATGTGTATTGAGGTTATTTTAAAGTTTTAAAACTTCATTACTCCTTCAGAGTGTTTCAGTTTTTGTTTGATATCATAAACCCACGTTACACGCTGTCACTCTAATTTATGGAACTTTTTGAAGATAAATATAATTTAAATAACTCAAAAACGAATCCACTAAGAGTAATCTTCAACGACCCCTAACCTTTATATTTCGGAAAGCCTCATTTCAAATTCTCAGTAATCACAGTCTTATCACCACCGTTACTCGCAATACAATTCAAAAAACGATAAGATACATTTTTTTAATCTTCAACGACCCCAAACCTTAATATTTCCGAAAACCCTTTTTCAAGACCGCTAATTGTCAATGCTATCAGACCTGAACGATAAGAATTCCTTTAAATACGCCAAGCAAAACCTCAAAACATCGCTCGAATCAAGATGAAAATCTTTATTGCTCTGTGCCTGTTGTCTCTGGGTGAGTTGCTTGTTGTTGAACATCAAAAACATTTCTCAGCCATCAACCCAAATCTTTTCACCACCCCTTAATTTCTTCCCAATCTTCCTTTTCTTTTTTTTCTTTTTTACCCTTCCCACTCTTCCACCTCTTTTTCCTTTCTTCATCCTTTCTTAATTTTTCCCCTATTTATTTATCTTTAATTCTTCTTCTTTGACTCATCATTCTTTTCCAGCTTCGGCCCTCCCAACTCAAAACATCATCAACGGAAACGTGGCGAAAAATGGATCCCATCCTTGGCAACTGGGCTTCTTCGTAGGAGAGATTGTAAGTGGGGATTAGGGAAAAAGGGGAGGGGAGTGAGGTGGATATGAAGAAGTGGTAAGTAGGGAAAGAAAGAAGGGGGATGAAATTCACATTTTTTGGCCTTCGTTTGATCAAAACTGCCTTCAACCACAACCCTTCTTCCACATCCTTCCTTTACAGTTTTCTTGCAACCACAACCACAACACTAACCACATCCCTTTTTTCACAGCATTATTGTAGTGCCGTTCTCATGGGTCCCACATGGGCACTTACATCCAACCGATGCATCAATTCAAAACCGTGAGTTTTTTTATCTTTGTTGTTGGTTTACTTTTTGTTGGTGGTGATGTGTGTTGCCACACCATTGTTGTCAATTTCAGCTAAAAAATCATGACACATCCACCCATTCGCTTCCATTACAACAGCCTCTCAAACTTGCTTACCCATTCACTTTCCCTCTCGACCCATCAATCATCGAACCCTCCTTTCTTCCATTTTGAAAAACATTTCACCAAAACAGAACCCATTTTAACATCGTCGCTGGGACCAACGAACGGACGAATGACTGTTACCAAGGAAACTGCGTTAAAAGAACCATCAAAAGGACCCTTCGAGTTAGTGCGGATTAATGCGAATTTATAATATCTATGTAATAAAAATCAACTCAAAATATCCTTCATAAAAACATTATTTTCTTTTTTTTCCAAATTGATTTTAAAATATGGCACTTTTATACACCAACAAATGTAAAGGTTTGTCTCTACTCCCATCCCACAGCACCCTCAATACTCTGGTAGTGGTTACCTGAATGACATGGCAGTAATCTTCTGGGACGAACCCATCTGGGAGAGAAAGAATATTAAGTACCTCAAGAGAACCAATAGGACTGATGAAGTTGGCAAGAAATGCTTCATCTCTGGATGGGGAAATAGCGGACGTAAGTGGAGGCAATGGGGAGAGACAGAAGTATGGAGAAATAAAGGGGAGGAAATGGAAGAATGGGAGTTAAATGAAAAATGTGGTCTAATGAATTTTTAAGCTAAACCTGGTACATCTCAGGCTTATGGGCCTTCTTTAGGTACTTTCATAAATCAAATACAAATGATTGATAACAATAATTATTATTATAATAATTATAACTATAATAAGAAGGATAATAATAAAAATATTTATCATAATAATAATAATTATAATAATAAAAATATTTGATAATAATAATAATGATAATAATACAAAAATGTGATAATAATAACTATAATAATAAACATATTTGATAATAAGAATAATTATAATAATGAAAATATTTGATAATAATAA
The DNA here is from genome assembly GCA_943735955.1 of Piscicola geometra. Lineage (NCBI taxonomy): Eukaryota > Metazoa > Annelida > Clitellata > Hirudinida > Piscicolidae > Piscicola > Piscicola geometra. The sequence goes on along the minus strand of OX030958.1, from coordinate 6,132,588 downwards.
TAATTATAATAAATAGGTATTTTCATGAATGAAATACAAATATTTGCAAGCCAAAGCATTAAAAAAACCAACTCAGCTAAACCAAAGCTACTCTTGGAGGCGAAAATTCCAGTCATCTCGAACCAAGACTGCATGAAAGCCTGGAGATCTAGAATTAAAGATAGCCACGTGTGTGTGCATGACGTCCCTGACTTCAAAGTTGGAGCTTTCGATGTAGGTGTGGTTTGTGGCGGTGTTAGTGTGGTTTTAGTTGTTGTGGATGAGTAACAACTGACCAACATCAATCAAAAACCCCCAACAGGACGACGTCGGTGGTCCGTTAGCATGTGAATTCGCCCCCAACCAATGGGAATTGGTCGGGATCAGCTCGTGGTATGGTCAACCTCTTAACCCCTCCCTTCCGTCGGTCTATTCGAGAATCACCTACTTTAATGAGTGGATCGACTCTGTTGCCCCTAAATAGGTCTCTCCAAAGCCCAATTGGATGCTTATTTAAATCATTAATTTTGTTACTTAATTATTTAATTTGATCATTTAATCATTTAATAGTAGTTTGCAATGGAATCGTAATTTGTGACGTATTGGTTTTAATATAAAAACCATTCTAAATGCAAATTTTATTTTATATTCTGAAATATTTGCTATATTCCATTGTCATTTATTCGATTTTTGAAAATTCCAATAAATAGATTTATAAAACTGCTATCTAGTTTGTCTTTTATCAAATATTCCTTAAACCAGCCATTAATTTTGTTCAATGGGTAGCCGAGTGTATAACGACTCTTGGCTTTATTAGTTAATTTAGTAGATTTAATATTAATAATAGGGTTTAATTTAAAATTCAATTGTGTATTAGTAGTTTCAACTAGGTTTGGATAAGAGTTAGAAAGGTTAAGTTTTTTCATTTTTTATAGAATTAATAATAAATTTATGATCTAAGATCTGTAAATTAATAGTCCTATTTCTTACATTATTTTAGCTGAGTCGGCAACGACTCTCGGCTTGACCAATAATGAAAGGTCCTAGGTTCAAATGCAACCAATGCCCTAGTAACACAAAGCCTAAGCGGCCTGGAAGCCTGTTCGGGTTATACGCCACTTCTTATTATTATTATTACTTTTAGGAAGTTTAGTGAAAGAAGAGAGTTCTATTGAAAAATCCCTAGAATACATAATAAAATGGCAAATATGAAAAAAAGAGAGTTTATATAAAAAAAATATATAAAAAATGTTCAACTCATAAAAACCTATCAAGTCGTCCAGCAACACGAAAATTCAAAATGGTAACAACCGAGCGTCATGCCGCCATGACGGACGCTAAACGAAATTTAAATAACAAATTTAAGTCACTGGAATTTATTTGTCAAAAATAAATTTAAAATAATTCATTTTAAAAATTCATGGCATGAGTTTAAAGAAATAAAATCGATATGGAAATCATCCAAAAACAATGAATTTAAAAAAAGGACGGCATATCCTAAATGGAATTTCAAAATATTCACATTGGAATAATCTGAAAGTATACAAATATTTGTTTCTAATAAAATTTAAAAATCAATTTTTAAATTTAAATTTTTTTTATGATTCTAAAAATCGTTCTACAACTAAGGAAGGCACGGTTTCAAAAGGGCTATCACACACTCTGACCATGTGAGACTAACTCGTTGTCGACTAACTTGTACCATTTATAAATCAGTGTGCCGATCAAACGCAAGATTTTCTTTTCCAGCGATCGTTGCTGTTCTGGAAGAGTTCTTGTAGCCATTCGATGTTTTTCCAATTCCAGAATCGAACGATTCCATGTTGTTTTTCGAGAGAGAACTTTGATCATTTTTATGTGCTTTAGAATTATTTCTTGTGGAGTTTTTGTTACTTTTTCGATTTTGGTTTGATCGGCTTGAAAGTATTTGGTCCTCTTTTCTTCTAGTTTCATGCTCGTTTAGCCTCTTCGTTTTGTTTTTGGGATAAATCTTTTTGGACTGCCTTATCTCGCTTTGATGTTTCCTAGAAGCACTGGCAGCTCTGCCATTGCTTTCAGTATTCTTAGCATTTCCTCCTTTCTTCAAACCATCGAGCCACTGCCCTGAAGTGCTTGTGATTTCTTCACCGCCATCAGAGTCAGATTCGATCCGTTCATCCAACGGACTAAGAGTCAGTTCGGTCTGATAGTCGGATGAAGTGTAAGGACTTGGTCGAGATTCGAGACTGTCTCCTCTGGCACTGTCCCATGAAGTTATCCTGGCGATGTTTCATTAGATAAAACTAATTAATTAAAATTATGTTATATAAAAAATCATTAATATAAAAAATAATGTTATTTAAAAAAAATATTATTAAAAAAATTCTTTTATTTAAAAAATTCTTTTATATACAAAATTCTTTTATATACAAAATTCTTTTATATACAAAATTCTTTTATATACAAAATTCTTTTATATACAAAATTCTTTTATATACAAAATTCTTTTATATACAAAATTCTTTTATATACAAAATTCTTTTATATACAAAATTCTTTTATATACAAAATTCTTTTATATACAAAATTCTTTTATATACAAAATTCTTTTATATACAAAATTCTTTTATATACAAAATTCTTTTATATACAAAATTCTTTTATATACAAAATTCTTTTATATACAAAATTCTTTTATATACAAAATTCTTTTATATACAAAATTCTTTTATATACAAAATTCTTTTATATACAAAACTCTTTTATATACAAAATTCTTTTATATACAAAATTCTTTTATATACAAAATTCTTTTATATACAAAATTCTTTTATATACAAAATTCTTTTATATACAAAATTCTTTTATATAAAAAATTCTTTTATATAAAAAATTCTTTTATATACAAAATTCTTTTATATACAAAATTCTTTTATATACAAAATTCTTTTATATACAAAATTCTTTTATATACAAAATTCTTTTATATACAAAATTCTTTTATATACAAAATTCTTTTATATACAAAATTCTTTTATATACAAAATTCTTTTATATACAAAATTCTTTTATATACAAAATTCTTTTATATACAAAATTCTTTTATATACAAAATTCTTTTATATACAAAATTCTTTAAAAATAAAGTATGCAGATGTGTTGAAAAAAAATTTGAGGGAAGAAGTGAAAAAAGATAATGAGAGACAAAGATCGCAAGTAGAAGAGGAGCTGAGAAGCAACCTGATGAAAGAGGTGAAGACGGAGGTAGTGAAAAGTCAGAAGGAGGAGACAAGGAAGAAGAGAATAATTATGTTCGGGTTGAAGAAAGAAGGAGAAGGGGATGATGTCAAGGTGAAAGAGATAATCAGAGTCATTACTCAGGAGGCAATAGAGCCAGTGTTGGTGGAGAGAATGAGAGAGAAAGAGGGCATGGAAGGTAGGTGCAGGCCTGTGATAGTTGAGTTCAGGTCAGAGGCAGATAAATGGAGGGTAATGGGAAGGAAGATGCTGCTAAAGAAGGATGAGAGATACAAAAGAGTTTTTTTAGAGATGGATCTCCCTTTGGAAGGGAGAGAGGAGGAAAGAAGAAAACAATGGGAGAAAAGACAGAAGAAGATAGAACAACTGAAGAGAGCGTTGATAGAAAAAAGAGCAATAGAGTTGAAGAATGTGGGCCGAAGAAAGAATGTAGAAGAGGACAACTATGGAAAAAAGGGAGACGAAGTGGAGGTGGAAGAAAAGAATTAAGTTCCATAAGGGGAGGTAGAGAAGGGAGAGGAGAAATCAAAGTGGTCTTCAAGAATGCAAGGAAACTGAGAAATATAGGGAAACAACGAGAAGCAGTTGAATTCATAAGAAATAATGATATAGATATCTGTGGACTATGCGAGACAAACCTAAACGAGGATCAGATGGTGGATGGACAAGGCTTTTTAGAATGGTTTGGTGTGGGGAGGAAAATGGAAGAAGGGAAATGTGGTGGTGTGGGGTTTTTAGTGAAGAAGGAATTGAAAGCAGAGGTAGTGAACAAATACCAAGAAGAAGATTTGCTGGTGTTGAGGATGAACGGAGAAACAGGTCTGGTGGTGTGTGTGGTGTATCAAAGATGCGAGGGGGTGGATAAGGCTGCAAATAAAAGAAGAATTTCGTGCATAGCTATGTTGGCAAGGGAAGCAAAAAAGACAGGAGATAGACTGGTGGTAGGAGGGGATTTCAATGGACATCTTATGGAATTGGATGGGGTTGATAACACAAACGGTTTGATGGTTAAGAAAATGGTCGAAGAAGAAGAGCTGAGCATCTTGAATTGTGAGTGGCCAGGGATGAACATTCCCACTTGGAAATGTGGCAAGAAAGAGTTTGGGTTAGACTTGGTACTAACAAACGATAAAGGAAAGGAAGAAGTGGTAGAAGGGTGGGTTGGTGAGCTTGGGGATGTAGTGGAAAGTGATCATTGTATGGTGGCGGTAAAGATGAAGTGGCACAAGAATAAAGATCAAAGAAAAAGAAAGAAGAAAAAGATCATTAAGGAGGAGAGTTTAGAACTCTGGGGTGAAGAGGTTGAAACAGAAATAAATAAAAACAAAGGGGAGAATATAGAAGAGTTGATTAGAAGAGTAGCAAGAAGATTCGAAGTGGAGAAACCAAGACACCATCACATAGATTGGTGGGATGTGGAGGTGGAAGAAGCCGTGAAGAGAAGGAAAGAATGGAGTAGGGAGCATAGGCGAAGAGAAAAGCAACTTGGAAGAGGAGCAGCAAAGACGAAAGAAGCTTGGGAACAATACCTCTTTCGAAAACAGATAGCGAGTGAAATGGTTTCGAAGAAAATAGCAGAGTGGAATAGAAGAAGAATGGAATGCATGGGAAGAGGGAATGAAAAAAAGAGAAATATGTTCAGAGAGTTGAATAAGTTTATGGGGAAAGGGAAAAAATTAATGGAGGTTGAGGATCTGGTGGATGAAGAGAGTGGTGTTTGGAAAGGAAAAGAGGAGATGGGAGAATGCATACTCAACACATGGGGAAAGTTTCTAAATACGGAGGGAGAAGCCACGATGAACATCGAAAAAGAAAGTATCCAAATGGAGGATGAAGGAAGCATCAGTAAGAATGAATTTGAACGGGCACTGAAAAAACTTAAACTAGGAAAAGCAGCGGATGAAGAGGGGGTAACTGGGGAGTTGTTGAAGTCGTTGAAATGTAGAGGAAGAGAAGAGGTGAGAAATTGGTTTAATAAAATATTAGAAGGAGGTGAGGTACCAAAAAGTTGGAGGTATAGTCGGGTCGTCCTAATTCATAAAGGAGGGAAGAGACGGAAAATTAAGAATTATCGACCGGTAGCAATTAGCAGCCTTTTATATAAGCTAATGATGATTATTTTGGGAGAACGAGTGGAGAGATGGGCAGAAAGTAATTGTATAGTTAATGAAACACAGGGAGGGTTTAGAAGAGGGAGGCGTGGGGATGATAACCTCTATATGTTAGGGCGGGTTGTTGAAATTGCAAAGGCAAGAGGTGAAAGACTATTGGTAGCGGGCTTAGACTTAGAAAAGGCATATGATAGGGTGAACAGAGGTAAATTGTTTGAAGTGTTAGAGAAAATGGGAATGGGTGGAAGAGTTTTAAGGGTGTTGAGGGAGGTGTATGAAAATAACAAAGTGAGATTTGTGTTGGGGGACTTGGAGACAGAATGGGTTACGTGCACAAGTGGAGTTAGACAGGGTTGTCCTTTATCTCCAATCCTCTTCAATCTATACAGTAGGGATGTGGCAGCGGTTCTGGATAACCATCGAGCCGGGGTAGTGATGAAAGTACACAATCAAATGGGTAGGGAAGATAGTAAGAAAGAGTGGAGGTTTGGAGGAATGCTTTATGCTGACGACATCCTAGTGACGGCGGAAAACGAAGATAATATGAAAATAGTGTTAGAGGATGTACTGAAGGTGTTAGAGGAATATGGAATGAAACTGAATGAAGAGAAATCTAAAGTTGTGGAACTGGTTGGTAATACAAGTATGGAAGGATGTCAAGAATGGGTAATTAGAGGTAGGACCATAAGAAAATGTGATGAGGTAAGGTATTTAGGATTAAAGCTTAAAGGGGGAAAAAAAGGAGGGATTTATCAATTTGGTGAAATGATGAGAAACGTTGGAAGCCTAACCGGCATGGTAAAATATGGAGCAAAAAGATCGGGAAGTCGTTTTATCATGGGCAGGGAGGCATGGAAAAGCTTGGTTGTAGGAAAGATAATGTATGGGGTTGCAGCAGTTGGTTGATCAGCTAAGGAAAGAAAGAAGTTAGAGGTTTTGCAGACTAAGTTTGGGAGATGGATATGGGGGGTAGAGACTAGCGTAAGAAATGTCGTAGTACATGGTGAAACAGCCTGGAGTACATTCTGGGAAAGAGAGGCTAAGGTCATGACAGACTTTATGATTAGGACATTAGAGGGGAAAGATATAGTAGGAAGAGTAGGTAGAGCATGTGTAGAGGAGATAGGTAAGAAATCTAAATGGTGGAGAGGTGTAGCCAACTTAGGAAAAAAATTGGATGTGGAGGTTATGAGCAGAATGGTACGTGGAGGAAAAGGCGCACGAGCAAGAGTGTTTATGATGGGCGTTTCAGAAAGAGAGGTCGGAGGGATGGGGGAAAGGGAGCTGGTGAAGAGAATCCAACAAAAAGGAAGGGAGGAATGGGGAAATAAAATACAGGAAAGTGAAAGATTGAGAAGATACCGTGAGGAGAGGTCAGAAAGCAGGAAGTTGGAAAAATATGTAGATGGTTCAGATGGAGCGAAAGTTAGGATGATGTGTAGGGGGGATAGCTTGACGGTAAGGAATAATGAAATTGTGCGCTGGAAGTATGAGAAGGAGGATAGGAAGTGTGTTTGTGGGAAGGAAGAGAATGAGAGGCACGTTTTGCTGGAGTGTGGGTTGTATGAAGAGTGGAGAGAAGAATGGCTGACGGTTTGGAGAAGGGAGCGTGGAAAACAGGACCCGATGGAAGGGGTCCTTGGTTACCAGGAAGAGGATCGGAGGATGGAAGAAGTGGTGCTGAGAAGTGTGGGAGCAATCTGGAGACAGAGGGAGAGGAGAGAAAGGGGGAGATGAAGAAAAAGATTTGAAGTGTCGAGACAAAGGCACTATAAATACTACTACTACTACTACTACTACAAAATTCTTTTATATACAAAATTCTTTTATATACAAAATTCTTTTATATACAAAATTCTTTTATATACAAAATTCTTTTATATACAAAATTCTTTTATATACAAAATTCTTTTATATACAAAATTCTTTTATATACAAAATTCTTTTATATACAAAATTCTTTTATATACAAAATTCTTTTATATACAAAATTCTTTTATATACAAAATTCTTTTATATACAAAATTCTTTTATATACAAAATTCTTTTATATACAAAATTCTTTCATATACAAAATTCTTTTATATACAAAATTCTTTTATATACAAAATTCTTTTATATACAAAATTCTTTTATATACAAAATTCTTTTATATACAAAATTCTTTTATATACAAAATTCTTTTATATACAAAATTCTTTTATATACAAAATTCTTTTATATACAAAATTCTTTTATATACAAAATTCTTTTATATACAAAATTCTTTTATATACAAAATTCTTTTATATACAAAATTCTTTTATATACAAAATTCTTTTATATACAAAATTCTGTTATATTAAAATTTAGTTATGTTGAAATTGTGTTATGGTTAAATGAAACCTATAAGTTCTTAGTTAAAACGAAGAAAAAAAGTGTTATCTGAATAAAGATTTCACACCTTCTTCCAGAAGAGCTGGCATCATGATGAATTAAATGGTTGCTGCTGGTCCAGGGAGTACCACTCATGCTGGGTCGTTCTGAAACGGTGCTTGTGTCGAGAAATGCCTTGTACTTGGGCGGATCCGAGGTGGGTGGTTTTCCGCTTGTGGGGGTGGAGTAAACAGGCGCTGGGGTGTAAGCAGGGGGTGGGTCAAAGAATGGAAGATTTTGGGTTGGTTGGGTGTAAGTGGGATATCCTGGGAAGCCAGTCGAAGGTGGTGGAGCATTAGGATGGCCATGGAAAGGTGGTTGGTAAACGACTTGGAGATGTGGGTTGAAGGCCATATTGTCTTGAGCTGCCACATTAGCCATTTGATTTGACGCATTTTTTAAGTTTCTTCGGTAGTAGTAGATTGCCAAACAGACCAAAATAACTGCTGCCATGAAGCCTAAAGATATCCAAATTGGACTAAAAATATTCATTGTTTTTATTTTCGAAAGTGGCAAGATTAGGTACTTTCTCAATTTGAAATATATTTAAGGATATATTTATATTAATTTAAGATAATTCACATTATAAAAAGTTGAATGTTTGATGAAATTAAGCTAAAAGTCTAAAAGCTGAGCCATTCTGAAAAACTAAAACGAATTTGTATATAAATAAGTTAAACCCTTTAGAGTAGATTAATGTGTAAAAAGCGTGATTAAAATCTGATCTATACTGTTACAACACTCATATTCACGTAATATTTCCAATGTATATATTTACTTCAGTTTTTAAATAGATTCATTATTGTGATTTTACTTCACTTCCTCGTTATGTTTCAATCAGAAACCACTTTCAAGTGTACACTAATCAATTACCTGTATTAAATGGCAACAACACTTATGTAACGTTAATTCCAAGTACAATTTTTTTTAAAAAATAGTGATTCATTCTTATTGTTTAAAAAAAAGGTAAAATAATTATTTCGAAATTGTATTTTAATTAAAGCTTTACATTTCTATGTATTTAAACTATCGAGCGATTATAGGGAGTATCACTATTTAAATTTAAAGTGAAACTAGTTATTTATATAAAACTAAAAATATAATATTGATGGGTTTTGAGAAAAATTTATAATTAAAATAATTCAGAAATTTTATTAATCAACTGTTAATCAGCCAATATAAAAAAAACTTTCAAAATGGATATAGATGGCATCACTGATAATATTTTAACGGACAGTTTTTTTGCTAGTGTTAAAACATGGGAAGACGAAGAAGAAAAAGAAAAGGACGCACGCCTAGAAAGAAGAAAAAAGGTTCAGAAGAAGGGAGTAAAAATCGGAATGATGCGAAACATGGTTATCATTTTAGACATGTCCAAAGCAATGTTAGAAAATGATCTCACTCCGAACAGACACCATTTATCAGTTGTCTTGCTTGGGAAATTCATAGAAGAATTTTTCGACCGTAATCCAATCACTCAATTAAGCATCCTTATAACAAGAAACAAACGCTGTGAACAAATAATAGATTTGTGTGGAAATTCAAAAAAGTTGTTAGCTGAAGTGAAGAAACTGCAAACTATGAATTGCGAAGGGGAAGCTTCCTTGTACAACAGTTTCGAGCAGGCCTTAAAAAGCTTGAAGAATGTTCCTAAACACATCAACAAAGAAGTGTTAGTTCTCTTCGGAGCTCTTTCAAGTGTTGACCCGCACAACTTGATGCAAACGTTGCACAAGATGAAGGCGGCAAACATCAAGGTGTCCATTGTTGGTCTTTCTGCCAGCCTCTTTGTGTGCCAGAAGATCTGCAAGGAAACACAAGGACGCTACGAAGTGGTGATGGATGAGTTCCATTATCGCTCAGTGATGGATGACCATCTCATTCCTCCGGTATCCCTCACCAGCCAGGCCTCTTCCCTCGTCAAGATGGGCTTTCCTGAGCTGGAAAGCAGTGCCCGAGTGCTTGCCCTCTCGTGCATCTGCCACATTGAAGACCCCAAACACCCGTCCAACCAACCTGGCTTTTTGTGTCCACAGTGCTCCAGCAAGTATTGTGAACTGCCAGTCGACTGTGTGGTTTGCTCCCTCACCCTCGTATCGTCATCTCATCTCGCTCGCTCCTACCACCATCTTTTTCCACTTCATCCCTTCATCGAAGTGCCCACAAACGACATCATAGAGCAAAAACGCTTTTGCTACTCCTGCCAGGCTCTCTTTACGAATCCCAACACCTTCCAATGCGGCCAGTGTCTGTCTTTCTTTTGTTCTGAGTGTGATGCCATTGCACATGACAATTTCCACTTTTGCCCCAGCTGTGCCACCAACTCCACCCACGATTCATGATATAAAGTCAATGATTAATGCACTGAATCGAAACGACTAAATCGCATTCATAGAACCTAACTAAACAAAAAAATGTATCACCTTGACCGATGTACTGACCATAACAGTGAATGTTAACATAACTCAAAACTAACCTTGACCCTCACCTCATCTACCCTATGTTGCGATTTTTATCCTGTACCCAATAAATAATGCATTTATTCATCAACCTTCGTTATCTCCACTAAATCGTTGTTTCTTCATCGATTTATATGATAAATATTGATAAATTTATAGTATTAAATTTATTTATTTTTTATTCATAACTTTAAAAAAACTTTATTTGATTTTTTTCGGTTGAAAAATAGATTAAAAATTCAAATGTCAATGATTTCACAAATTTGATTAAATGTACGTAAGTAGTGTGTAAAGACTTTTCTAAAAATTCTAAAATCACTTTAAATTTTAAAATGTAGCTGAAATCGATTCATAAAAGGCAAGTGAAAAATATGTGAATAATTCAAGTCCACAATGATCTTGTACTAGTTGAGCTTTTTAAATTATCAATTAAAACTTAAATCCTATCAATACCTTTGTATTAAGACGTAAAATAAGTAAATTAAATATGTAGTTTAATTTATATTCATGAATATTCATTAGTTTATTAATGATTAAATGATATTAATCATTAATTAACATTAACCTAATTAACATTAGCTATCTCAATTATTTCTTTTTTCCTGGAGATTCGTGTACCATTAAGGATACTACTACCACCACTGCCTTTGTTGCTGCAGCTGTTATCATCTTCAACATTCTCCATCACTTTGAAACATATCGTCACTGGGCTTCCGTGCAGGTTTGTCTGGATTCTATGAAGAAGGGTTTTAATAATTTATAAGTTAAAATATTTTTCAATATTATTATTTATGGTATGGTTACAATTTATGAAGTCTCTGTCATTTTAATTTTTTGACATATTTAAAGCTATCACTAGCTCGAGTGAATGCCATCAAGTAACATTTTCTAACAGCTTAAAATAATTGACGAATGTTTCGGAATGCATCTATATGACACAATGTATTTCAATTGTATCATTGATACATCTATGCAATCAGTCTTAACTATCACCCGACGGGAGCGAATCCACTCACTTCTCGGCAAAGGACACTTGGATGGAATGGCTATGCTTTTGTTGAGCGGTCATGTTCAGCATTGTGACTAGCTCAACAATGTTGAGGCAGGCAATGATGAGATCTCCTTTGTTCGATTGTTGATGTGCCTTAGTCGTTGGAAAAAAAGGTTTGGATTATGTTTCGAGAACAAAATAATAATCCGCAAAAATGAAGTTGTTATTCACACCAATAACTAGCATATCACGCTAGGAAAATACCAAGAAAACATTAAATCAAAACTACTGCCACAACAACCACCTCTTGGACATTCAGAACAGCCACACAGTCGCTCATTGGGCTCATGGAGAGTGAGGTGAGGTGCTGCAGTGGCGTGAAGCTTTTGATTCGATGGTTCTTCTGGTCGACAATCATCAATTCTGCATCGCTCAGAGCAATTAGATGTGGTACTGCCTGGTGGGGTTTAGAGGATGGCTTCGTTGAAAATGTTGTCTTGTAAATAAAAGTATTAATAATAATTAAGAATAAAAAAATGTGAAAAATTGTTTTGATTATAATAATATAAATAAATAAAATTATTAATTATAATGGTTTTCACCATTGTAATATTTGAAAATAGTAAGATTTGACAGAGGTTCATAAAATAAAAATGCACATAGAATAACATCCAAAATCATTCTCTTGATTAATTCATTTCCTAACCTTCCCGTCTTTCCTATTGATTTTAATAATGTGGTCGGAAAAGACGATATTTTTGGAATTGCCATTTTTAATCCAGTTTGGGTGGTGGAGCAGGTTCAAGTGGTCTCCTTTGAATGCTACAGGCACGCTTTTTTAGTGGATAAAGTTGGTTTAAATTTAAATAATATAAAAGAAAAAAGAAAAAAAACTTCTTAACATTATTAAACAATTTATCAAAGATTAATTAATTTTTTTAATGCACACACCTTTCAGGGTAGAGGGGCTTCTTGTTTCTGAATAGCTCGCTGGCCTTCAACTTGCTTCTCATCGCTTTGCGTTTTTCTTCACTCATCTTCAGTTTGTACTTTAGGCACTTGAAATGGAAAATTAGGTTAAAAGTTAAGTATAATGAAAAATATATTTATTGACCAATTAGATCGCAGGAGATGATAAGAATGCCGATCTGTCAAAAAAGCGGCTGTTAGACGGCTTGTTTCCGAAGAGCTACTGGAAGGTTGAAAAATATACTTTTCAACGCTGCTCAACAACTTCAACATCCATGCTGGTCTCTCAAACTTGCCTCCACCGTCCATGGAAAATAGTTTCATCCAAATCATGGCTTGCTTACTGGACGAAATCGAAAGATAATCAATGAAATGAAACCAAGCAAGTTTCCAGAACTTGAGCATGCAATGACAGTGAAAGTACTTCAGAAAGGCGGTGACTTTCTTCTAATGCAAATTCTCACCACCTGCAGGACGGCCCATACTCGTAAGACATTTTACTCTTCATCACCCTCATCAGCTTCAAAATAGTTTTCGTCTCAATCAACCGAGATATTAAATTAGCAATACCGCAACATAAGTGGATTCCAGAAAACATTTGAACGCGATCAAGGTAGTAGGATTCAACAAGTCAACCAGCCAAGTCTACATACAAGGACTTGTTTCAGTCCCCTTCAAAATCTTTACAAGCTTTCTGCAGACCAATGATATCAACAAGTCTTGACCTATATCGATCCAGAACAGCGAACGCATGAAATTAAAATCAGGAAACTGAGAAAAAGTCATTTCGTCGTGCCGCGAAAAAAGAAGCCTCATGACCTTATATGCGTCCGCTCGAGGTTGGTGATCTTGATGATAAACCCATGATTTAAAAAAAATTTTTAACACTTTCTTACTAGAACTCAAAAAAACAATCACACGCCAATCAACCAACCCTGTTTTTATGGTGCCAAGTCTTTAATAACTGAGTCACTTCCGTGTGCCAGACGCCACAAGGAGGCCACCTGTGGTCTATAGGGGATTCCGTCGGCAGTTTGTCTCTCAGTGAAGTCAAGAATCTGTAGTTCTGGTGAATAGTAAATGATAAATCAACTACAATTCATTTTTTATTCTCATTATAATGTAATTAAGAATGATAACGGATTTACTGATTTATCATTAGTTCAAAAAATAAAATAGACTAATAAATATAATAATTGAAATAAACGAAGATATGAATAAGTGAAACTTTGAATTTTTGAATAATTTAAATATTTTATTTAACTATAAAACTTTCAAACGAACCAAGGCATTCCTGATGAATTTCACAATCTTTGGACCCGCCACCGTCCTAAACTTCCGTCTGGTTTCTTTCCTCACCTGCATCAGAAGATAAGTTTAGTAGATTCTCTCGCTCATTCAACCATTACGAAAATAAATGTTTTCTATGAATTTTAAATTTTGTTTTTCATCTATTTACTTGTTTCACTTACTTATTTATTCTATTATCCCTTATACACTTCTTCCAACTACTTCTACTTCTTTTTAACACACTAATTTTCCATTTTCAAAACCCTTTTCTCTCACTCTTCCACCTACCTTCCACCCTCTAAAATGCTTGCTGATCACCGTTACCGCCTTCTCTCTTTTTTTCTCTTCTCGCAAATGCCTAGCTAACTTTCGAGCCTTTTTTAGTCGTTAATTTTTTCAGTTGATTGTCTTAATTATTTTTGGTTTTAGATTTTTCTATTATTATTAACTTCAAATTTAATTCAAGAAATGTTTGAATGATTAAGACCTTCCATCCTCTGACGTAGGAGCACAAAACAAGCGTGGCAGCTCTTATTCTTTTGTACTTCATCTGAGCCTAAAAGAGGATAAATATAGATTAAAAGTGGCTATAAAATCAAACATGTGAACTTATAATATTTTAAATAATTGAATCTAATACCTAAGTTATGATCTATTAGTTATTGAACTCAACTACCAAATAATTTTTCACAATAACCAATTATCAAATAATTTTTCACAAAAGCCAATTATCAAATAATTTTTCACAAAAGCCAATTATCAAATAATTTTTCGGAATACCTAATTACCAAATAATTTTTCGGAATACCTAATTACCAAATTAATTATACACAAAACCCAATCACAAGATACCAAATATCCTCTAATGTGAGCGGCAATCTTTATCTGTGATTCCTTCATCTTCTTGAACTTCTTCCTAGCGATCCAGCAGCGATACCTCGTGATAATCAAAGTAGCCAAGTGGTTCAACTGGTGCTTCCTACGAGCCTCCAAACTGAAAAGCTGCAGATTGGAGTTTGAAAAAAATTCATTTAAAAATTCATCGTCCAAACAAACAAATCGCAATCAAGTCCATACCGTTGGAGGTTTACTTATGAAGATCTTGCTTTTTCCCATGGCATAATCTTCTTCGCCAAACTCCATGGCCTTCATCAGATGAACAACACCCTCCTGCACACTGCCACTCCTCCATTGCGGCCATGTTTCTGGCGTCAACATTTTGTACCTGCATGATCATTTGAGCTAATAATACAAAAAATATTCATTAGTTCGAGTTAAAACCTGAGAAACTTTTTTTTTAAAGATACAAATAAAGGTTAGGAGATCTTTCACGACCTGAGAAGAAACTCTTCATGGTGCTGTCTGTATGCGTAACCAGCCCTCCTCACCCTCACATTCTCCATAAAACTGTATCAGTTGGTCATAAATTGGTCATGAACTGGTCATAAATGGTTCATAAATTGGTCATGAATTGGTCATAAATTGGTCATAAATTGGTCAAACATTTTTTTAAAACTTGTTTTAAATTGGTCCTAAATTAGTTCTAAATTGGTCCTAAATTAGTCATAAATTATTCATAAATTATTCATAAATTTTTCATAAATTTTTCATAAAATTTTCATAAATTTTTCATAAAATTTTCATAAATTTTTCATAAAATTTTCATAAATTTTTCATAAATTTTTCATAAATTTTTCATAAATTGTTCATAAATTTTTCATAAATTGTTCATAAATTGTTCATAAATTGTTCATAAATTGTTCATAAATTGTTCATAAATTGTTCATAAATTGTTTATAAATTGTTCATAAATTGTTCCTAAATTGTTCATAAATTGTTCATAAATTGTTCATAAATTCTTCATTAATTGTTTGCAAATTGTTCATGAATTGTTCATAAATTGTTCATAAATTGTTCATAAATTGTTCATAAATTGGTCATAAATTGGTCATCTATTAGTAATTAACGTCATCAATCATTAATGTCAAAATTGAGTACTTAATTAGTGTGACTAGCACTATCTTCAATAATAATAAAAAAATGAAAATGCACTGAGTGCGTGACCGACCCGAGATATCTGACTTGGTGACGGACGAGAGAGTCGACGAAGTCATTGCCGCGTTTGTAGTGGTTGGGCTGGAAGGATGGTGGAGGAGGTGGATGAAGGAAGGTAGAGGAGGTAGATGGAAAAAAGGAAAATGATGAGATGGATGAGATGAATGAAGAGGACAAAAGAAAGTGGAAGAAGGGGGTAAATGAGATGGATGAAGATGAATAAAAATGAATGAGGTGAAAAGGTGGATAAAGGTAAAAAATAACAAATAGATTTTTTAGATCGCAAAAACTTTTAAGATGGAAAAACTCAAGTTTAAAAACTCAAAAATTCCTATTGCAAGAATTCTTCACGTTAACGACACACTCCTTGTGTTAACAACCTTGATGCAGCGGATGTAGTTTGGAGACTTCGAGAGAAGATTCTTCATCAGTTCTGACACCGAAACCTTCGAAAGCAGAGCTTTTATTATTAATTCTTTATAAAACCATTTTTATGATAAATGGATTAGGTATTTTATTTAAGAGTTTATTCTATAGATGGAAAGACTAACTTTGAATTGGTAGCCTGCGGTGGCTGGTCTTTTCATGTTGATTTTGTCAGGATCACCTGTCGTAAGAGGCAATCTATGCATACAAGAGAAAAAATGTTTTTAAATGTTAAATTTTAAAAATGTATTTATTAATATTTAAAAAAGAATTCAAAAGTCTAAAAATACAACAACACAAATTCTTTAGCGTATTCAACTTCAAAATCACTGAAAAAAGAAAAAAACACAAAAACTTGGAAAAAACTTAAATAAAAAAGTTTAAATAAAAAAATCACTTTAAAATTAAAGGGAAAACATAAAATACCTCAAAAGAACAAAATAAATTAAAGGACGAACCATCGGGGAAAAGCGTTTGCAGTTGAGGATGTTTTCCTGCGTACATGAGTCGCGAGAGGTCCTTGTAGAGGAGGTCGTTGTTCTTGTCCAGGAAGCCTGTCACTGTGTAAGTTACCTGTGGGGTGGAGAAGGAGGGTTCTGTTATTCAGCGACTGTTGTCGGTTAGAATGTTGTTTAATGAAGAAGTGGGGGATGAGAAGGTATAGTTGTTTATCAAGTGGAACGGAGGGGTGTAGTGGTTAAGGTAAGATTTTGGATATTATGGATCGATGCAAAAGATGTGGATGCTTGGTGACGATGAATGCCTTCTGAAAGAGTTTTTGTAGGTTGTATGGGAGTTTATCGCTTCATAACAGTAAATTAAAAACGTAAGAGCATAAATATTAATAAGTAGGTGGAGCTAAAAGTCAACCAGCCAATCAATACTAACGTTGCCCGCGTAGTGAAGCAGTCTAAACTGCTGATTGGACAGCGTCTTGTCAGGTTTGTTATTTCCCCTGCTCTCAAAATGGGCGTGGTTTCCACACTTGTCTGTCACCTATGTAGTCATGGAATTGATGAGAATAACTCAGATATTCTTATTTTTATTGGGATGATTAATGTATATTTATGCTTGTTATATTATCTTTTAATATATATTGTTAAATTAACATACATTTTAAAACTTTTTTTTATCTATTAAGATGTTTAATGTTAAAAAACAATAATAATTTCAATAAAAGTATTTTTTATAATTATTTTCAAATAATCAAATCAATGTGTAGACTACCTTGGCGAGGAATGTGAGGTCAGAAGTGTCTCCAGGAAGCAGGCACTCTTCGTCCAGTAGAGACAAGATGCCTGTGTTGTTCTGCAGTGAAAATTTCGTTTTTGGTTATATTATGTACCGTATATATGATTTAATTACAGGCTGTTATAATACAAAATAATAATAATAATGTAGAATGTGCGAGTTTGGTTAATCCAAATTTCATTTTATTTGCGGCTAATAAATATTAAAATGTTGATAATTTTGCATGATAAAATTATCAAGTTTTAAATATAAAAATATTAACTATTTTTGAGGTTTCAAAGATGGACCTTTTCGATGAGGTCACAAATGATGGAGTTGTTGAAGTAGTCGACGTGGATCCACTCAATGCCCTGTTGAGTGAGACAGGTTGGAAGACGTTTAATTGCCAAACCTGAATTTCATGTAAAACTGAGAAATATCTCGAGAAAATATTTATCAAGCTTTTTTGATTCCTTGCGAGTGAATCATGCCATTGACGATTTTCTCAATTTTCAGGCTTTAGCCAAATTCATGGTTACGTGTTTTGATTGCTACATCTACAAGTACACATTATTTTGTGTCCAGTGCTTTTTTATCGATTTTTATTTATTCTTAATGATATATACAAAAAAAAACTTTGTGATTATATATTTTTAGTACACAAAAAAATATTTGTTCAAAGATTTTCAAAGCTAGGAATTAAGCAGACTTCATTGATGTATTCGGCTTGTTCTTCCTTGAGAGTGAGATCGATGAATATCTGCTGGAGCTTCTCGTTGCAGTAGTTGATGATGAACTGCTCAAAGCTGTTGTGCTACAACATTGGAAAAGGTGGGAAGATCGATGAAAAAGAAAATAGCGATTCAAATTTTTAACTTACATTTTTATATAAAAAAATATTAACAAATAAAAGTTCTAAAACAAATTATAGTTTAAAAATTGTAAAAAAGTTATTATTGATAAATGTATCAACCTCAAATATCTCAAAACCGTAGATATCCAAGACGCCTAGTGACTTCATCCGTGAGTGTGAAGAAACCTTGTTTGTTGATATTCTATTTTTTAAATCTTATAAATTTGTATTTTATTAATTATATTTATTTAAACATTTCAGATTTTAAAATAAGTTATTCTTGAAATATAAAACATAAAAATAAATAATAAAAAGACTCGATTACAATAATAAGAGTCCACAAAATAAAAAATATGTTAAAAAATTTCTGAGGGACCTTGATGGTGTTGTTGATGAGGGAGATGATCCAGGTGAGCATGCGGGCGTACAAGGCCTTGCACAGAGCATCTCTGGCGTAAGAGGCCTGGTGGTGGCAGCGGGATTTTTTTTGGTAGTGTGGTTGAAGTTATGCTGTTTGGATTTTTGCCATTTTTGGTAGTGTGGTTTTGTTGCAAACTCTCGGAGTTTTTATAGTATATTTTTCATTAAAATTAATGCTATTGATTTATTTTTTAAACTTAATTTAATGAAACTATTTGCATTATAATTGATAACTATCAATTAAATTGAATAAAATTTTAATCAGTTGTCAACAAGAAGAAAATGTCTAAATACTGCAATAAAATCAAAAACAAAACTATTAAATAAACGCTATACAAACATAATAAATCTATTTGATTGATTGATTGCAACCTCAGAAGTGCTGAGATCAGTCTGGACACTCTCATTGCTGGTGGAGACAGTCCTGCTGGTGAGCGCCTCAATGACCGCTTGAGGCTCACATCCAATCAGAGACGCCACAACAGCCAAGTCTGCCAATCACATTTCAAGAATTGGAGTTTTATAAATTTAATAAAAGTATTTGAACGGATTTTAACGGGTATTTGTGGAATATAAAGATGGTTTTTCACTCCATTTTCAAACCCCACTGGTTTTGAATTTTGTTAGAATCAAAAAAGTACTAAACTCCTAATATTGAAACGCTTTTGAAATCCTAAAAACATATTTTAAATTTTTTAAATTAAAAAAAATAATAATTAAAGATTTAGTTTTTTATATTTAAATTATTTTTTATATACCCATAAACACCTTTTTTGTTCACATTCAAAACGCATCCATCCATCCCGTTCTTTGAATTTCGTTTCGAGAACTGGAAGTTGCCGATGTTGAGGATGACGGAAAGCATTTCAAAGATAAAGGTGATATCTCCATCTGAAAAGCCCAGAATGTCCATGGCTTTCTGGAATCGGGTATTAAAAACTTAGTAAGATGAAAATATGGTAGAGTGTTATAATAATAATAATAATAATTTATTAATACAAACTATGGATATTAAACTTATTAAAAAAAGCGCTATAAGAAAATATTAGAGTTATGGATTGATTGATTGAAGAGATATCACGATGTTATAACAGGACTACACTGATATCTGAAATAAGTCGCGTTAGTAAGGATTATTCAACTTGGGTCATGAAACTATCTTGATTACAGCGAAATTAGAGCCTGAGAAAAATAAAATTTTAGATAAAATTTTGAAGTCAATCGCTTTATTGATAACAACGAAAGGTTTGTGATCGGGTTAAAGATTCGTGGCTAATGACTAGTGGCTTATTTCCATAGTCATCGGTTTGGTTCTCCCACACCCTAGCAAAAGATTATTGGAGAAGAGATTGGCGCCACCGAAAGTAACTATAACTCCGTTAACAGAAATCATGGAGAAAAAATTCCACAATTTCTCGTCTACGAAATAATAAGCTGTAAAAAAGTGTTTTTAATGCTAACAAAAAACGCACCTTGGTGACTGTGAAGTTGGAAGCGTCACTAATTCCTGGAACATTGATGCAGCCGCTGGTGGAGAGGTAGTGGTAGGAAGAGGGATCTGCCTTCAAGTGGAGGCTGTCTGCGAGGGATGGAAAGTTGGAAGAATAGAGTGCTTTTTTGAAAGTTTTTTTGATCTAGGGTACAAAATGTGGGAGAGAAAAGTATGGTTAAAGTTTGTGTTCTAATGATTGAAAGTGGAGATGGCAACCGGTCCAAAACTTATTTGCCATCCATTTCAAAGTAGGTTGTCGCTCTCTAATTTATGTTTTCCAATTACTGAATAAGGTACATGATTAGTAGAACGTTATAACACTAGCATTCTAACCTAGCAGCGGTGAATCCTTGGATAAGAGCAGTTGGTAGAAGATGTGGAAGTTTCGTTCGCCAGAGCTCTGAAACACCAAACGACTCTGTGGTTCGGCGAGTTTTTGGTTGGATAGTTGGTCGGATGGTTGGTGGATGGTTGGTTGGATGGTTGGTTGGATGGTTGGTGGATGGTTGGTTGGATGGTTGGTTGGATGGTTGGTTGGATGGTTGGTTGGATGGTTGGTTGGATGGTTGGTTGGATGGTTGGTTGGATGGTTGGTTGGATGGTTGGTTGGTTGGATGGTTGTTTGGATGGTTGGTTGGATGGTTGGTTGGATGGTTGGTTGGATGGTTGGTTGGATGGTTGGTTGGATGGTTGGTTGGATGGTTGGTTGGATGGTTGGTTGGATGGTTGGTTGGATGGTTGGTTGGATGGTTGGTTGGATGGTTGGTTGGATGGTTGGTTGGATGGTTGGTTGGATGGTTGGTTGGATGGTTGGTTGGATGGTTGGTTGGATGGTTGGTTGGATGGTTGGTTGGATGGTTGGTTGGATGGTTGGTTGGATGGTTGATTGGATGGTTGGTTGGATGGTTGGTTGGATGGTTGGTTGGATGGTTGGTTGGATGGTTGGTTGGATGGTTGGTTGGATGGTTGGTTGGATGGTTGGTTGGATGGTTGGTTGGATGGTTGGTTGGATGGTTGGTTGGATGGTTGGTTGGATGGTTGGTTGGATGGTTGGTTGGATGGTTGGTTGGATGGTTGGTTGGATGGTTGATTGGATGGTTGGTTGGATGGTTGGTTGGATGGTTGGTTGGATGGTTGGTTGGATGGTTGGTTGGATGGTTGGTTGGATGGTTGGTTGGATGGTTGGTTGGATGGTTGGTTGGATGGTTGGTTGGTTGGATGGTTGGTTGGTTGGATGGTTGGTTGGATGGTTGGTTGGATGGTTGGTTGGATGGTTGGTTGGATGGTTGGTTGGATGGTTGGTTGGATGGTTGGTTGGATGGTTGGTTGGATGGTTGGTTGGATGGTTGGTTGGATGGTTGGTTGGATGGTTGGTTGGATGGTTGGTTGGATGGTTGGTTGGATGGTTGGTTGGATGGTTGGTTGGATGGTTGGTTGGATGGTTGGTTGGATGGTTGGTTGGATGGTTGGTTGGATGGTTGGTTGGATGGTTGGTTGGATGGTTGGTTGGATGGTTGGTTGGATGGTTGGTTGGATGGTTGGTTGGATGGTTGGTTGGATGGTTGGTTGGATGGTTGGTTGGATGGTTGGTTGGATGGTTGGTTGGATGGTTGGTTGGATGGTTGGTTGGATGGTTGGTTGGATGGTTTGTTGGATGGTTGGTTGGATGGTTGGTTGGATGGTTGGTTGGATGGTTGGTTGGATGGTTGGTTGGATGGTTGGTTGGATGGTTGGTTGGATGGTTGGTTGGATGGTTGGTTGGATGGTTGGTTGGATGGTTGGTTGGATGGTTGGTTGGATGGTTGGTTGGATGGTTGGTTGGATGGTTGGTTGGATGGTTGGTTGGATGGTTGGTTGGATGGTTGGTTGGATGGTTGGTTGGATGGTTGGTTGGATGGTTGGTTGGATGGTTGGTTGGTTGGAAAGTTGGTTGGTTGGATGGTTGGTTGGATGATTGGTTGGATGGTTCGTTGGATGGTTCGTTAGATAAAATGATATTTAATTGATAGGTAATCAAACGGAATGATTTGTGATCTGTTTACATGAAAAAAGTCAGCACTGTAGATACAATGGTGGTTGAACAAGTCTTGATGATAAGGTGATTAAGATAAAAAAAATTAAGATATGTTTTAAAGCTTCAAACCTTCTCGAGAAGATCTGGAATATATAAGCGTTAAAATTAATAGTCTGAATTATTCTATTTTTTTAAATAAAAAAGTGTAAATTAATTATTCTGAATCATTCCACTTATTTACTCTGAATCGTGAATAATCTTTATTTAATTCTTTCCCGACCGCAATCCCTTAGTAGATCTAGAACAAGGATCTAAGTCATTAAATTAATTTGAACAAAGCAGCCTCTGTACCCAGCCACATTGTGCTGAAGCATCATCATGTTTCCAGTTTGAAAACGATTGATGGTTTGGTTTTTTAAGCCGAAATATTCTATTTAGCATGTTAGTTTGTGGAGATTGAGATCGTTTGGGTTAGGGAATTGCCGCAGAGAAGTAGAATAATACATTTATCTTTTAAATTTATTTTAATTAATTACTGTTTATATAGATAGTTTTTTTAATATAGTTGTTTTCGTTAGTTCTCAAAAGCTTGATAAAGTTGTGCCTATATTCCGGGCATAAGAGAGATGAAAACACTCAAAGGTTAATCAAATGCCGAAATTTAAACTCTAGTGAATTATTTCTGTAATTAGTCCAAATAAATTAAGCAAATTAGGTGCATAATTAGTCTGATTACTCACAACTGCTGATGACTCCTCCCAGAGGGTCGCCTTTGAAATCGAACTCCACATCCATGTATTTGCCCTTCAATGCAAGTTCAATGGTGACTTGAGCATCGATTTATTTTATTTTATTCGATTAATGCAAAATACTTTAAAATAGCTCTATTAGTTTATTAACGATTTAGTGAATTTTTATTTTTAATAAAACAGCCGATAAATTGTGCTTGTGGCATTATTTTATTATTTAGTTATTATTTATTATAATTTAAATTAAATAAAATTAAATAAATCACATCTAAAATTATTTAAAACATTTTTTTTCTTTTTATGTACGTTTCATTAAAAACAAAATGAATAAAACAGCAGTCATATGAGCTCACAAATCTCGATGAGTTATCATTCTTGTTGGTTTTGGCGTTTCCAAAAGCTGAATATTGTTTAAAGATCAACTTATTAAAACAATAAATCTTTGTTTCATATTATTCATAGATCTCAATAATATATTCAAAAACTTATTATTATTAAATGATTCCAATCTTCAAAAACCATCACAATTTCCAATTCACACCTTAACCCAACACATCGCCTATCTATTCCCTACCCCTTTACCCACCTTCAAGGATCGGATTCGACTGCAGAAGCTTTTCCTTCACTCGGTCGATTTCTTTTCCCTTGCCTGAAACTTCAGCCACGTACTGCATTATCGTTTTGCTCGCCTCTGTGGTGTTCAAAATCGAAATGAAGTTTTAAACACTTTTGATCAAACTTCTAAAATCCTATTGCTGGAAGGTTCTTTAATATAATGTTCTTCCTATAACATTTAGAATCTCATTTCTATCTCAATTACTCTAATTGTTTTAAAAATAGTTTTTATTAAATGATTCACTCTTTTGAAATATAAACTGCAATTTTTTCATCATGATGATGATTATCATCATCATCACCACCCACCTGTTTTTCCTGCTCCACTCTCTCCGCAAATGATCACGCACTGATCCCTGTTGTGGTCTCGCATTGAACGATACGCTGCGTCTGCTATGGCGTAACTGTCCCAAGAAGAAAAGAAATAATGAAAAAGAAAAATTATTTAACTTTTTTTATTTTATTTTAATTAGAACTAATACTTTAATTTATTTTTGGTCTTATTATTTTATTATTTATTTAAATGATTCAAAAAACCTGTTTAAAGCAAAATACCCATCACTTTAACCATCAAAACTACAACCACTACCATCACTTCAACTAGCATAATCACCACAACAACTAAAACCATCACCGCCGCCACCAACATGTGCGGAGGCATTTCGTAAATGTTTTTGCCTCTGTACTCCTGTATGATCTGCTTGTCGTAGATGGGCAGATGCTTGTACGGATTGACCGACACCACCACATTGCCTATGTAGGTCTGAGACGAGTGGAAAATAGTTCTACATTTTATGTGTTTTAAAATGAATCACATTTCATTCTATTTCATATTTAAAATTGATTTTTTAAGGATACATTTTCATCATATTTTATTTTATTTTAAAACATATTTAATAACAAATTAAACTATTTTATTTAACGCACATAAATTTGATCTTTAGAAAATCGCTTTGTGAGGTTT
Source organism: Piscicola geometra (assembly GCA_943735955.1). NCBI lineage: Eukaryota > Metazoa > Annelida > Clitellata > Hirudinida > Piscicolidae > Piscicola > Piscicola geometra. Next base: position 6,108,319 of record OX030958.1, on the reverse strand, counting down.
TCAACGAAGTTATCTTCGGTGAGTGGTTCGATTAGACACATGTCAGCCACCCCCACGCCACTCTCCAGCATCGTGTAGGACATTCTGGATGGATGGATGGATGGATGGATGGATGAATGGATGGATGGATGGATGGATGGATGGATGGATGGATGGATGGATGGATGGATGGATGGATGGATGGATGGATGGATGGATGGATGGATGGATGGATGGATGGATGGATGGATGGATGGATGGATGGATGGATGGATGGATTAATGGGTTGGTGAATTAATAAATTAGTTAATGTCTCGATAGATGAAACTATTCTTTAAAATGGATCAATTGAAAACCTAAAAATTCGAGGAATCCAATGATGGGCAACAACAAAAGCAACGAGATTTTAATTGGATTAATTAATTTCAATAAATTAAATTAACATTTTATAAACTTCCTTTTCTCAGTGGTTTACACTTGTACTTTAAAAATTTGTTTTCAAAAGTCAAAACAAAGATCCATCATTTCAATGAGAGCTATAATTTACAGCCCATAATCCCGTAACGTAGCTTCAAAGTCAACTAGTTATTACTAAGCTCACGGCAGCTCACCTTTATAGCCCACTTGAGTAGGATTCCCCAGAAGCCAGGTGTACAGGCGCCTAACACTTGACCATTGGATCGTAAAGTAACACTAGCCCAGTGAAGTCAGATAAATATTTATTAGAAGAACTTTATTTATTTGCAAAAGTTAATGATTGATTGTTTTTAATTAGTAATTATTTCAGTTATTGGTTGTTTATTTTTGTTGTTATTGATCGCTTATTGTTTTTAAATAACAATAGTTTATTTCTATAATTATTTATCAACAGCTTTTACAGAGATTTCAGTATGTTTCTTTATTATTTCAAGCCGATATGCTCCTAATCGGTCAGATGACTTTTGGCGAGATTTTCTCAGTATCCGTGTTTGTATGCGGTTCAAATGCTGTGCTGTACACTTGGTGATAATGACATGAAATTAAAAAGTGTTGAATTTCACAAACATGCGCAAGACAACCGGCTGAGGGATTGCATTGGTATACACATATTATGCACACTCACTCGTCCCTAATGCGTGAGTGTGTCTATGATTCAAACGCTTCTTCATATGCATAACTTGGTGCATATACATTCATTTTATGCACACAAACAACTAAGTGAACAATTAGTCTGAGCGAAGATTTTAAAAACATTTTTTGAAAGAATGAATCGATTTATTGTACAATGTTCAATAAAAAGGGGAGTTCCTATCATTGCACTACCCTTCCTACGGCTCGTAATAGCTATTTTCAGAGCACAACTGTCACAAACAAATAAATACTTCATAAATAGATTGTCTACAATGGTATTTTAGTTAGCCATATTTGTTAATCAACATTTATTGTATGTTTATTTGAGGAAAATAATTCGATTGATTATTTGATGATTAAATCGATTTTGATCTTTACGACGCATCCCTGTTTAACCTGTATAGTCTACTGACTCGTTTAAATTGATTGTTGCATGTTGTATGCATAATTTTATACATATTTTATTATATATATATACATATATATATATATATATATATATATATATATATATATATATATATATATATATATATATATATATATATATATATATATATATATATATATATATATATATATATATATATATATATATATATATATATATATATATATATATATATATATATATATATATATATATATATATATATATATATATATATATATATATATATATATATATATATATATATATATATATATATATATATATATATTATTTATTTTTATTCCGTTCGAACCAAACCGAAAAAAGTAAACTTGAAGTGCCAAATCAATATTTGCATCCACCTTATCTCATCGCTGATTATCGAAGATATTAAATATTGATAAATAAGAATAATATTTGATACTTGGTATCGAATATTAAATATTCATAAATAAATAAGTGTATATAAAGAATATATATATCTTATATAAATTTAGAACAATATATAAAGAACATATATATCTTATATAAATTTAGAACAATATATAAAGAATATATTCTAACATAATAGAAGTATAAAATATGAAATGATAGAAGTATAAAATATGAAATAACTAAATATAACATTGAATACTTTATATATAATATTGAATACTTTATATATAATTTTGAATACTTTATATATAATTTTGAGTACTTTATATAAAATATTGAATTCTTTATATAAAATATTATAAATGTGGAGAGACAGCGATGCGTTTTTGAAATCATAACCTCGTCCTTGCGCTTCTAGGATTACAATATTTCAGGATGAAAATTATCCAAATCATTACCATCAAGGACCTTTCAGGCTAATTAATAGTATACATGATGTGAGTCTCTCTTTCTGTTGTACAAAGTAGAGAATTAAAATAAATACATTCTGAAGACATGTAACCGGATGTGAACGATAACTAAGACACACAATTAGGTACAAGTCTTACACATACACTTAGTGTTTCTGAGAGGCTTCTTGACAATTTGATGACATAGTCCGAATATAAAGAACGGCACTTTTGATGCTTTGAATGAGTTTGCATATGAAGCGAAGTTATTTTAGGGAATCGTATAATTTTTTTTGCGAGATTTTTCGACTGTAAAATATGTTTTTGAAAGAGATAAATATGTCATTTGAATTCGCTTTTGTATTAATTTGTTAAAACTTGTTTAAAAAAACTTTCTTTCAAAATTTAAGACTTTTTAAAACATTTATTTCAATATAAAAATCATTTGGCAGAGTTGAAGTGAAATACTTTCATAATAATAAAAAAATGTTTTAATAAATAATTTTTTTTATATAATTAATCAATAAACATCCGACTAATTAACTATATTCATTTTAAATCATTTACCGTGAAATACCAATATATTTACAGACTTTTAAATGATTTTTCCTATGTCCAAAAATAAAGATATTTTTGCTAATTTATTTCAAAAAATTCTAAATTGATAACTTTTGAAGTTTTTTGCTCATTAGTCTTTCTATTCTTAGTCAAATCAAATTAGTCATAATATTATTTAAAATCAGTAACGAGTATTAATGTTGTTTGCCTTAAACATTATATTTTTACAAATTTATGTCCAAACTAGAAAAAAATATTTTTTAGAAAAATGATAGTGTCTGAACATTATGGGTGTCTGAACATTATGGGTGTCTGAACATTATGGGTGTCTGAACATTATGGGTGTCTGAACAATCTGGTATTTTACAGAACATTAAAATCATGAAAAGCAAAAAGTGTTTAATTATAAAGATTAAGAATGATCAATGAACGAATTAATGTATTAAATTCAAATCAATCAAAAGAATCTTCTTAACAAAAGAAGAAAGACTTTGCAAAGGATAACAACTTGAAAGTGCAACAACTGATGACTGTGTGACGAATTGAACGAGGTTGGGGCAGATCTGAATTTTTGCATCGAAACATTGGAACTTCTTACGCTATCTTGGAAGTGAAAAGAATTTAACGAAGTCTCCATTTGTGTGTCTGGGTAGGACTCTTCTGTATTGTTGTATCTACTTCCCCATCTGTTCATTAATACAGCATTTCTGTTCATCGGTTTGTCATCTTTCCTTCTTTGAGTTCTCCCATCAAACTCCAACATACTTCTGTTGGTAACTTTATTGATTTGGTTTGTTTCTTTTTCAGAAAAATTATTTCTGGTTAAGTTATATTGTCTGAAACCTACATCTGAGTTTTTACTGTGATTAAATTTATTGTGATTCTTCGTATATTCTTTTTTGTAATGCTCATTTTTGTTTCTGTGAAAATGATTACCTTTGCCCCTTTGCAAGTGTTCATCATCATCATCATCACTATCCTCACTATCCTCATCATAATCATTATCATCATTATCTTCATCAGCACCATGGTTTTCTCGATAGCAGTTATCTTTCCACCATTTTTTATAGGCATCTTCTATAAATCTCGTCTTCCTCATCTCAAGGATCGAAAGATTGATTTTTTCCACCAACTCATTCGGTAGATGGCTGCCCAAAATGAAGGCGTAAGAATGCATCGAGAAGAACAAAGGACCCGACACGAAGACACAAGGTTTGTTGCGGGCCACGTAGAGCGCAGACGGACTGTCCAACACCATGAAGAAGTTGCCTTTGCGAGAAATCAAGTCGAGCCCTTCGGTGGCGCTTGCTATGATTCTCTCTGGATGGTCATTTAGCTCTTTCTTGAGGCGTTTCATCAGACCTTGATCTGCATTGTTGAAGACGTTTTTGCGAACAGCCTGAGGCGTTTTGAATGCTGGTTTATCTCTCGCTTTGATGCCTGCGTTTGCGGTGCTTGTGGTTTCATTAGTTGAAGAAATATTTATTGATGACTGTTGTAGCGTTGAAGTTGTTGTTATTTCGGATGTTATTGTATCTGCTGTTGTTGATTTTGTAATTTCAGTTGAAAAAGACGATGAATAACTTTGGGAAGAAGTCACCAAGGCTAGGCTGTTCCCCCTGATTCTAACCAAGGATGGTCGCATAGAAAAATCATCAGTCTCTCTCGTTGATTTCACCGTGAAGTCTTGGACGCTGTGTTCTCCACCAGAGTGGTCGAGGGGTTTTTTCATTGTTTGGGATCTTGATAGGTCAGTCGTTGAGCCTGAAGCCAATTGTGGCTGTTTTTCAAGGCCCTTTTGTTGTGGATAATCTAAGTCGTTCTGAAGCAAGTCGACGTGAGCAGCGCTGTTTCGCACCAGCACGAAGTTGAAACCGCTGTCCAATAAGTATTTCATTGAAGTTCTTTTCTGATGTTTTCGAGTAGACATCTTTTTTTTATACATTTTATGTACTTCTCTTGTGTTTGTATGTTGTTTGTAGACTCGCTTACGACTCTGTTTCATCGTTCGTTTTTCATATTGCAGTGTATCCGTTGAATCTTCTTGGTGAAGTCCTCTTTCTGCTTTCTTATTTTTCGTGCCATATGATCCTCTGTTTCTTTTATTTTCCAGGCTATTTTTTATTTCTTGTGAGTTTTTTCTAGTTTCATTCGTCTTGGGACGTATTTTCAATTTGTATTCATCAATCTTTGCATGTCGAAACAATCCTTGTTCGTGTAAAGCCCGCTTTCTATCGCTTGTTTTGCTAGTGTGGCCTGTTTTATGGCTTGTCGACGTCTTTTGGTCTTGGCTTCCATTTCGCGATTCCACCTGCCATTTCTTTCTTTTATCTGCGGTAGTAAATGTTTCAAAAGTTGTTTCAGAATTTCAAAGTTTGAATGATTTAAAAGTGTTTTAACGCCAGTAATATGATCTATAACTTTCTCTAACTACCTATTTAAAAACCCTCTTAGTTAAACCAAGTTCAATCCACTAAATCACCGATGAACATTCACAAAAACTCATTAATCTCAACTACCCTCGCTCTAACAACATCATACATCTACATTACATGTATTCATCCTACCCCACTAATCATTCTCTCCCTCACAAGCCACTCACTCAATCGGCCCTTGCCTTCTTTTAGCACCACCAGAGATGACCTCAACGTCATCAAGGGCTCACTGAACCTCATGTACTTCCGCTTCTCTTCACTGTCCACCATGGCTGACACACCAATGTCCGACTCCTATGGATCCAAAAAAGTTTGAAATAGATTAAAATAAATAACGAAGAATAATTTACTCTTTAAAATTATAATTTAGAGAATAATTCATTTGAATTATAAAAAATACTAATTCTGAATATGGTAGTCTAGTTGTTTTAAAAATAAATTGCTTTAGTATTGTTTGAAAGGTCTGGAATCGAGTTGAAGAAGATTCCATTAGATAAACTCATATATCATAACAATGAAACGTGTTGCATCTCGAACTTTAGTCATTTTACATTCATCATTTTTGCATTCAATCATTCATTTATCAAGTATTCCATCCATTTATCCATCATCCAAATACACACAAAAAAACGCATCCATGCACACACACACACACACACACACAAACACACACACACACACACACACACACACACACACACACACACACACACACACACATACACACACACACACACACACACACACACACAAACACACTCACACACACACACACACACACACTCACACACACACACACATACACATACACACACAAACACACACACAAACAAACACACAAACACACATCACTCACCCTTCTCAGAACTTCCCCGACGATTCCTGACCACTGAACACCACCTTCCACACCTTCCCTTGTGTTACCGTTAACTCTATTTTTCTCACCAACACCTTCTTCTTTTCCACCCTTCTTGTTAACATCAGTTGCATGCATACCAGTGTTTCTAGCTCTCTTAGCACCTTCTATACCACCATTTCTGTTTCTTCCAACACCACTAGCATCCTTGAAGCGATCGTCTTGCATCAGTTCTCCCTTCAAGCCATCCCTGCTCAGTCGGATTTGGTACGTGAAGCCAGCCATGGTGCTCAACTGCACGATGATGTCGTTGAAGAAACCTTCCATGCGCTCGTTTGGTGGAAGGAAGGCGCTGTTCTCCTTGAGAGACATGAAGGGAGGTTCCTGTGGATGAGGGTGGGGATGATGGTGGTGATTAAGTATTGATGTGGTGTTTAGTTTATTAGCTCTTTCTCAAACTTTTCTGTAAACTCCGTTTTCAGACAAAGCTCATTTCCAAAGCGTAAAACACATAAAATCTTGCCTATATTTTTTTAAACTAAAGACTTGTGAAATTAAAAAGAAAGATTGTAATAATTTTAATTGTAAAGATGCAAACAATTTATCCTAAAATGTGTTTAAAACTTTTCCCTTTTTAAAAAAAAATTGCAAAGAAATTTTTTTCACATATCTGATTGATGGCAACTTACATTCGCTTGTCAGAACATCAAGTATGTTTTATGCTTTTAGCAATTCTGAATAGATAAATGAATCTTAAAGACACATGCACACAAACACATTAGAATAGTTTATACAATGCATGTAAACACGGCATGTAGTTCTATGAATATCTTGAGACTTTTACCAAGATCAATCGCTATTTGTTAAATAAAATCTAAAGAAATTTAAAAACTTTTTTGTGAAACGGCATATACAAGGTCATTTGATGTTTTATCATTCAAAGCAGGGGCGGTGATCTGCTGCAAATCTTGGGGGGGGGGGGTCCTACCCAGAATGGAGGACGATTCTGGGAGGTCCCGGGGTCATTACCATTAAGGTGGACTCTTCACTTCCAAAAAAGGGGGAGGGGTGCAGACGCCCCAGGATCGTTGCCCATGATACAAAGTCATTATTAGAACTTGTTAGTAAAAGTAAAAAAAACTCTAAAGACTTTTCAACTTTAATTTCAACTCACCAACACTGTCGAGAATATGAGATTAGGCCTCGTGTCGTTGAAACTGTCGTGCGCTGGAGAGTTTGTGAAGAATTGTTAGCAAGTATCGAGAAACAATTGAAGACTAAGAGTATAATCATTTTATTTTACTTATTTATCGAATAAATGACTATTGAATAACCCAGAAACTTGTAGAGTAGGGAACAATTTGCGTATTTCATTTGATAAGCACAAATAAATGTATTTTTATGAAATTTTTTATAAATATAAATCAGTAACTAAATCTTATAACTTTTTACGACACAATTAAATCAACCAGCTCCTCAATAACACCCTAAAAACATAAACCACAAATAAAAAATTAGTTGAACAAATTAGAAAAAATAAAAATTAAGCAAAAAAAAACAGCTTGAAAAGATTGGCATGAGCACGCCCATGTGTCGCCTAAATAGCGGTCGACGTATAAGTTAGGATGTTTCTGTGAATTAGCGACGACATGCCTGCCACCAATTGAGTATCTTCGTAGAAGCTAATGAAGCTCCATGCGTATAAGTAGCAGCACCACCACTCGCTCAGAATATAATTAACTTTTCTGCTCACCTTCGTGTCTAGAATTCTTTCGTTGTAATTTTTATATTCTATTTTTAAGTTATAAATTATGTTGTAATACATTGTATAACAATTGTAATGCTTTCCTCAAAGGAATTTCTCAATGTTACAGTATTTGCTTAACAACGTTTGAAAAAGCCTACTTCTCAAGTTTAAAAACATATAACAAATTAAATTCAGAACTGTTGAAGATGCTGGCTATTAAAACGAATGCGAATATAACTTGCTGTTGGCAGGCTTATTAATGCTTGAATTTTAAATTCGTTAAATTTGGGTCACGATGCCGGAATTGACCTAATTAGGTAATGATACCAATGTAACATTTTTTGAAAATTTACATTTATAGGAAAAAATTAATATCACTAATTATAGGTTAGCGAATAATTAAATGTATTTTTTTGAAAGAAGGAAAAACTCATGAGAGCGCAATAGATCATCTTAATTTATGGAGAAAAAACAATTAATCATACTAATACGATTTGCCATACATTTCTCAAAACACGTCAAAATAAAAGTATGTTTGTATTTACCAAAAAAATCTAAATCAATGGAAATATTCAAGTGAGGAGTGATGACAGCATTTATTGAGTAATAAAAGAAAAACGTAGTGAGAGAAACTTCTTAGGGGATCGCTTGCAATAGTTGTTTGTATATGCATACACCTTCTATCCTTGAAGAGTCTTGCACTCTTCCACTCCCTCACTCTTCACTGCCGTCATTCAGCCATCTTTTTCTTCAAATATTCACTCTTATTGCATCATTAAAGCGCTTTTTCATCGTTAAAAAACATGCCGTAGCACAGGGTTCGGCAATAGTTACAGAGGTGATGAAAATTAATTAGCATCTTCATTTTTAATGCATATCTCAAGAGCTGTTGTAACGTTTCGTTAGGTTCACTGGTAATAATGATGATGTTGAGAATGATGATGATGATGATGATGATGATGATGATAGTGGCATTGAGAGTGGTGATGATGAATGTTTTAATGAAAGTGATGACGTTTGCAATGATGATGCTGATGAGAAAGTTATGATTGATGATAAATGAAACCTATATTATATAGGTTATATGATGATGAAGAGGGTGTTGATATCATTAACAATCATCTATTATTTATGCTGTTAACAAATATCCAAAAGGATTTACCATTTCAAATTTAACAATTTTGATTGTGAAACTTTGATTAGGAGAACACCCATACTATTCATTTATAATGCTTTGCCAAGAAATCAACAAATTATGTACCGCTAGAAATGACAAAGTGTCAAATATAGTAAATCTTTAAAAAAGTTCAAGGTAGCTAGGAAAACTCGAATAAATAATTAAAATAATAAAATCCAACAGAAAAAAAACAAAATGAAAACAAACAAATTAAATGATAAATAAACTATAAATGAATATAAAAGATCTAACGTTGATTTTTCGCAGTTGTTTTTATTAGCATTTCAAGCGAACAAAAACAACTAGAAGTAGGTCATTGAAAGGAATTAAACTTCTCAGTTTAAATTCCCATTTATATCTTATTATTTTTTACATACATCTATATTTATTTAAGCAATAAAAACTTAAAATAACAATTGATTTTCATCGATTAAAAATACTAGGTTAATTAAAATGGTAAAATGAGTAATTTTAACTAAAATTCTTTATAAAAAAATTCATTTAATAATAAATGAAAAAAATTCCAATAACTATTTGAAACAGTGGATGGAATAAGTAGGGATCTAACCAGTTAATAGATTCAATGAGATGAGGGAGATCAGGACTGCTAGAGTGATATGACCCATTTTCAATGCTTTACGGCTTGAGTGGGTGGATATAAAAAATTGTGATTTTTTTAGCGAAATGCAATTAAAATAAATTTAAAAACATTAATCAAACTATTTATTTTTTCGGTTTGGTAATTTATTAGTTTTACTACGATAAGTTGATAGATTTTATTAAAAATAAAATTATTTAAAAATCATAAACTTCGTTTCAAACCAACCTTATCGCAATCCAATGTTTTCGTGACACTTTAACTTTCCAACCAGCTGCTTTCCTCGGAAAGAACATCCATAACAGCCACAAAACTAAACATATCCACTATTTAATGGAAAAAAAAGTATTAAAAGTTTTAAAATTCGCCTCGCTCCGCTAGATTTTCTATCACTGCATCAACTCCCGACGTCGGCCTTTTATAACACAATGCCAGGAAATAGACTCACAGAAATATATGTGTAGATTATCAAAATAGATTATGATTAAATATGTATATGTTTGTGTATTTTCATGTATGCATGTGTGTGTGTATATTTATTTTTGTGAATTAATTTATTTCGTTGTATATTTAAAGTAGATGCATTAATCGCATGATTAAACGAGAACTCTCACTGAAGCCTGTGTAATCTCAAGGGATTCAGGCAATGACCATTCTTTTGTCGATGTGTGAAAATGTGTGTGAATGTGTGTGGGTGTGTTTGGATGTGTGTGGTTGTGTATGTATGTGTGTGGATGTGTGTGGATGTGTTTGGATGTGTGTGGATGTGTGTGGATGTGTGTGGATGTGTGTGGATGTGTGTGGATGTGTGTGGATGTGTGTGGATGTGTGTGGATGTGTGTGGATGTGTATGTATGTGTGTGGGTGTGTGTGGATGTGTGTGGATGTGTGTGGATGTGTGTGGATGTGTGTGGTTGTGCGTGGATGTGTGTGGTTGTGTGTGGATGTGTGTGGTTATGTGTGAATCTTAGTGTGTTGACTTGTTGGAATTTTTGTAAGTTTTTTTAAAGTCAGATTTAATTTTTTTCTTTTTCTTTGAATATTTTTTTATATATTGTTATATATTATTTTATATATTGGTATATATTATTTTATATATTTTGTGTGTGTGTGTGTTTGTGTGTGTGTGTGTGTGTGTGTGTGTTTGTGTGTGTGTGTGTGTGTGTGTGTGTGTGTGTGTGTGTGTGTGTGTGTGTGTGTGTGTGTGTGTGTGTGTGTGTGTGTGTGTGTGTGTGTGTGTGTGTGTGTGTGTGTGTGTGTGTGTGTGTGTGTGTGTGTGTGTGTGTGTGTGTGTGTGTGTGTGTGTGTGTGTGTGTGTGTGTGTGTGTGTGTGTGTGTGTGTGTGTGTGTGTGTGTGTGTGTGTGTGTTCATATGGTGCGTTGATGGACACGTTTATGTTATCTCTTATCTCTTGCCTAGTTACAGCAGATTCTCTATTGTTTTATTAGCAGTCTAATTAATCTGTCTGTTTAACTGCCAAGTAAGCTTCAATATTCCGATTAAATAACACCTTAAACTTGTGACTTGGTAAATAAAAATAGAAGTAAAATCTCGAATTATCTAACCGCCAATTAATGCACCATAAAGCATGCAGTCAATTTTATTAACCAGAGCCACGAAGGGAATATTAAAGTACCCGCAGTTGCTTGTAAAAGTATTTTTAAAAACTTAAAATAAAAACATTTGCGTTTTAGAATCAAACAAATGGCTTTTGCATTGTTATTGCAAAATACTCTCCACAATACTTTTGGTCGAACAATCGAAGCAGGGTTTAGTAAACATGTCAAAAATATTTGGTAAAACAATTTGACTAATGAGGCATTCCATAAGACGACATTTGAAATACCGTAAAATACCAATTCAATTTTAAAAAATTCTGAAAATAGAAGTATTTTCAACAATTTTCAAAAAGAATAAATTGAAGTTTGCTCATTCTTAGTCAAATTAAATTATTCATAATGTTATTAAAGTTCAGTTACGAGTATTATTATTGTTCGCCATTTGTAAAAAATTATTTTCAAACTAAGGAACCAAAAAAAATTGATTTTTCGAAAATGATGGTGTTTGAAATTCATGAGTTTTGTGAGGATTTTTTATTTTAAGTTATTTATTCAATAAAGTTTAATGAATAAGACATTTAATGAAAATTAATAAATTAGGCATTTAATATAGCTTGATAAAAAAGGTATTTAATACAGTTTAGGGAAACCGGTATTTAATACCAACAATACCATATTTATTTAGCGTTTTAAAATGATCTGGGATGAGAAAGTGATATTTTAAAAATTATTCAATTGAATCTGCCGATAAGACTTTATTTCGGAATACATTTTTTACGAGTTTTTCTATTTTTTCAATCAAGGCATAATAATTGTTTTCAAATGTTTTTTTTCTTCCATTGTTCTTTTTCTGATTATTTTAATAATATATAATTTTTGAAAAATTAAATGCATTCAGTATTATCAGAGAATCTATTTAATAGAGTTTGAACAAAACAAAGTCTATTTAAAAATAGTTATTTGAAAACGACTTTTATCATGAGAACATTTGAGACATTTTGATTGAACTCGTTAATTTATTCAAGCAGAGTTAAAAAAAGAGACCCCAAATTTCTCTCTCTGGGGGTGGAGGGGGAGTCTGAAGGGTCGAAATCAAAGAAAACAACAGCGCCAGAGCTACCAAACCTGCATGGAAAAAGGAAAAATTTACTTTATCTGTTATTATTTTAATAAATTGATGAATAAATAAAAATATAAAGGTTGTTTTGTCCATAGATAATTAAATGATTTAACAAATAGATGGAGAAAAAATATATATTTATAAAACAACATAGAAAATAAGCAGAAAAGAAAAAATATAAATTTTAATAAGGGATGAACAAAAAAGCAGAAAATATCTTTTAGTTTTGTCTAAATTGAAGAAACACTCATATCAATCGATACGATAAAAAGAAATTTGATTTATTGCTTTTGAGATATAAAATATTAATGTATTAAGAATAAAAAAGAATAAATCCATAGCGTTATATACTATCAGAATGAGTGATTAAGTGCTTGTAGTTCTATCTTTCATTCAAGTGTTACATGCGCCATAAATAACACTGAAACTACTGGTAGAATAAGCCCTTCATAACGCAGCAAACAAACTATAAAACAAAAATGTCACAAACAGAATAGAACTCACCCAGTGTAACCAACATAAATCCACTCTTTTTCTCTTTTTTTCTCATCTCCACAGGCTTCTGTACATGCTCATCCATCGATGTTTCTCTCGTCTCCATGTATCGAGGCAAGTCATCGGGTTCAGTGGCTGGCGTCGGAAGCTCTGCGCTGATCTTCCTTTCCACAAAACCGCTCTCAACATTCGTTTCTCCCTTTTTTCCACGTGTGATCTCCTCTGTTTCTTTATCAAGTGTGATTTCATTTGTTTCTTTTTCGGATTCGTTGCTTACAGGCGTCTTAGGTCTCGAAGAACGTTTTTTTCCAACTTTTTTGTTTCTCAGAAAGTTAATCATTTGCTCGTTCAAGCTTTGCATTTTCTTCTCTTCTATTTGCAAGCTCACTTTAATCGCTTGTGTTTTGGCCGACATAAGAACTCTCTTGTCCTCTTTGCTTCCTTGCTGGTTGTTCGCTTTAACAAACGTGTTAATGTTTTTACTTTTCCTCTCACTTTTATTCTCAGAAATCTCCTCCAATGGAGCGGCATTTCTCTGCCAACACTGGCTATCTTCCAATGCCTTCTTCAAATCTTTCAGATCGTCGCCAGCCATCAGGTCATTCAAGAATCCAACCTCATCAAACTTCAACGAGGAATCATCGAGTTTTTCCTTGTCGGCTTCGTTCACATTCTCTGCGTGACTATGCGCGTCTTCTTCAAGCGACTGCAACACCACTTCGTTCTCTTCGTCAATGACGTTTTGAGGCTTCTTGTAGACGAAGTTCAACAACAGATCGGCATCGCCCTTCTTGCAATCGCCTGCCCGTATCTTGCTTGTTCTGTTTTTCCAGTCGTTGTTATTGTTGATGTTGTTGTGGTCAGGGCTGGTTTTGTTGTTGTATTCATCGTTGGTGATCGTGTCACTGCTGTCATCGAGTTCCTCTTTGAAACAAAAGTTTTTGTAATGTTTGATATCATTATCATAACCGTCATCATCATCGAATGTATCATTATCATCACCACTTCTGGGTATTCCATTGTTACTGTTGTTTTCATTTACTGCTGCATCATCATAATCATCAGCTCCATTATCACCATCACCATCATCATCATCAACATTAGACTCGACAAAAGGCAAACTATATTCTTCAAATCGTCTTCCGAAGCCATTCTCCGCTTCTACTCCGGCGTCAACCACCACCTGTTGCTCCATCGTGCAGTCGACGTCACAAAATCTGAGGTCGCCACAACTACCACCACTGCTGCCAGAAGGAGAGGGGCTGGTTGAAGATAAGACGCTGATTTTCCTTTTGTAGACTGGTCTGTTGCAGCTGAGTCGGATGTTTGCGATGGAGTTTTTCGATGCATTGGGCGATGAATTGTTGCTGCTGTTGAAGTTGTTGCAGTGGTTGTTGTAGTCTCTGTTGAAGTTGTTGTTGATGTCAATGCAGTTGTTGTGTTTGGTACTTTCATTTGTGAGTATTTCAAAACCTTCGGATGAAGCGTCGCCTAGAACGACTTCCTTCTCTTGACTCACTTCTGCAGCTTCTTCTTCTTCTCGCCCTCCTTTAGCATCACTGACAATCTCCTCGAAAGAGATCAAGTCTCTTGCTTGCTCATCTTCAAAAACTTGCTCAGAGCTTTCAAATTCACTGATGTTAAATTTTAAAAACTTAGGGTTTTCAGAGTTTACTTTTTTCATGATTGTCTCAACGTAGTTGTGAGTTTTTTTGTAGGGAGAATCGTGTGGACTTTTCAAGTGTAGATCATTGGTAAGGACTGAATTTTTGATTTCCGAATTGGTCTCTTGCAAAAGTTGCTTTAAGTTCGCAGCGGCCATTTCATTATCTAACCTTTCCGACAAAACTTCAGAAAAATCGCAATGGATTGAACGGCAGAGACTTGAATTCGGTTGACAGAGACTCTTGCTACAAGATGGAAAAGAAAGAACAGTATTCAAAAGCTTTTCTGTCTCAACGATATTTTCTTTTTTTATGATTTCGTTTTCACTTATCAAGTGAAAGGTATTTCTTATCAAGTCTTCTTCCAGTAGTCGGATGGTCAACAAATTCAAGTGAAGCCTAAAGCCCTTTCTCTTTTTTATAGAATTTTCGTTAAAAAAAATTTTATGATTTGTTTTAACTCGATCTAGTTTGCTTTGTTTACAAATGTTCTGCTTATTGGTGTTTTCGGAATGCGCGTTTGATTTTGTTGAACGCTTGTTTACCGTTTTTTTAAAAACGTCATTGTATTGCACCAAAGACCTTGAAGTTTTTGAGTTGCTGAAATTTGGAATACTTTTAAGATTATTAGTTTTGATCTCGGTGGTTAAATTACTTTCCTGATTGCTTTGATCACAAATTTCCGCCACTCTTTCTGTTCGCTTAACTTGCTTGAAATACATTTTTATAGTTTGTTCGCTAGATTTTGAAAATAAACTTCTACTTTTAGATTTCTTTTCCTTCTTCGTTGCAGCGCTTTCTGACGAATCCACTCCAACAAACTTGTGTTCTTCAATGGTGTTGTAGCCATCATCAACCGATGCAATCTCTTCCGCTCCATTCTTCTTGCTCTTCTCAAGATGCTCTCCTGTACTTTGCAACGCTGACTCAGCAAACTTCAATGGTGATTTATTAACCTTCACATTCTTCTTTTTTTCTTTTAAATCTTTTATGGCTATCTCAAGCGAAAGGTCTGAATCAATATTACTGAACGTGCTGTCATTCACACTATCTTTGAACCCTGAATCGAGTTTTTCATTTATTTCTATGCTTTCGATAAGATTTTCTAAAATGAAAATTTTGTTTTCAGTTGTCCTTCCTTCATCAAGATGTATAAAGGAATTGTCAGTTTCATCAGATAGTGAAATAAGGTCTTCTGGCGTAGGTTGGCATAGAATTTTTTCATCCAAATTTATGCGGTCAACCTGACCGTTAGTTGTGAAATGAAGGTCTGAACCGTAAGCTACATTATTCAATTCTTTATTAATATTTTTCTTTTTTCTTTCAACTTTTTTTTTGACATTTAATTCGTTTCCTTTCCGCAGTTTCTTAATTGTTTTCTTTTCACTTTCAAGTGAGTCATCGAAGGGTTCTTCACAGGTGGGTGACAGTAAATGCTGAACAACCAAACTCAGTTTGAGGCCGAAAAAGTCAAACAAATCTTCCTTCTCGTCTTCACCTTCTTTTCTGATTTCCACTTCTTTTCTTGTTCTTCCAACCATTTCTGAAATAAAAATAAGTTAATATTAATATTTATAATCATAAATAATAATTTATTATAACTAATAAGTTATTATTATTATTATTTAAAGCTCGCTGAAATTTTTATTGATTCTCAGTTAATGAATAGAACTAACAAAGGAAGTTTTGAATGAACGGGTAAACAAGTCAACTCGGTAAGACTATTTTGATTAACTGCCTTGTATAATGTGCCATTAAGTTGCACACAGGTGGAAATAACGGAGAAACTAGATCTTGATGTCGACTAAATCTATCGGAAGGCTTTCAGCATCGTCTTTGTTGCAATTAATTCGCAGAAGAAGTAATTAAAGGGTTTAAAAAATGACTTAGTAAGCTTTTGAAATGTCAAATAAACCTTTAAAGAATAATAATAGAGTTGATTTATATTAAAATTGTATTTATCAAAGCTAAATAGATAAATGTTGATTTAAAAAATTAATGATAATGATGCAGCAATTGCTAGCAATATTATACGGTATAATTTATACACTTCAAAAGATTTTTAAATGTCTGACATGCTTACTTGGGACCTTGGAGCTTTCAATAACATTTTTAATCCATAAATTAATTTAAGATTTTATATATAACTTCAATAAGCATTTAGCTTCATACATCTTATTTTATTATAGATTAACAATATAAAATTAAATTAAAAAAAAGATATAAAAAAGTTATCAAACTTGGTAACCTAGCATTGACGAGTGAATGATCCAGAAGTTAGTCTCTATAGAGAGTTTGACATTATATTATTCATTAAAATGTTAAAACTACCGTGTAAAAACATATATTCTTTTCTATACAAGTGTTCATTTGAGCAGTAGAACTCTTTTGGCAGGCTTCAACAAGATGATTTTCATATTTCCTCTTGCTTTCACCACCAGCCAAACCCTTCAAATCTCCATTAGCAGCAGGCGACAAACTTCATTAAAGCGACACACGGCTCTTAAACAGAGAGAGAGAGAGAGTGAGACAGAGTGAGAGAAAGAAATATTGAGAAATAGAAAGAGGGTGTATTCAAACTAGATCCCATTAAGTATACAGCTCAGCGTTGAACATATTTAACAGTATTTATTGTTAAATTCCGTTAAATCTAAAAAACTGTTAGAATGCCTCGAAGGGTCACTTTTATTCCAAAGCAATATGGGTTATTTAATAAAGAGTATTTTACATATTATTTTAAACTACATATTATGCTTTACAACATATTAAGTTTTATGACCTATTATGTTTTACGATATATAACTTACAAAAGTTCTCTTTGCAGTTAACATTGATACCATACTCACACACATATGAAATCATAATGTTCTCTTCTTTATTGATCAACAATTCGAAGATAAGTCACTAAAAGGCTCACTAATGGCGCCTTCACTGCACTTTTACTGCCCTTGTCAACAGGTGATATTGCTCAAACACGTCATGATAATATTATTCAGTGGAATTCTTGCAGAGCTTCATTTACTCGTTCATTTTTATAAAACTGAACACAGCATGCTTTAAAGCTCTTTCAAGTTTATTCCTGTCGTCATAGAGATGTGGGTGTTTGTGAAAAGCCTTCTAATGAGTTTTAAATATTAATAACTTCTATTTCGTATAATAAATACCTTCAAAATATTTTCAGTTTGCGATATGTTAAACGACTATAGTTCGATAACGTAACTTCAAACAGTTTTATATTGACTCTATAAAATGGCACTCTTGAGAAGTCGTTTATCTCGAGACTTTTTACGCTTTTGACGTCTCCACAACCACTGAAGCCAACAGCGCTTTTCGAAAATGGACAAATGAGACATTTAAAAACAGACATTGATCAAATAGACCATAAAAAATAGACATTGAAATAGGGCAAATTTTATACATAGGCACGAACGCTTATACGCCAGTATGGCCATTTAATACCGTAAATACCAATAAAAAGTCCTTGGTTCGAGTGCAACCAATGCCCTAGTAGCCCAAAGGCGCAAATGAAAATATGCAGCCTAAATGACGTGAAAGCTCGTTCGGGTTATACGCCTCTAGAATAATGCTCGTAATTATTATTATTATTATTATTAAAAATTGATGAAAATTCTAATTTTTTAAATTTTAAAGTTCTTTGCGCATAAGTCCTCCTATTCTTAGTCAAATTAAATTAGTCATCTTATTGAAATTCGAGTAATATTATTGTTCGCCATAATTACCAACACACACACTCTTGTTATTTAAATTTATTTCCAAACTAAGGGCCAAAAATGAGTTTGTGTGAAAATGTTGGTGCCTGAACATTATGGGTATCCGTCCCATGGGTGGCGTCTTGGGGGGGAGGGGGTATTAGAGTCCGGACCTTTCCACTTTAATGTGAACCCTCTCCACTTTTTACAATGAAAATTTTTTAAAACATGAATGAAAAAATCATGGTTTGATTGAAAATATGGATGGAAAAGAAGAAAAGAAAGACATCAGTGTGGGAGGATCAGTACATCGTGAAGTTGGTGAAACAAAATAGAAAAATTGTAACAAATTAGGTCGAGATACTATTTGGAGAATCTATATCCTCAAAACTGTTAGAAATGGTCTTCATCAGAACCCCAGAACCCCCCCCCCCAGGATCGCCGCCCATGTTTGTAGGATATATATGGTTACAACATTTATAAAAATATATATACTTAAATCTTAAGCGCTTTGAAAAATAAAGTCAATTATCATTTTCATCTATATACCTATAGTAATATATAATAATATAGTAATATATAATACCATATATACTATATATATATGTTTAAAGCTAATTCGTTTTTACCATAGATATCCTACAAAAAACAATACACTATATCTATGGTTTTTACACTAATAAACTTCTATTTTTATAATTGTGAATTTTTTTTTACAAAAAAAAGCTCTGAAACTTTACAATTGTTTTTTTGTTGATTTTTTTCACATTTGAAATGTTAAAATGTTACATTTTGCTAAAATAGCAACAGCTTTCATTCAAATGATAGCGGCAGAGAACACCACCACGAGAAATCTTTAATGAATATCTTTTTTTTGGTTTCACATTTATTTACTACAATGTTACCAAAAAACGTTTTTAAAATAAAAAACAATGTAACCAAACCAATTTTTAGTTCTGAATTTATTTTATTCATTAAAAAAATTACAATAAAAAAATTACAATGAAAAAAGTACAATAAAAAAATTAAAATAAAAAAATTACAATAAAAAAATTACAATACAAAATTACAATAAAAAAAAATACAATAAAAAAATTACAATAAAAAAATTACAATAAAAAAATTACAATAAAAAAATTACAATAAAAAAATTACAATAAAAAAATTACAATAAAAAAATTACAATAAAAATTACAATAAAAAATTACAATAAAAAAATAAAATTAAAAAAATTACCATAAAAAAATTAATAAAACTATGTTTTTAATTTCAATGAAAAAAATTTAAACTTGTATTTTGAATTCTTGGCATAAAATATTTCAAAACAGAAACTATAGGTACAAGAAGAATATTTTGCTTTTATTAATTTATAAATTTAGTTGATACAGAGTAATCCAACATTCAAAACATATTTGTACAAATATTTTTATTTATGCAGCACAGAAATACATATAATTTTAAGAAAAATTATAATCCTAGTTTTAAAAATAAATTATAATGGCTAAACTCACGGGCGGCGATCCTGGGATCCGGACCCACCACTTTCTGGTAGTTAATGGGTCCACTTCAATGGTTCGGACCCCAGAACCGCTTTCTACGCTAGGTAGGACACCCCAAGATTTGCAGCAGATCACCGACCCTGATCTGAAAAATCTGGTGTTTTACGTTAATACCTTTGGTTTAATTTCTATATGATGCACTAAAGTAATTAAGTCGTAATATGATGCATTTTATTGAAACAAGTTTTTTTAATTTGTTTCCAGTCGTTCGGACAGATTCACACATGCATACAGACACACACACACATATATATATATATAGTGTGTTTGTGTGTGAACTGAATATACTGGGGTTGCATAAATTCGTTATATGTATTAAACAGTGCAGACACGAATTGATTGAAATAAAGTAGAAACACTGAGTGAGAAAGGATACGTGTAGAATCCATTGCAAAAATATTCTTGTAAATTCTTTTTTAAAATAATATTATAATAATTATTAATATGATTATTCTTAATGAACATAAAATCATTTTGAAGGGTCGATCAAACGATGGACGAAGACAAGTAAACTTCTCATCAGAAACCCCCAAAGCCTACCCCATCCCCTCTCATCGACCAACCCTTTCTCAAGCTCCTACACGATCGTTCATACACTAAACCACCCAAATATTATTTGAAATAATTCACTCACTATTCTCCGGATCACCCACTATTTCCGGAATCATCATGCCACTTTAATTATACTTGTTGGCCCCCAAAATGTCTCGACGAATAATGCTTGTCATCTTATTTCATCATTTATGAATCAAAATAAATAAATCAAATCCGCTGTAAAAAACATACAGAATTAATTAGTAAGTATATATAAAAACTAATTAATATTTACTAATTCAATTAATATATAATTAGATAGTTTAGGAGTTGACATAACAAGTTTTATGGTCCTATATAGACAAAAGTGCTGAGCTGATAAAACAAAAGTATTTGATAGTCTTGGTGGATGGACAGATGCACAATTGTGAATAATCGTAATGCGAATCAGGTTTAACTGAAGGAGAGAATCCAACACCATGTATAAGCCGCACTTTTTGGCTCTTATTTCCTCTCAAAGCTTTCTAAGAGAATTTAAAGATTTTCCAAAAAAACATTTTGTTCTGTTACTTTTCTTTTTTACCAATTTTTTTCTCGCCCGTTTTTGCCTTTGCACACAGGGTGCGCCATATACATGGTGTTCTTCGGTGACAAACTTGGCGTTAGTTTCGAGAATTGCTATTATTGGATGGGACGTGGATAAGAATAATGTGTGGAGATATCTTCGGCTGATACTACAAACACGCCTGAATGTTCTTCGATAGAGGTAATCAATGCTGTTCACATTTAATGGTATAATACAAATAGTAATAATAATAATAACTAATACAAATATGAAACATAACCTGAAGATACCAAGCAAACATTGCTAATAATATGAACTATCATGAAAAGAAACAAGACACCATAATGAAAGTTTATTCAGAGCGAATTAAAAGCTTAAATATGGCCGGTTAAAAACGCATATATGAAGATTGATTTTAATTTGGAACCATTTATTAAGGTATGTCGCCGTATTTTTAGTATCAGACACCTAGATTATAATCTTTTGTTATATATAATTATTAGAATTACAATAATTATATAGGCTGAAGACGGATAGAAACGTCATAGATTTTATAATTTCTGATAGAATTAGGCCTATGTCTTGTAGAAATGAACAGTTCACGCGTCCAAATAAGTGATAAGCTGTTACGAACATAATTTCGATGATATTGTGGAGTGATGATGATGATCGTTATGTTTATGATAATGATGATGGAGAGTGCTTATTATTTGTACAATATCAAACAATAATGAGGATGATGATGATGATGATGATGATGAAGCTAATGACGATTGAAGCACGTGTTAGTTATAATTAGATACGTAATAATTCCATCGGAAATGACTAATGTGATTTAAAATCGCATTTATTTAACTAAAAATAACGCAAAATAAATATTAAACACTAAAATTTTATTAAAATAATTTTCACGAATTTTAACTAGTGTTGTAAATAAATAAATGCTTGCAACATAGAGGAAAATGAAGTGAACAAAACGTGGACAAGAGTTTAATGGCGTCAATTTAATTAATAGAATTAATTAGCATCTCATAGCTAATGATAATGATGGCGAAAACCAATGAATTGTAATGAAAATGATGATTAATCAACTAATTAAGTAATAATGCTAATTGTGATCAACCAATTTAAATTATCGAACAAAGTTTGAAAGCGACATTAGAAAAAAAGTAAAATAAATTGTCCGTACGAATATAAATACCGAACCCGCAATGAAAAAACAATAATAATAATAACAGTAATAATAAAGTAATAACATAGAATATTTAAAAACAACAATGAATTAATAAAACGCTAGGAAAAAAATAAAAAGATAATAAATACTTTTAAAAATCTCGAACGCCATTACGTCACTTTGGCGCGCTTTTTGGGTCGTTCGGGGGGAGGGATTTGCTGGGAAGCGAGCGCCTTGAAGGCCTCTGCCACCAGATGCGAGTGCGTGCACACCAACTCCTTCCAGCCGCTCGTGTCCATCACGTCGGTGGCGTGGCTGTGGTGGTGTGTGTGGCTGTGGTGGTGTGTGTGGTTGTGGTGGTGTGTATGGCTGTGGTGGTGTGTGTGGTTGAGGTGGTGTGTGTGGTGTGTGTGGTTGTGTG
Source organism: Piscicola geometra (assembly GCA_943735955.1). Classification (NCBI taxonomy): domain Eukaryota; kingdom Metazoa; phylum Annelida; class Clitellata; order Hirudinida; family Piscicolidae; genus Piscicola; species Piscicola geometra. The sequence continues at coordinate 6,085,800 of OX030958.1, read as the reverse complement.
TGGTTGTGGTGGTGTGCGTGGCTGTGGTGATGTGTGTGGTTGTGGTGGTGTGTGTGGTTGTGGATGTGAGAGTGTGGCTGTTGATGTGAGAGTGTGGGTTTGGGAATGTGGATGTGGTGGTGTGGATGTGAGTGGTTGAGGGTGTGTAAGTGTGGATGTGAGTGGTTGAGGGTGTGTGAGTGTGAATGTGAGAACATGGTTGTGGTGTGTGTGGTTGAAGATGTAGTGGATGTGAGAGCATGGTGGTTTTGCTGTGGTGGTGTGGTTGTAGTGGGGTTGTGGTATGTTGGTTGTGTGGTTGAGAATGCAAGAATGTGGCGCGGATGTGAGTGTGTGTTTATGGTTGTGGATGTGGTTGAGGGTGTGGTTTTTATGGCGTAGTTATGTTTTGACGGATGGCTAGTGGGTTTAAGTGATATGAAATAAAAACTGGAAATCTTGTCGGCCAAAAAGAAGAAGTTGCGTGCTGGCTGTGAGAGTCTATGAGAGGATGCTGAGGCTGGGTGAAGACCACTCAACACTACGGGCAACAGCGGACGAGCAAGTCACACGGTCGGCAATGGAAAGTTTGAAGCTTCCAGAGAGACGGATTCAAGACGGATAAATAACTACAGCGCCAAGTAGAAAAGACGAAATATAATCTGGAGACGAGGCGAAACACCTCTGGCACTACTACGCAGTGGCCACTGTCCCGTCAGCGCATTCTAGCGCATAAATTCCTCTAAGAAGATGCCAGTTGTTTGTTGTTTGGACTGCTAGAGAATACTATGACCGCTTGTGCGAGTGCCCGTGAAATAGGAAAAAGAGCTCTTTCATAGCAACGACGGCAATGAGGCTCTGAAAGAAGAGGGATATGTGTTCGCGACCTTAATTCTCATGAGACCTAGTTGGTTCAATCAAGCGTGAAAAGAACAATTGATGCGATAAAAAGCAACAACAAAAAATCACACGAAGACGATAGCGACAACAACCACACAACAAACCCACCATGACAACCCAACACCGCCACAACAAAAACAATTACAACATCAGAGGTGTTCACATACCTACTCCACATGAGACCGGGATGGTTCGGTCATGCGGAGTAAAAACAAAGAACTAAAAGCGACAAAATAGTAACCATAACAACACAACCACAACAGAGAAAAAAATCCCCCCATCAACCAACCCACCAATCCCCAACACCCCCAACCCCCCCGTAACCACGACCACCTGTTGATGAACTCGATAGAGTGTGTCTTGAGTTGTTCGGCGCTGTGCAGGTCTGCCAGGATGAGGATGTCGGAGACGTTGTCGATCGTCAGCGAAGTGCACAACGACTCCTCGCACATAACCTTTAACCTCTCCAGCGCGTACTGTGTGGGTGAGGGGTGCTGGTGGTTGGTGGTGAGTGGATGCTGGTTGGTGGTGAGTGGATGCTGGTTGATGAGTGGATGCTGTGTGGGTGAGGGGTGCTGGTGGTTGGTGGTGAGTGGATGCTGGTTGGTGGTGAGTGGATGCTGGTTGGTGGTGAGTGGATGCTGGTTGGTGGTGAGTGGATGCTGGTTGGTGAGTGGATGCTGGTTGGTGGTGAGTGGATGGTGGTTGGTGAGTGGGTGCTGGTGGTTGGTGGTGAGTGGCTGCTGGTTGGTGAGTGGATGCTGGTTGGTGAGGGGTGCTGGTGGTTGGTGGTGAGTGGATGCTGGTTGGTGAGGGGTGCTGGTGGTTGGTGAGGGGTGCTGGTTGGTGAGTGGATGGTGGTTGGTGAGTGGATGGTGGTTGGTGAGTGGATGGTGGTTGGTGAGTGGATGGTGGTTGGTGAGTGGATGGTGGTTGGTGAGTGGATGGTGGTTGGTGAGTGGATGGTGGTTGGTGAGTGGATGGTGGTTGGTGAGTGGACGGTGGTTGGTGAGGGGTGCTGGTGGTTGGTGAGTGGATGCTGTGTGGTGAGTGGATGGTGGTTGGTGAGTGAATGGTGGTTGGTGAGTGGATGCTGGTTGGTGGGTGGATGGTGGTTGGTGAGTGGATGCTGGTTGGTGGGTGGATGGTGGTTGGTGAGTGGATGGTGGTTGGTGAGTGGATGGTGGTTGGTGAGTGGATGCTGGTTGGTGAGTGGATGCTGGTTGGTGGTGAATGGATGGTGGTTGGTGAGTGGATGCTGTGTGGGTGAGGGATGCTGGATGGTGAGTGGTGAGGATGGGAATGGTGGGTGAAGGGTGGTGCATGGGCGGTAGTAGATTAGGTGTTGAGAGGCGTTAGGTGGATTGTGAGGGATGGTAGGTGATGAATATTGAAAGGTGATTGATGACGGTAGAGGAGAAGGGTTGCAAATGAATGGTGGTTGAGTGATAATGAGTTGCAGATTAAGTAAATCGATTCAATAAATAAATAAATAAATAATATAAAATCAACAACATAATCACAAAAAACAGCAACAACCAAAACAAAAACAACAACAAACTCTGTCAGCAACGGCAAGTAGAGAGTCGGCCATTTTGCTGAGGTTTGGAGACTTGCCTGTGTAGACGAACCTTAAAAGTTCGGCCATTACCTAGTGGTGATGATGATGATGATGATGATGATGAAGAAAGTGGTGATGATGATATTAGTATTTATGATGATGATGTAAGTAGGGAGAGTGATATTGGAAAAACATTATAGCGGTAAGTTCAAGAACTAAAAACTGTATATGCCACACACACACATATATCAACAAACACACACACACATATCAACAAACACACACACACCTCACAGTCGACATCTTCCACCTCGGCCATGCTGTGCTTTCTCTCCCTCATCTCATGCTCAAACATCGCATTGAAGACTGCAGACCTTGCTGTGTACGTGTGTGTTTATTCGTGTGTGTATGCATGTGTGTGTGTGTGTGTGTGTGTGTGTGTGTGTGTGTGTGTGTGTGTATGATGTGTGTATGCTCAACAGTATTATAAATTAAACTAGAAATCATAACACCCTTAGCCCTACCAACTAGCCAAATAAATAATAATAAATAAATAATTCGTATTGCATGCACTTTACACAATAACATTATTATTACTATAATTAAACACAATATATACAATATAATAATATTTATTATTACTATTTTAAGATCCTGGGTAGCGAACTACCAATTTGTGATTAAAATATATATAAAATGTATTATTACAATTCGCATAACAATAATATTGTGAACAAAAGTATTTCTATAATAAATAATAATATATACGTTTTCAGAATTGAAAAATTCGATTTAGATAAAAAGATATAAAAATGTGAAGTTTTTTTGACATTTTTTACTTCACTATTCATACCGATTTAAAAATTTTTAGATCTTATTCAAAAGCCCTTTTATAAGAATTTTTATTTGAAAAACCATTTAATAAACATTTAATAACTTGTATTATACCCTTTTTCACTTTATAACGATAATTTTACGAAGGCAGAATATTCTATATGCGTTTCTATGTTCATTTTAGAGCATAAACTTCTAGATTAGCTCCTTATTTCCCCCAAAATTTTCATGGCAATATAAACCATTTTAGACTCAGGATTTTTTTGCGAATCCAATGATGTTAAAATAATAATGGAGAACCTAGCAAATATTTTACTTAACAATTTTTTTTAGAGAAATCTTGAAAATGTTAGTTGGTAGTTCGCTAATTAAACACACTTTATACAATACAATACAATGCAATAAATATAATAAATACAATACCATACAATAAATAAAATACCATACAATAAATACAATACAATAAATAAAATACCATACAATAAATACAATACAATACACACAATACAATACAAAGCAAGAAACAAACGCAAGGCCACTCACCAGCCAAGATGGCCTTATGCACGTGGAAGAGGCGTCCATTCACGCACAATGTGAAGTCACTGAAGCTCGATCGGTCATACAACAGTCCTAGATCCTCACTTAACTGGCATGGTGGTACCTGTGTGTGTGTGTGTACATGTATGTATGTGTGTTTTGTGTTTGTGTGTTTTTATGTGTGCGTGTGTTTGTGTGTGAGTATGTGTGGAAGGAGGAAAGAAAGAAAAGATGAAATTTTAAATGGGTTGGACGCTTAGTGATAATTAAACAATTTATTAGAATTGGACAAATATTTTAATTAATAACAATAATAACGATAATATTAATAATAAATAGTACCTTAACGGGGGTGACGTGGGACTGTCCGGTGAGATTGATTGTGTCGCCTACCACACTCACCTGTTGGTGGTCGTAGTGGCGGTGCATAATCATCATCATCATCATCATCATCATCATCATCATCGTCATCATTACCGATGTTGAATGAAACGATATTAGCTGAACGGTATCGACTTGAGAGCACAATTATCTCATTCCGCTTCAGAACACCTAACCCATCTTCCCAATCCACCTCACCTCCTCCTCCACCAAACCACCCATCCAACCACTACTCCCTCTTTCACAATCCACCATCAACCTCATCCTCTCCACTCCTCAACCCTATCCCCCACTCCGCAATAACTCCACAACCAGCCCTCAACGCCCTTCCAACCACCCTTCAACCCCACCAACCACCCTTCAACCCCACCAACCACCCTTCAACCCCACCAACCACCCTTCAACCCCACCAAACCACCCTTCAACCCCACCAACCACCCTTCAACCCCACCAACCACCCTTCAACCCCACCAAAGCCCCCCCCACCCACTAAACCACACAATCACTTAACGGCCAACCTCGCAGAAGATGGTGAGTTTATCTTCCGGCAGCAGGCCATTCGACTCTTCCATGAGGAAGTCCCTGCGGATGAACTTCTTGAAGCCCCAGTCCTTGCCCTGCACGAACCTGTATGAGCGCTGACTCTCTGTTGTGTGGTTTGATGGATGGTGTGTTGTGGCGTTGGTTGGTGTGTGGTTTGATGGATGGTGTGTTGTGGCGTTGGTTGGTGTGTGGTGGAATGTGGTTGTGTAGTGGTGTAGTTGGTGTTGTTGTGTGAAATGGTGTGTGTAGCTGGTTGTTTCGTTTTAGTGTTGCGAAGTTATTTGCTTTTTTTGTATTGTTGTGATGTTGTGTGGAGTGGTGGTGTGGCTGGTTGTTGGTTCGTTGTAGTGGGGTGATGTGCAGTTGTAGTGGTGTTGTGGCGGGGTGTGGAGCTGTGAGGTTAGGTGGTGGAGCTAAAGATAGACCGGAAAAGATAGGAAGATAGAGAAAATGAAGAAAGATGTGATGGTTTGGACGGATGATGAAGATAACATTACTAATACAAATAATGATGTTGGTTGAGAACATATTAATATAATAATAGAATGATGATGGTGACGATTAAGAAGACCAAAGAAGCCTCCCACTCACCCATCGCCTTGGTTTCCTCTCTGTTCGAGTTGAGGATTGAAAACTTGAACTTTGCCCTCACCTGGAGATGATGATGATGATGATAATGATATTACTGATTTTAAAGATAATAAAAATAACAATGAAGATAGTAAAAAAATGATAATGATGAAGATATTAACAAAAATAATGATGATGATGAGGATATAAATAAAAATAATGATGATGATGATTAAAAAAATGATGATGAAGAAGAAAAGAATAAAAATGATGATAACGATAATTTTAAAAAATGGTAATGATGAAGATAAGAGTAAAACTTACAATAATAATAATAATAAAAATATTAATAAAAGTATGATCATGAAAAAATTGATTATAAAGCCCCCTGCCCACCTCGGTTTTGTTGCAAGCGACGAGCAGGAGGTAGAGGCTCAGATAGTCCTTGCTCTCGTCATCCAGTCCTTTCGGGTTCACCCTCAGACACCTGCGAGAGGATCATCATCATCATCATCCTCGCTATCAGTATCATAACTGTCATCATCTTCATCATGATTATCATCATACCGATATCATCATAAGTGTAGCTAGAATTGGAAAAATACTTTGAGCATGTAAAATATAAGTACAGAGTGATGATGATGTTGATGGAAATGATGGGGGAAATGTTGATGATAATATTAATGATAATGATGACGTTGATGGAAATGATAATAAAAATGATGATGATGATGTTAATGATGAAGCTGTTGGTGATCATGGTTATAATAATGATGAAGTTGATGTAAACGACAAGGCACTGGCACCATTTTAGTTTGTCGTTGATGCCAGCTGAGAAGGTCGAACTCTTGATCACCTCGCCCATCTCCTCGCGGCAGAAGCTGAAGTTGTTGATCGTCCAGATGTAGCTGAACTTCACCACCTTCACCTTTGTGTGTGTGTGTATGATTAGTTTTTGTATGTCAGTTGTGTATGTGTGCAAAGTTTTTTTTATAGGAGTGTGTGAAGTTTGTGTATGTGTGTGTCTTTTTGTGTATGTGGATGTTTGTTTGTGTGTTTATGTGTGCATAAAGGAATGTCAGAGGGTTTTCTACATGCATTGAATTATCAACATAATTTACAAAACTCACATTGATAATTTAATGATAAAACCAATGCAATGAATCTGTTTCAAATAATCCCAAAAACAATTCATCCTCATGTGCCTGCACATACTTGGGTGTAGCACCAGTTCTCGGCCATGGGAGCGAGGAGGTCGATGATGGGCGGAGTGGCAACCCTAGAGGTGGCCATTGTGGTGTCAACGCGGCTGTTATTGTCACTATTCGATAACTCCATCTATTTTGTGGGATGTTTGGTTGTATAAGTTGAGTGTTTAAAATGAGAGTAACTCATAAAAACATTGGAAAAATTAAATTTATAAGTAAAAAAAACAGAATGCGAAAATTTTTTATAATACCTTTGTATTTATGGTCTTATATGTTGGGGAATAAAAATGATTAGAGCCACTATTGACCGCAAAAGTGAAAACTCGTCTGAAAAAAAGACACTTTCTTTGAAATGTATTTTGTATATGCAATTATAATGCAATTAAAATAATCAAATGAATCAAAAAGTTGACATTCTTTAAGCTTTTCTCATTTATAAAACAAGGAATAATAGGTAGTAACAAATAAATTTGTTTATGACATAAAATTTGTGTTCATTAAATTGCAAAAAAAGACAAACTTTGAAAATTAAATGAAAAAATACAAATAAAATGAATTTTTCACATTCAAACTTAAATAAATTAAAATACTACTTATATTGATATATTATCTGTATTAGTATCGCGGATACAGAAATTTCTTTTTAATAATATGTTACCAAAGACCAATTTTATGTAAATTCAATTTAACTTGAATCTGAACATCACTAACATCAAAATGTAATTATTTTATTTTTTTAAAATTGTTGAAATTCATGATTATAGATTTTATATATTAAAACGTGTCCAGCTTAAACATGAAAATGTTTTACCAAGTTATAATAGGATTTATGAAAAAAGTACAAATAAAAGGTTTTTTTTTGAGATTTTGGAAAATTATCGAATGTTTTTTTGTATTAATAAGAAGAATTTCAAAAAGTATGAGAAACTAGGAAAAGAATTATTTTTTGTCAATCCTATTTTTTACTATCACTCAAAAATGAATCAAAAAGCAAAAACAATTTTCTACCTTATGTCAAATAAAATGAAGTCATACAAGTTGTTTGAAGAAAAATATATGTCTATTAATTACAATTTCATTGTTTTTATTTAATAACATAGATATAGTATATACTACTTGTTGTTTGTAGGATATCTATGGTAAATAACATACCAATTTATCTTGACAAATAGGGAAAAAACATTTAAAAAAATTAAGTCATCAATACTTGTATAACTTTTTTTCTTCTTTTTTTAAAAATTTAAATAGTTTAATTTTTTAAATCAGTTATTCGAACTATTTATATAGAATAAATTCCATAAAAAACTTCAAAAAGTCTTTCCATGATACTTCATTCCCAAATCTAATTATATTTTGTCTTTGGAATTATTCGAGAAATATTTTTTCATAAAATTTTTATTTCCTTCCACTTGGTCCGTTTCATTGGGTTTTAAAACGTCGAATGCTGTTTAAAATTTCATATCTTGATTACTCCTCTCCTTATCTCTCATGTTCACGCATCATTCATTCATTTTCTTTCTCCTCAGGGGTTTCATCTTTTCATCTATTTGTTTTTCCATTCATCTCACTTCCATTCCATCCTTTCATCAATTCGTCTTTCCATCCATCTTATTTCCAACCCATCTATTCATCCAATCTTCTTTTCATTAATATGTTTATGAATCTATTCTTTATTCATTTATCTACCCTGGATCAATCCACAAACCGACCTTACATCAATTTGCTAATCAAACTTTCTATTCAACTTTTTCTCATCCCCACACTCACACTCTTCCCTCACTTTCTTCACACACTCTTCCCTCCCCTCCCTCCCCTCTCTCACACACACACACACACACACACACACACACACACACACACACACACACACACACACACACACACACACACACACACACACACACACACACAAACACACACAAACACACACAAACCCACAAAACCAACGAAAACCTTACTCATTTAACCACCCCATCTCATTCCTCCCCCTCCTTCCCCTCCCTTTAAAAACACTTTTTCCGCACTAACCTCCAGCTTTCCGCGCGCGATTCCCATGCGATAAGTTGACCTTATTTATTACCCTCTATTCAAACAGCCTGCGTTTCTCGCGGGAAAAGTCACCAGGTCAGATTTATAAGAAGCAGCCGAGAAGGTGCCTTGGTGAGAGCTGGAAATCAAATGAAAGTCCTCTCGCCACGCAATTCCCTGAGAATTTGGCTTGAAAATACTTTTTGTTGAAAAATTATTTATTGATTTGTGTGAAAATATTTTTTCTAGGTTTTTTATCCCAATTATTGAATGAAAAAACGTTTTTTGCCTAAAAGTCCTAGAAAATAGATAGAAAAAAAGCACTAGTAGGATGTTAAAACGGACCTTTCTTAAACCTAACAAGCAACTCGCACTGCATTTAGAACATGCAATTAACTCGTTATTGTTCATCAAGTCGCCAGCTTAACTGACCGATGGATCCTCGCCTGTCTTCGATGATTCTCACTGAGACAATAATGTTTATCAATTATTGAGCGGATGAAGTGGCATTAAGAGACAAGCACGAGTAGTCACCCTACAGAGCCCTCATATCTTGAACAGATGTTTTTAATTATTAATTAATATAATTATGATAATTAGTATAGTTAATATAATTATCATAATTAGTATAGTTAATATAATTATCATAATGTCTAAAATTAATATAATTATCATAATGTCTAAAATTAATATAATTATCATAATATCTAAAATTAAAATAATTATCATTTTATCTAAAATTAATATAATTATCATAATATCTAAAATTAATATATTTATCATAATATCTAAAATTAATATAATTATCATAATATCTAAAACTAATATAATTATCATAATATCTCAAATTAATATATTTATCATAATATCTAAAATTAATATAATTATAATAATATCTAAAATTAATATAATTAATATAAATCGTATAATTAATTTTTTTATAATACTTAATATAATCAGCCTAATTAACACGACTGAAACAATTAATACATTTGATATAGTTAATATAACTTGAGATACTTGAGATACTTAAAATAATTAGAATGATTAAGGTATTTAGTATTACAATTTAATAAAAATAATTTAATAGTGTTTATAATAGTGTAATTATTATAACAGTATAACTAATATAGTTAGTATTTTTATTAAAATTATTAGTATTATTATAGTTTTTCTAATTTAGTAAATTAATATAGTCAATTTAATGAAAAATTAGAATAAATAATAGAATTAATATAGTTAATATAGTAAAAAAATTATTATAAATAATAGAATTAATATAGTTAATATAGTAAAATAATGATTATAAATAATAGAATTAATATAGTTAATATAGTAAAAAAATTATTATAATTTCATCTAGTTTGTATAGTTAGTACAACAAAAAATTATTATAAATTCATTTAGTTTATATAGTTAATATAATAAAAAAATATTATGAATTCATTTAGTTTATATAATTAATATAAATACTCTAATCATCTTAGGCGGCGATCCAGGGGGGGGGGTGGTACTGGGATCCACTTTTTTCATTAAAAACATGTTTTAAACTCTTGGTTTGATACGAGAATAATCGTCAAACATGGCATAAAACTGAATATTTATATAGTAATAAATTTTGAGTATGTGTAGTTATAGTGATAGCTGTCTAAAACAAAAATATTCTTTGCTTACTTAAATATGCATATCAAAACATAATTTTGAAATTTTTTTTGGATTTGAGGTGGGAACCCAAGACCCCCCCCCCCCCAGGACCGTCCATGCTGGGTAGGACCCCATCCCCCCCAAGATTTGCGGCAGATCGCCGCCCCTGGTAATCATTATATTTGGTATAATCAACACAATTCATAGTTTATGATTGACTAGGAGTAGGTGTATGTTAGCGGCTAAATTTTTAGCCTAAGTAATCGAAGGAATGTGTTGCAGACTTATGACGTCGTCAAACTTCATCTTTCAAATTAAGAGCCGTATTAATTCTCTAATGCCATCCCATCGTTAGCGGTGACTAGCTGCAGAACACACTAAAACAACTGCCACAATAACTACTACAACAATAATTAAAACCCCATCTGTCCTATCAACAAAAACTAAAACAACGGAAACACAACAGTTGAAACACAACAACTGAAACGCAACAATTGAAACACTAAAACCGCAACACAAAAACTGCAACAGATTAAGGTAGTAATTATACCAACTAAATCACTAATTCATCACTCACTATTGATAATCTTTTAAGGCATACTAATAATGGCATCCATTCATTTTATGAGTCCCTCCATTCGTCTCAACAACTCTGTAATGATGCTGTGGCCGACAACTTGAGTAAGATAATTCATGTATTCATGTTAAAATGCATTGCATGTAACATGCCATACCACTTGCAACATATCTTAAAAATAAAAATGACTTTTTTGGATTCCGAGGTATTTTAAGAAGGTTGGTTAGAAAGATGGAGAAAGGAATGGAAGGAAGAGGGAGAGAGAAGAAAAAAAGAAGGAGAAAAAAGGAAGAAGGGATTGGAGTGGAGAGAACATAAGAAGTGAGGGATGGTAACGAAGGTGATCGAGAGGTGATTAAAAAGCCATTTTGTTTGAAGGATGAAGAAGGCTTAAAGATTAGAATGATCAAAAAAAGAAAAAGTGAAAAAATTAAAACATTTAAAGTTGTTATAAATTACTTTAAACACTTGCATGAAACCATGAAGTCCTGATACACACAAATATACCAAAATAGAAATACACGAAACACCCACCCATGTATTTGGATATGTATACGCATGTGCCGATGTTAAAGTCGTGTTTTGCGTCATATAAGTAGTACAGCGAGTAGTGATGGGTCGGGCCTATGATGTATAGATGTCTTTTGTATGGGCCAAAGAGATCTGGTGAAAAATTCTTGGAGGAATGTGTGTGGAGAGACCTGCTGTGTTTGTTCATCATAAATCGCTTGATGTCCTTGCCTTAACCTATCGAGTTTTGGTGCAGTTTTTCTATTGTCGTAAAATGTAAAGTTTGGGTTAGTAAGTTGTTTTTTTATACAATTTTAAATGAACTATTTAAGACACCTAAAGCATTAGTTATTTGACATTATCAGTAGGCTTGTGAAAAACGATTCTGAGAAAAAAAGATTGATTTGCTTAAAAGGATTCAAAAAACTTCAAATTAAAAAAAAAATAAAGTAAATCTTCCTTCCTTCGTATCTTACGAATCAGCATAAAAGGTTGATGTATACGAATTAGTTCACTGACGATGACTGCTTATGGATAAACCTGAGATGGTTTTTACAACTAGGCATCTTGAAAATGCTTGTGGGTCATGTTTTCTTTAAAAATGATAATTTAAGAATATAATTTTATTCGAATTAGTTTTGCTTTCCAACACAAAATGTATTATGAAATGAAATTTTTTTCTCCAGAGCCTATTTCCCAAATTGTATCACGATCACTATTTGAAACTCGATCTAAACTACACCTGTCACCCATTCCATTACGAGGAAACCATCTGCACACCCCGTTGAAAGAGGTACTATTTGCCAACCATTCCACACCTTTCACACCCCGTCCATAAAGAAACTATCTACCAACCATTCCACACACTGCCCCTTCTCAAAGGCTTCTTCACCCACACCACAACTACCACTTCAACCACTGCAAACCCTTTCCACTAACTGCCACCGTTTTCGAGTGCTCTCGACACACCCTTGCACGTCAAATAAGGTACCTCTCAATTACCCTCTCTGTTTCTCTCTTTCTCTTTGTCACTCTTTTTCACTTTTTTAATTAATACAAAATTAAGGAAACTAGGAAAAATTAGATTTTTTTTATAACTTTCTGTTATTATAGAAAGAAGGGAATATTTTCCTTTTGTAGCACGGGTGTCTAGGCATTTAATTTACATTAAAGAAAAGGACAATTGTTAATTTTTTCTAACGTAGAGTTTCTTAGGTTTCGATAAAATAATAATAAAGTAATTTTCAAAAATGGTAATTAATCCGGTTCTCATTGAATTATAGGAAACTCCTCCCATTCAAATACTTCTTCAAAACTTCAATGAAAAAATTTATATATCCAACAATGTGTCAAACTTGAGAGCATTGAAAATAATGTGGATGCCACTTTAACCCCTGAAAATGCGACAAAACTTTCTGATGCCATTAATCACACAGGCATTCTGCATGACACACCAACGATCCAATCTCAAAATCATTATTAATTATTTTCTTTTTCATAACTTTTAAAGATGTCAAATCATCTTTATACATTATGTTTTGGGATTTTGTATTATACGTTTTTTCATTCAAAAAGATAATCAATATTTTTAAACAAGCGATAACTAAAAAATAAATAATTATCTATTATATTTATATATATTGATTATGAAAAGAAAAAAAAAGTAAATGTTAAGCCCCACCACATAGTACAATATTTTGACAAAAACAAAATCAAAAATTCAATCAAAGCTTTAAAAAATAAATAGATTAGAAATGACAAAATTCAAAATGTTGTGTCGTCTACGTGCAACTTAAAGTTCAAAAAAATACTGTTAACTTTCAATTTTGCCTTAATGAAAAACTAATTTAGTGAAGTGAACGTTTTTTCCAAGAAAATTTTTGCCTTCAAAATTCACACTTCAAAAAAAACAATTTTTAAACTTGGTGAGCACAAATCATCTTTGTTTTAAATAAACATATTTCAGCTTATGTAATCTAAAATTATTTGTTTTAAAACCACATTGTCCTTCTTCAATTTCAACAAATCTGTGGACGAATAAGTGACTTAAACGCCAGGGGCCTAAATTTTCCGAACTGTACTTTACTTGTGATGTCAAGAAGCAAACATTACTTTTTTGGCATATTTAACTAAGTCCATTTTATAATTTAATTCGATTTAATTTCTTTTTAATTACATGATAAACGTTAAAAACTTTAAATAATATTGATCGGACAAAAACAATAAAAGATATTTTGCTAAGTCATAAAACCATATAAGAAACCCTTTAAAAAATTATAATCTGTTTATGGGACATTGATGGAAGCAAATGAATGCCCCATAAAGAACCACCATCACGGCAAATGACGCTGGCGCCATACCGAAACAAAAGACCAATGGAGGCCTGTCTAAACGGCAAATCTTTTTAATTAACGCCACCGAAAATTTATCATTACTACGATTGCAAAGTCGTCAGAGCGTAAAGATGAAAGGCAAGAAATGATGAGTGAAGAATAGGAAGAGGAGGAGAAAGAAAAGGAAAGTATATATTTTCTAAATAGTTGGAGAAAAGAATGAAAAGAAAAAGAAGGGATACAATATTCATGATTAGTTGTCAAATTTTATGTTGTTTTTTTCATTTATAATGGAAAGTTCCAGAAATTGGAAAAAAGTTAAATTTTTAGAATTCGCAAAATACAAGCCTCAATCCTTTCAAACGCGGCAGAAGGCATGAGGGATCGATAGCTAATGACGGTTTCTTAACCCATTAACGCATACTGTCCTTTTTTAAGGACAGCAATAAAAAGTTTTTTTTATAATAGTTATCTTGATTATATTTATTATCTTTGCAATTAATCCTGTCCTATATAAACTGAAGTCTTTGTTAAAAAAAAATTTTGTGATTTGAAATTGATAAATTGTTTCGATATTCTGATTTTTCAAGGCGATAACTAAATTTTTTGTGTTTTTGTCATGGCTCATGAAAAAAAGTTAGTTATAATTTTATTTAATGTCTACCATTCATAATTTATAATATTATTTTATTGTTATCCATTCTTATATCTTATTTTAAAATAAATTTCATTTTACATGTAATATTATTTCCAAAAACTGTGTTTTATTGAGTGTCCTTTTTTAAGGACACTATGCAGTAATACAGATGGTAAAAAAAATTATTTTCAGATTCGCTCTTCATGAAGTCATTAGTATTTTGGAAGATGACAATGATTTCTTTTCAGCAGATATAGTCATGATTCCTCCTACTGACCCAAACTGCTCTGATGAGGATAGTGGACCCGAGGATGGTGAAGGTACCCTAGATAATTTATCAAGAAACCAGCTAAATGCAGAAGCAGAAATAGTAATTTCCAAAATTGGGGAAGAGAAAACCACTATAATTAGAGAAGAAACTGCTGTGAAAAGGCCAGCTAAAATAAATTTAAATTGATCGGAGATGGACCAAAAAAGACATTACTACTGGATTATTGGCAGATAATAGTTCAGAGGACAAATCAAATTTAGAAAAAATGTCTCCTCTCACATTGTTCAATTTATTTTTGGATGTACCAGTCATCAAGCTAATAACAGACATGTCAAATTTATATGACAGCCAAAAACTAAAACAGCTGAATGCTACTGAAAATGAATATAGAGTGGTGCTGGCTTTACTCATGCTTTCAGGTTATGTTCCTTTTGCAAACCGCAGGATGTACTGGGAACAGAGCGACGATGTACACAATCTAGCTGTAAGCAATGCTATGACTGTCAACAGATTTGAAGAGTTATTAAGATATTTGCATTGCAATGACAACGAGAAAATTAATAAGTTAGACAAGATGGCCAAAGTGCGTCCATTATTTGATGCTATGAATGAAAGATTTCTCAAATTTTGGCCCAAAGAATGTCATTTGGCGATTGATGAATCAATGGTGCCATATTATGGAAGGCATTCATCAAAACAGTTTATCAGAGGAAAACCCATAAGGTTTGGATATAAAGTTTGGTGTCTAAATAATAGGCTTGGGTATTGGGTAACCTGTTACCCGTATCAAGGAGCCTCGGAAGAATTCAATAGCGAATTAGGACTTGGTGGATCGGGGGTATCTAAACTAATAAAATGCTTACCAAAAGACACTCCATGTTATACTGAAATATTTATAATTTTTTCATATGGTTTCAAACAGATCAAAAAAGAAAAAAAAGAATCCATGAATTTAGCTAAAAGCGTGTTGCAGATGTCCGATACGATGGAAAAGATCATTTTATTGGTAAAATTGAAGATGGCCAAAAAAGATGCAAGTAATGTGGAAAGAAAGTGGAAAAAAAATGCCTTAAATGTAATTTAGCTTTACATTTGGAGTGCTTCAGCATCTACCACGAATCGTGATTACCGTCAGTAGCAACGCATAGTGTCCTTTTTTAAGGACATTTTTTATTTTCATCATAACTTTTTTCGTATAAAATATTTTAGACTAGTTTTTTAATTTTATTTTTTAGAATCAGTTTTTCAATAAAATGTAAAAAAATTAATTAATTCCTTTGAGTCATGCGTTAATGGGTTAACGATCGAATTCTAGGATATTCTCTCAAAACTATCTTTAATGACTT
Organism: Piscicola geometra; assembly: GCA_943735955.1. Classification (NCBI taxonomy): domain Eukaryota; kingdom Metazoa; phylum Annelida; class Clitellata; order Hirudinida; family Piscicolidae; genus Piscicola; species Piscicola geometra. Next base: position 6,069,941 of record OX030958.1, on the reverse strand, counting down.
GTTAAAATCGATTTTCGAAAAAAAATGTAAAAATAAAATTTAATATTAAAAAAATGATTTTTCGATTTATTCGATTTATTCAAATATTCACTTTTTCGAGCCAATAAATACGTGATTAAAATGATGACGGATTGTAATGAATAAGCCAGCCTCACAATTGCTCGCTGCATTAGGCATTACATTCCATCATTGCAATAGGGTTTCCCTCTTTTTAATATGAAAACTAAATATTTTTGAAATTAAAAAAACTGAAATAATGAAGAATTAGAAAATAATTAGCAGCTTGATATGCTTCTCTGTTTTGTAATATAACTGGAAGCGATTCTAGGAAAGTTCTCTTACTCGCTTTAACGACTATCAATTCGCTTTGACCATATCTATGTTGGAAGTTAGCATTTTATCGATACTTTGCGTATCAGATAGATATTGCTAATTTTGTTTCAATTATACTTTTTGAACGGTTTTTTGGTGCCAATAAGAGTAACTATAAATTACTTTAAACATCTTTCGATTCATATTTTGGAAATATGTTAGATTCTCCCAATAGATTTATTCTTATGAAAAGTAATATGGATTATAAAAAACACTTTTTAAATGAATAAAAGCCAAACTTTTGCGGAATATTAATTCGGAGTATAGTTTAAGGACGAAAGATAATTCGGCCACACGCTCGATTGCTCTTCAATAGGCGCTCAAACTAACACAGTCCACAAGCAACCGTCACCTCATTAGTAGCTATTCAAGAAACAATCCGAATAAAGATTATTTTAAGATTATTTTTTAATCTTAAAATTTTTTTCCCGTAAGTTACTTGTTTTACAAAAGTGTATATATGTTTAAACAATGCATTTTTTGTATAAAAAATAGAATTTATAAAATTTATGGTAATTAATCACTTGAAATTCAAAATATTTCCTCCCAGTCTTTAAGACTAATATATTCGTTTTTTAGCACTATTTTATTTAGTCTTTGATGAAATAAAACTTGATTTCCGTTATATTTTCTTTGGTAATTTAATATTCATATTTTTTCCAATAATTGCGGGTAGACCAAGAAATAACACTGAAATCATTCTTTGTGATTAAATTCTAAGAGTTCAGTTCATTAAAGCAGAAGTATGGTGTTTTAAATCATAGTTTAAAAGTTGGAAGATTCTTTTGTGCAATCAGCTAGGCACACTGTATACGTACAAAAAACATTGACGGCAAAAAGTGGGTTTTTGGATAATTTGGTAAGAAAAGTCCGTTCCTGATGATTTATTTTCTCAAGTAACCATCTTAGCATCGGAGAAATTATGATTTTGGTGTACTGCTGGTCCATGATGTGCTTCAATATAAAACGAAACATCAAGTGAGCATTGGAAGTGGTGTCAGGGTGAGCGACCAGTGCAAACTCATACGTTATGCGTGTGAAAAATGCATGAAGCAGTACGCAGCAAAAGTTGGAGGCTTTGATGAAAGGGTGACTCAATCGTCGTTGAAATAGAAAAGACAAAATACTTTCATCGCAAATATCACCGAGGTGATTAGTGTAATGACCACTGGGTATTTGGGGGTATTGAGCTGCTCGCAAGAAGTGATTTTTGTTGAAAGTTCTTGACAGAAATGCAGTGACACTACAGCCTCTCATCCAAAAACATATTCTACCGTCATATCTTCTGATGGTTGGGTGGAGTTAGCAAGCGTAGATCAAGTCAATGATGGCATCTACAAACATTCCGAGGTTGTGCATCAACATAACTTTTCGATTCTATGGATGACCAGGTCCACACCTAGAATGTAGAAAGTTTGTAGATGCGAAGCAAAAGAAAAGATGATACATATTTCGAAACAAGCCGTTCTCATTTTCTTTCATATTTCATTGAATTTATGAAAAGAAATCTTTCAGTAGTCGAGACATTCCAACTTTATTATATTGTTATCATATTGAAAATGATGTTTAATATTTTTTGAAATCAATCACTTTTGAAAAAAGGTTGTTAAACTTTTTTATAATAAAATAATAAATTGCTGCACATAAAGTGATCAATTACCAAATTTAGTATTTTCCACAAGCACACTGCTATTTGACCTTTCACGAGGGAAGAAAATGTACTTGCAATGATGGCCACTACTTCTCAATATGAAGCAGCATTGCGTCAATAAAAAAGTAGTCTCGAAGGCAATATGGACCTTTGCTAACAAACTCCAAAAAACGCTAAAAAGAAAAACGCATTGAAGATTAATCAACTAGATAAATTTATTTAGAGAGAAATTGAAATGAATTAAAACAATCGGAAATAAGTCAAATCTAATTTCAGTTTAATTGAAAATTTTTTCAAAATTTATTGAAAACTATTCACTATCTCGCCCTGAAACAGGCGTTTTTGTAATGGAGTTTTCTTGATGATCCTCCGAGAAACAAATGTCTGATGCTTGTCAGCTCCCGAGCTCAATAGTGCCATTTGCAGCCTCTTTTTTGTTCGATTCTTTTGTTCTTTTTCTATTCGAAGGATTATATATTATTTCGTTTTAATTACTTCAACAATTAACTTTCATTTCTTTTTTATTTTACTTTTATTTCGGTTTTAAAGGCTTGTATCTTTTCCCAGGTAACACCATGAAGACGTCGGTGTGATGGGATTTCTAGTACTCTTGGGCGCTTTTGGATTGAGTGCTCTTCCATTAAACAACCAATTTGCATTCATTATGCGTGTGATACAATGCACTCTGAGCACTTCATTATTGAGCTTTAATTTATTACAAAAACTTGTTAAAATCTTCTACGTATCCGCTGTAAAAGCCTTTTGTTTTGATTAATTGGAAAAACATTCTTCAGTTAAATAAATGTATAAATGTTGAATATAAAAAACCAAAAACTGTTCAACAAATAGATTCTAACTAAACTTTCTCTTTTCTGTACCTCAAGTTTCTTTTACATTCTACAGTTACAGTTCTTAGTTGATCAATGTAATCACGCCAATCCTCACCCCCTTGGAAGAAGCCTTGTCGAAAAGATATCTTTGCATTTGAGCCGTTATGGCCGAGGGCTATTATGGCTGAAGGCCGTTTGAGAACAAGTCATTAATTAAGATTTAAGATGAGCCTTTAATGTAATTTCAGAACGCCTTTTGACTTTAAGTGCCGAGTTGTGGCGGTTAGGCGGTGTGATGTAGCTGCAAGACAAACGATTACTTCGCATGTTGGGTGCTTTAATGGCCCTTCAATTATATTTAACACATACTGCACCTTGAAACAGAATTTATATTACATATTTAACTTTTCATGAATGAAATTATATATTTGAATAATTTATCATGTGATAAATTATAACTTGTGATGCTCTATAAAAAAGTTGAAATAAAAAAGGGCTTCTGAAACGAGTCACACAAAAAAATGTAAAAAAGTCATTAATCAACGTTTAAAGGACAAGCTTTCAGTTGAGAAATTCTTATAGTCTCATAACAGGGCCATAAAATATGAGTACAGGAAGGAATCCCGGTACAAAAGTTTTGATTTTTATGCTTGAAACACCATTATAACGTTGACAAAACTATCTTATCAAATGATGCTAATTCCATCATAACGACACCTAATTTCGCTTTCTGTTATATCGGAAAACAAGTCGATTGTACTTTATAAAATTACAGCTTTTCATATTCTTTTCATAACGAAAAATAATTCATTCTATTAATAATTTGGTATTAGCGATTTATTATCCTCTTCTTAGCTTATAATTACTTTTTTAATCAGTTTAAAAATGAGTATAAACTTGTTTAGCTAAAACATTAGAATTTCAAACCAAAATCGCAATATAATAATTTAAAGCGTTAGTTTTTTTTGCGTTCAATTTGAAAGACTTCACTATAACTCGAAGCTTTTCCAGGTATAGAGGTTATAATGCGAAGAACTTATGCGACACGACGATTCAGAGAAGTGTTGTGGTCACGCGCTGACTTTATGAGTCTCTCAGTATCACAGCATTGGCCAGGGAGTCCTGAAACCTCGGGAAAATGGAAATTTGAAAATGAAATAAAATAAATTAAGAATATAAGGTTTAGAAAATAATTAATCATTTTGGATACGTGCAATTTTGTCCAAACATACATTTAAATGTTTTGAAAATGTTTGTTTTAAAAATATAATATATATATATTTATTATTAAAAACAGTTTTGTTGAAACGGCATTACACCCTGCTTTTGATAGATTGTGATTCTCAAAAACAAGAAAAATAAAGTCAATAATATCACACATAAAAGTCCATGAACTGAGACATAATGGCAGTTTTCTTTGAAGATCTTCCAAATATGAGCCTTTGTATTTTGAAATATTTGTTAAAAGTTGAAATTTATAAACGATATATAATTCCAGAATAAAACTCTGAATTTTTAAGGTTAAACTTTACTTCAAACTTTTTTTAAACTTGAAAGCAATAAACTATAAAGTTATCTAAAAACATTTTAATTTATAGTGGGAAATCCGAAAATGATCTTAATCCGGATTTTCCTCCCTGTTTCATCTGTCATCAGCCCGCAAGTCGCATTAAGGAGATTTCATTTTACTTTATGATCACTTTGCGAAGACAGGATGCTACGTGAAAAAAAAAAGTTTTTATAAAAAATTGTAAAAATTTTTTGGAACAAAAATCATTAAGAAGAATCGCTTTCAAACATGATAGAATATAAATATCGAATGAGTTTATGGATGATAGAGTTGAATATAAATGAATTTTTTATTATTGCTAAAGCAGTCAATAGCAATGGTTGATGTATTTACTATTTTGAAGTAGTAGTTAAAGTTATAGAAGTAGTTTTGTGGGTATTATCTTCACGAATACTTGTGTGTATAAGGGAACGGGGTGGAGAGAGTAGTGGTAGCACTAGTAAGAGTGGTTTGACTTTATTAATTGTTTTTTTTGTTTCTTTTGCCTTGGAATAATTATGAAATAAACATTTTTGACATTGATGCACCCCATTAAGTATGTTGTCTGGGATGTATCAGCCTCGCACACTAAGCCACTGGCAAGAGCTGGAGAACAAGTAGGCAAACAACATTAATTAACTTCTAAAGTGTATCTTTATTTTAAATATTCTTTTCTATCAACGAATGGTGATGTAGACATGATGAATGATGGCAAAGATGATCAATATACAGTTGTATGAAGATGGGAAGATAAGAAATGATTCTGGGAGGATTGTTGGGGGGAATGAATTGCAGATAACTTAAAGATACGCAGTTTTTGAGCTCAGATTATTTTATACTACATAACATAGTCATGTGGATGATGATGATGATGATGATGATGATAATGAGATGATGATGGTGATGATAATGATGATGAAACTTTGATGCTGACGAAGAAAGCAATGATTGAGATTCAACATAAGTTTTACTTTTAAAATTTATTCGTTTTTGAGAGAGTGGTTAACGATGAATACGTAAAAAAGATGGCATACAAAAAAAGTTAAAAAATAAATAATAATAGTAACAATGATAATATTGATTAATCGATTAGAGGTATTTTGGAACCATCTTGTTCTTCAAGTGTCTAAGAACCTCATTTGAATGTATGACTTGTCTTTTCATCAATACAACACAATACAACCAATACAATGCAATTTAACACAATACCCTTCAATACAATACAATTGAAAATAAAAATTAAGAAGCAAAATAAATTATAAAACACATCCATCATTCATTCCTACAAACTGAAATTCACATAATTTTAATGCAATGAGATTTTCGGCTTGTTTAGAAAGATCTGGTTTGAAGGGTATTTTACTATTTTCTGGCAACAGTTCTAAAACTTAGTTTCAGGTAGCCAGGTAAGCAAATTCCGTTGTTTTTTTATACATTTATAAGTGTATTTGATAGTAAACACTATTCGGCCAGAATTCAACACTGAAGCGAATATAAACATGAAAAAGAGATTTGGCGAACATTAACAAACCTCACAATGAAATGCATTTCCATCTCATATCTTGAAGATGATTAATTCGCAAAGACCGATCGATCTGATTGCTTTATGCGTGACTAAGTTGTGATTGATCGCCTAATTCGTGCTTGGATACTTGCTGCTTGAACGATTGAAGATAATGCTCGCTTGATCGACTGATTGAAAGTTTCAATATATCATTTGGTTATACTTTTCGGTGCCTGATTGCATGCTCAAGAAGGTGATTGATGCTCCTTCACTCGACATCCATCATGCGAACCTTGCAATAATGTGCATGCTGCTGTGTGAAGAACAATTTAGAATGAATCCCTCAGCCCGTGTTCATGCCTCGTTACCATTGGAGATGAACTGCCCTATGAAACTTGTTTTATTTGAATGTTTTTTTTAAACATAATACTTTTTTTAAAGTGGAAACAAACTAGTGAGACCGAATTAATTTACATCCATGCAGACGCCACTTCACCTCCTGGAGCGCCATCAATCAGTCTCCAAAATCCATCAATTCGGCATGTCAAATAGTTTCTTTGGAACTTTTCGGGCAGAAAAATTTATTAAAGAATTAATTTTCAGTGATTTAAATTTTAAATCGAAAGTTTACCGCCTCAAAAATTAATTGTCTTCCGTGAAGAAGCGGAATTAAAGTGGATTAATTGATTTCGATGAGATGCTGTTTGTACCTGGGAATTAAGAGTTTTAATTGAAATCTTACAAGGGATTATAAAAAAAACGCCAGATTATAAATTTTTAGAAAAAAAAATTAATTTACTTTTTTTTATCAATTATATGAAACTACTTGTTTTCAAATATTTTATTTCAACTAAGTGAGTTAACTTACTTTTTGTTTCACAAAAATAATGCTATCTTGCATGATGCTCTTTTTTCTATAACTCAGTTTGAACTTTTGAAAATTGAATTATTGTATGAAACCAAAAAGAAATGAAAGGCACAATTAATTTTTAAAACAAAAAAATAGAGTGTATAAAAAGTTGCGCTAAACTAAAAATTAAATTTCTGAATATTATCGAAAAAATTCCCTTTTTATTTAAACATTTTAATATATTAATCAATTTCAGACCTATTTTCAGCCTTTTTGGTGACACCTTAAACACTGTATAATACACATTAATTACAAACTTCAAACAAGTATTCATACTATATTTTAGTTTTTTAGATGTTTAAACAATGCTTTATCCACATTTGAAAAATCTACTACAACAAATCACCAGTCCGCCCACAAGCATCCATCAATCTCACCACCCACCCACTCATCCACCCAGCCACCCAAACTCTCATTCATCATTCAAACATCAATTTCAACCTGCCCACTTCTGCTAAGCCTACCAAAGAAAATGTAAGCAAATCATCGTCTGCAAGGTTTCCAATGTTCAATGTTGTCGAATGATGGCGTACTGAAGATTAAATTCATTTCAAACTTAGAATAGTCATAATGAAATTGACAATTGAATAGAAATTATCATAATTAATTGAAAACTTTGACATTTTCTCTCAATAATACGGGCCACACTATAACTGCTCACAGATACTTAAAAAACATGAAATTTTAGCAAAAACCTCACATACACACAAAAATAATCTTCATCCTTATTATAATCATAATATTATTAATTGTAATAATAATCATTACAATATTGATAATAATAATAATCGTCATCATCATCTTTATTATATTAAAAACAGTTATAATAATATTAATATTAATAAATAATAATAATCCAAAAAACCAACCAACATGGCCACTATCATAAAACGAAGAGTTATCTCACGCTGTAAGAACTTCTGTCTACAACACACCCAGCAAAGCTCTACATTTCAAGGCAAACATTAAACAGAATATATTAAAAGACCTCTAAGAGAATTATACATTTTATTCTGTTTAATTTTTAGTCTAAAAAAATTTTAATATATTTTTTCCACAAAAATAATTTGGTTTAATTTGTTTTTACATACCTTTTTTTAAGTCTTACTCTTCTTTGAATTCATTTTAATGCTGTTTATGATAGCTTTATTACTTTGATGAAGTTTTTGCAAAATTAAATTTAACTTTTGTGCATTATTTTGTTTTGCATTGTTTCCAAGCAGATAATTCTCAGAAAAAGTTCGTCTGCTTAACTTTTGTTCTATTACTTAAAGTTTTCAGTTTGGAGGAACACTGAAAATTGAACTTTAAAATGTGAGCATATTTAATTTGTATATGATAACTAAAGAGTGAATGAAAATTTAGCCTCTTTATAATGACGACTAGCATTAATATAGTGGCGTATAATCCAAACGGGTTTCCAATCCATTTTGGCCGCAAATTTTTTAACCCGTTTCTATGTGGTGCTTGGAAATCGGTTGCACTCAAGCATAGAGCATTAACTGTTGGTCAAACCGAGAGTCGCTACATTTCGGCTGCCCGTCCACCCATCGTTTCTAAGTACTAGGTATTTAATGCAGTGACGATATCAGCGTGTAAAAAATCTGGGCACGGTTGTTGAATTTTGATGAGCGATAAAGATTTTAAAACAAATCATTCACTTATAATCAATGCCAGATGGCAATGAAGAGAACAAAAGAAAAACTGAATAAATGAAGTAATATAAAAGCAATGTTTAAAAAAAAAAAGGTTATATAGACTGAAGCCCACTTATACAACGGATGACAAAGAAGAAAAGAAAGAGAGATGGAGGAGATCATGACGGGCGTTTTGATGAAAACACCGACATGCAAAGACATAAAACTCAATGTGCGCTCCATGATAAAGCTGCAAACATCGATCGTCATGAAGGGAGAACATATTTGCGAGATTTGATCTTTAGCTTATAAAAAATTGGGAAAAAAACATTTCTAAATTATTCAACCAAAGTTTTTGTTTTGAGAGAATTTAGAAAATTGGATTGTTTGAGGTTTCATCGGGTGTAGAGCATTTATAAACGAATATAAAATATAATTTTGATAATGAAACATTAAAAATTTTTGAGGTTGTCATTTAAAAGTATTAAATTAAAAATATAAGCTTTACTTTATTTGACATTGAAATCAAGAACAAACTAATTTATTTCAAAATAATTATAATATCTCATTTAAAAGCATTTTAAATTGTTCACAATATCTGAAAGTTTTCATCAAAAATACTTCAAAAATGCTGATTTTCTGTCTAAATAAAATTTCTCAGAAAATAATTGAAACAATTTGTGATGTACGGTCGTGGCAGAGGCTTGAAATTACAAGAAGTCTCGCGGCTGGGGATTTCAAAAAATAACGAATAGCAGATTTAATCTATTTTTTAGAATTTTGGGGAAAAAATACTTTTTGAAAATATGTAAAACTAAAATTTTAGACAAAAATATGAAAGTCGATACTTTTAAACATATCCTAGTGAGCATTTTTATTTGATTAAATATTCAAATGTAAAGAAAAGTTGCCACTGAAACTTTTCAAATACTTATTTCACCGGTCTTTCAAAGATTTCAGCAAACTACAAACAACTCAACACAAAAGCCTCAGACTAATAAGGAAATAAATTTTCATACATAATTAAATGAAGACAAGATAATAGTATAAAAAACCCAAATCGATGAATTCCTAAGTGGATGAAAGCCCAAATAAAGTAATCCCAAAATCAATGAATGTCTAAATGAATAAATGCAAAAACAAATGAATGGATGCGTTTGCAAGAAAGGATCAAAGATGGATAATGTACGGACGGATGAGTGAGTAAATGATAAAATATTGCTACCGACTGTGGACAGGGCTTTGCATGCTCACACACCCGTCCTGAATATCTATTTATCTGCACATCTATCTGTTTAACTACATATTTATGTATTCGACTGTTCATTTATGTATTTTTTATATTTTTAGATGTATATTTAAGTACCATCTGAAACTATAATTCTTCAATTTAATATGCATTATTTTCGCAATTCTCCACAATGATCTCTTATTAAAATGCATTAAAAACACTTAAACACATTAACAGACCGTAAAAAATTCCAGAAATCTAATAGCTCATACGAGAAAGAATGAACAGAAAGTTTTTAATTCGATATTTTATTTAAAACAGGCCTTATCCTGTTTGCTTGAAAGCTTTCTTTCTTAGTAACAGTACTTATCCTTTATGCGACAGTTTTATTAGAAAGAGATTTTCATTTTGAACATAACTATTTATAATGAAAAAAATTATTTCACCAGAAAAAGCCTTTCGCCATTAATTTTGGCATTTTCATACGTGATTCCCTTGACAATCCGATGTTCTGTCTGTGTTCTGATGGGGCTTTTTGGGTATTTCCTGCAGTTCGTTTGAAGCATAAGAAGTATTGTTCAATAGATTTTCAAGTTTAGTAATTAAGAAAAGTTGTAAAAATAAATTGTTTAGCGTTGTTGTCTATTTTTTTGTTTATCGACAAGTTAGGTAAAAAAATATAAATATTCTTCTTGAAAACAAATTATTGTTTTCAATTCTAAAAATATTCTTTTTAATGAAACACTTCAAAATTGATTAACTAAAAAAAAGTTTCTAAAAAAGCATTATTTGAGCAGAAAAAACAAAGCAAATAGATGGTGTGAAAGATAAGCGAATGATTTAGGGCAGGTCGTGAAAGGATTGAACCGCGTGAATTTTTGGGGAAAATAAAACGTATTTGCATATCATATGTAGCTCGGAGCTCATTAAAATATTTGAGATCCAAATCTTTATGATGTTAAAGGACTTTTGAGTGTGCCATTTTCACTTGAGCATTCTTTAAAAACATTTTAAACTTTTTTATTTTGTTTTAGTTTTCTAAATTTAAATACATAATTATAATTTCAATTTCAAAATTTTTTAATATACTTATTTTTAATCTTTTTCGATATATTTGTTAAAGACAAAATATTACAGTAGTTTAAAAATGTAGTTAAGTTATACTTTTCAAATTACTATAAAGTTTATAGTATAAACATGGAATAGAATAACTTAATCAGCACTTCATTTATTTTAGAGACGTGTCCGATTCAATAAATAACAGCTTAGAGAACACTTGAGACGAGGAAGGGAAACGAGTCCAAAACTCAAGACCCGGGTACCCGTTGTCTTTCCTACTCTTCGCCGAGTCTTGGAATGAGACAAAGCGGACGGGGGAGGGAATTTGTATTTAAAGGATTTTGTGGAGCTTTTTCACTAATGAGATTTTTTTCTTTTTTTAAATATAAAAGATTAAAAATAAATGTTAGTTAAAAATAAAAATCGTTTTGAACTTTCACTTCTTAGAATTAAACTATTTAACTTGTATTTCATTACCAATTATTTATTTTGAGACGAACCGTGATAGCTTAGTTGTTAGAGCGGAGGACTTTAATGTCATTCTTAGGTTGGCAGATCGGCTCCGTCTCGCGAAATCTTTGTTTTTTATGAATAAAAAGTATTGTAAGTGTTAGTTATACGTACATTTAGTTAAAAGTTTCACTTTTTACGACGACACACACGCGCGCTTTCTTTAGGGCCTAAGGCTGCAATTATTTACTCTAACTACCAATACAGATCATATTTCAAATATTAATATTAATTTATTGCATCAATTAATTGTTAATAATAAAATCGGATATTTTTTTTTCTTATTCGTCATTTAACGCACAGTTACTTCAGATTTGAAGTTATTTTGTTGAACTGCCACTGATGGCCTAAGTTATTTTTCGAATGATTTGTTTCACATTTAAGTATAACAGTGAGACGTATAACAAATTGAAGCGTAAAGTATTTAATCTTAATGATTCAGAATATATTAAAATAAATGTTTTATTTATCTATAAACTTACCGTTAAAGTAACTACTAAAGCTCCTTTAACCCTCAAATGAACACTTCCCCTAGACTCCTCACAGGCCTCCTTCTCCACTCACGACTTCTATAATGCTCAATGGACTGCTTCTATTTTCGTGTCAAGCAATCAAGAGCAGACAACTGCAAGACATGAACGTCGTTGCCACAAAGCATGAGGCGCAAGACCCACCAAACTGCAAGGACACAAAATCTTTTCTCTTTAATAACTTCTCTAAATCATTTTTCGCGAAATATTTTTCCAAACTGAATAGAAGCACAACGAGTCAGTCTGCCTCCCTCGGGGAATCGTCGTCTGCCACCAATCACATTTCTCGTCGTCTTCTACCGGAAGTGTGTTCTTTATTACGTCATCAAAGTGATTCAGACGACTTTGATGCGAAGAAGAATGTATTTTTGATGAGTTTAACGCCAGGTAAAAATAATGGATTTGTTAGATACGAAAGGAGTGGAAGTGCCACGGACGTTACTAACCCAGCTACAACGAGCAACGAACACTCAGATGCGAAGGTCCATCGCAAACGAGCGAAACATAGGCGGCTTCGAGATGCATCCCTTCCATTCATTTCCAGGCCAATCTGCCGCAATCCCACTAAATCGTTTTATTATTCCGCCCCGTCTTTCCGAATGGAACACTCTCCTTCCTCCATCAATCGCAGCACTCTGAAAGTAATTCGTTCATCTTCTTCACTCCCTTTCCTTGCATCCACCTTTGTTTTTGATGCAACTAATCCACCTTCCACGTGCAATCAATCTCACACAATCATCTCAGCAACTGAACTACACAGAAACCTTGAGTCTCATGACGTAAATGAAGACGACGACGTAGTTGGGGCTATAACGGGAAGAGAAATAAATTTAAAATTAAGTTCACGGAAAGCAAGCTCTAAAAGGTATAATCGAAATGTACTCGAGAGGCTGAGGGAATTTAAAGACAAACTGAAAAAAAGAAGCTGGAAAAAGCATAAGAGAAAACAGCAGACGGAGGAGCATTTGCAGCGATGGGAAGTGGAAGGAAATGAGGTGCTTGCAATTAATGCACGGTCATCTCTTAATCCACCCCCCTGGCAGCCTCCTCCTCCCAATCGTTATTACATCACTCACTCTCCACCTTCCGTCTCACAACTTCTCCCACCTCTCCACTCTTGCCAACCTCCCACTCCCCACCACCTCAACCAACCACCCTCCCATCACATCTCGATTCTCCATTGCGATCATCCATCTCTCAAAGACAATCAACGTCACTCTCTAGCATCTTTCCAATGCCACCGCATAACCAACAACAACAACCAACCGTTTGAGCACATCTCCCGACATAAAAAGCATATAAGAAGCGAGCAGCATGATGCGCTCACCAAACGGTCCTTCTTAAGTTTGAATTACAGAGAAGATAAAACTTGTACTGCACCCGGGAAGCGGAATGTATGCATGGAGGCATTCAACAACACAGCTTCCTTCTCCAAACCTTGCCATCGAGTTAAGGATAATTTACTTGAAGGTTACACCCAAGTACGACCTGGGGACAAGACAAAGCAAGAATACTGTGAAAGTAGTAGTTTAAACAACAGAACTATCAGCCTTTTCAAGGGTAAACTCAACGAAAAATTAAAAAACCGATTCAACTGCAAAGTTAGCCCTAGCAGAAAAAATGAATATTTTGACGTTGAGCAAAAAAATTTGGAAGCGGATACAAAAAGTACAAAAGCCGTTAACAAGATTGTATTGTGTGTTGATGATGGTAAGAACTGTAATGATGTTGAAAGGCTTCCGATCAACTGCCAAAAAAACTTCATTGCAAATCAAAATAGTATTAATACAGAAAACATAAACGATGGTTATGCAAACATTAATTTCAATATTGAAAACAAAAATAGCAAAAAAGGTAATAAAAATAATGGTAGCAACAAGAAGAAAAAGAACAAGGAAATTGAGGAAACGCTTATTCCGGACATTAAGAGAAATAATTCGAATCTTTGCACCTTGCTTGAATGTAAACATGCAAAAGAACAAAATAAAAACGATAAAAATAATCTTATCAAAATTCAAAAAAATGAAAATTGCAAAAAAACAAAAACAAAATTTTTATTTACTCATGATTCATTGGAAAAAAACAAAAGCACTTTAAATAAAAATTATTTTTCGAAGCTTTTAAAATTAAACAGTAAGCACTGTGGCATCGAAAAGAACCTTGGTTTTGACCGCGGATGTCCTTTAAATAATTCGGCCATTTGTAATGCCCCGTTCGGAGGCCTGGAAGTTTGCGCAAGTGAATCTTTCAAAGAAACCATTGCTTCTGTTACTACCACAGTTTCTGTTACTACTTCAACTCTTTTTGAAACAAACTCAAGCATTCATCTTCCTAACGTTTTTAACACCAAAAAGACCAGTGCTGGTGATGAAATATATTATAGTACTAGTACAACGAATAATACTTATATTACTAAAAAGAATACTACCTTACCTACTACTACTACTACTGCTACTACTACTACTACTACTACTACTACTGCTACTACTACTTCTACTACTATTTCTTTTACTATCACTACTACTAATACTACTACTACTACTACTACTACTACTACTAATACTACTACTACTACTACTACTACTACTACTACTACTACTACTACTACTACTACTACTACTACTGCTACTACTACTACTACTACTACTGCTACTACTACTACTTCTCCTCCTACTACTACTACTACTACTACTACTACTACTACTACTACTACTACTACTACTACTAGTACTTCTACTACTATTTCTTTTACTATCACTACTACTAATACTACAACAACGCCTACGACATCTGGCCACAGCGACGATGTCAATATTAGTTTCGTCATGAATAGTCCGCCCGATCGCTACATTTTTAATGACCCTCAAAATGAGACGTCTGCTATGACGATGGATAAAAGTGGTGTTGTCGTTGTCGACGTGCAGCCACAACTCAACAAGTACAACCACACTCAACACAACAGTAGCAACACTCAACAAAAAAACCACAACTCTCATCACAATAAAACTCAAAACAACCACAACAAGCCTCTACAAATCAGCAAGAACACTCAACAACACAACAACGACTACTACTCCAACAACAAACCTCAACATAACGACGGACATCGCGCTAGGCAAGCCTCGATGGAATGTGGCAATGATGGCGTGAATGGTTGGCAAAATAGCCCGCTTGATGGGCCTACTGCATCGGAGAATGAAATTAAAAATTCAAATGTTGTTTCCGAAAGCGATGAAAAGCGGATCAGTCAATGTTCGAGCAGTCCACAGCGAGCTCAAGGAGAGGATGATGGTAGTGGGTGTCATGAAATGAAAAAAACTAGAAATAAAAGTTTTTTTAACAATTGTCACGCTGTTGATGTCGAAAATATTGAGGATAACATAAGCAGTAATACTATTATTTTTCATAAAAATGAAGCTAACAACGGCGTTCACACAACGAACATGAGAGGCATTAATAAATTATTTTCTGCCGTTCTCCTCAATGACAAAGTGTCTTTGCAAGGCGAATCGAATGGAAAACACAAAGAAGTTCACAAAACACACATTAGGCCTGTGAAAGCACAAGAGAACAACACATGTGTCGATCAGAAAACAAAGAATAAAACAAACACTATTAGAAACAAAAACACTAAGTGCCCTGACGTCGATAATGGAAAGTGTAAAGACAACAATTCTGATCTCGTCAATGATGAAATTGGTGATAACACTGATGAAAATGGTGATGGAGTGCATGGCAAAGTATCTTTAAATATCACAAGTACTCAATCTATTAGAATGCACGATTTATACGAAGAGAATGCAGGTACGTTAGACGCCACTGATGCCATCAAAAATATAGAGAAAAGTGGTGGTAGCAATAGCGACACCTACGCCTCCTTGCGTTCTGCGTATTGCCATACGGGCCACCACTACACCAGCATCACATGGCCTGGAAAGGAAGGTGATGGCAACAATGATGGCGACGGTTTTTCTGGGAAGATCAGCAACAGGAGCTTGAAATCTTCCTCTCTTAAACCTGCCAAAAACATTTTAACCACTTCAATTGAAATGCACGTAACGCCCAAAAAAAGCACCAATTCTACTCCAGTCCATTCTAACCAGATTTTCGTTGATAACTTAAGCGGAATAACATCGGTGATCGGGAGTGATAGGCGATTGAGCGACGTGAGTCCCTGGAGGCCTTACGATTCACCCCAGGGCAGCACCGAAGGCAACTGTCAAGCTTGCGGTCACTTCGCGAACGACTACCACTCCTGCCACTCCACGCCTGAGTGCTACGACGATGACGACGATGAATACATCGAAGGCCTGCGACTCCTTGAACGAAATGTCTTCCCGGACGTTGAGGAAGAAAGCAACGGTAGGTGTGTGGTTTTGTTTCTATTATATATTTATTTTTTTGAGAAATCAAATGAGAAAAATAATTTTTTTTATTCGTGCAAAAAAACAACATTAAAAAAAAGTTTATTAAAGCAATTATAACTTGAAGTTTATCGGAGTTCCCAACACATCTCCACGGGCACACACGCTTCATATCCAGTGCATGGAAAGGTGTGGGCACGTGAAATTGAAAAGCTAAAAGGCACAGTGTCCAGAGACTAGCTTTCGTTGATTTATTCTTTGTAAATAAAAGTGGAAGATGAAAAATGCTATAAAAAGTCGAGAAAAAATAATAATGATGAACTACGTTGAACCCTAGAAGCGGCATCTATGGAATTTTGGGATTGTGAAGAAATAGCATTCACACTACGAAAGACCAAGAGAAAATGAAAAGCTCAAAAAACAATTAAATATATTTTATTCTTTCCGTATTTAAAATATCAATGGTCAAATACTCGAGAAACATTTGTTACATTCGAGTAATAAAACTACGAGCCTGTAAACTTATGAATTGTGTGTTCTTACACGGCATCATATACTTTTATTGCTGCCTCGCCTTTTATCTTCCGCCGAGTAACTTTTTATTTAGGCTATCTTGAATTTTCATGCTCTGTGAAAAGGACATAATGTATATGAGAAATGAAAAAGAAATAAAATAAAATTCAAAAAGTTATATAAAAACACAAAGTAATCTTGGAAAACAGACGAAATAATTGAGCCTTTCAATTGATTAATTTGAAATAAAATTAAAGACGAAGTGCGCCTTATACACGGGTCTTATGATAACGTTCCACTTCCACGACTTCCTCCACGAACAGGGGAAGAAGTTACCATGGTGAAGCACCCCAACCAATCACAAGGCATCCTGCTGGACGAGGGAGCTTTAGATTGGAAGACGACTGCCATCAAGCTCTCTGACACCACTTTCAACCAGTTAGAATCCAACAAAAGATCTATGTCTTTTAATACAAATACAACGACGAGTATTATTAACGTGGCGTAAACCCGGACGGGCTTCAAGACCACAAATTTATTAATCAAAAAAATCTATCGATGATGATGACGACGATGATGATGATTATGATGATGAATATGATTATTAAAAATTATAAAAATTAATCATTTATACAATAATTCATCTCAGATTGCCCCACGTGTCAGAGGATGAGGCCAGGGAGGCGTTGCTAGGCATGGTGCTTAGCAATGGTTGCTATGGAAGATCTGCCGCCCAAGAACTGGACATCTACCATATCAGATCGTCAAACGCTATAGTGGTGAGAGACTTCAATGAAATTTAATAGCAATTGTAGTCATGGAAACGGGTTGGAAGTCGAGAAAGTCTGTGAGAAAATTTGAGCACAAACATATTTCTCGGGTACCCTTTGTTTTTGCTAAGGAATAGCATTGGTTGCGAAGATTGAGTATCACTTTTCTGTAATTAAAATAATTTCATTTATCGAAAGCAATTGTTGAGTTATTCCCGATGAATAAAAAGGGTAGTATTAAAATATTCAATAAAAAACGTAATATAAAATCTCGGTATATTGAATAAGCATTGTTTGTTTAAGTGATGCAATCGCGCGATGGAGAAGTTGGTGATGAGTGGAAGAGAGAAGGATGGAGAAAGATGGAGAAGGATGGAGAAAGAGGGAGAAGAAGGGAGAAGGAGGGAGAGAGAGGGAGGGAGAGAGAGAGAAGGGGGTATGATGTTATCGACGTGATGAAGTGGTGATGCTTATGATAATGATAGTGAAGCATGTACGAGGTGAAGATGGTAAGGATGATGGAGAGCAAATAAATTGAAAAGAATAATTCGACTAAATCGGAAAAGAAAAATGAAAAGTTTTAAAACCAATTATTTTTTTATGGAAAAATAATAAACAAAAACATAGAAAAATATTTTTCGTACGAAGGAAAAGGTTTATACATCCGCCATCTTGAAAAATGGCGTCATCTTTGGGTCGTGACCTCAACTTCTGCGCTTCAATAAAAATGGTTTCTTTCTCTTTCTGGGTTCTTCTAATTCGTACGCTGAAACGAATATCATTCCTGCGCAACTTATTATTTTAAAATAGGAGTTTGCTTAGTGTAATTTTTTTTTCATAAATTCTTTATTTTAATAAAATGTTATTTTTTGTTTGAAAATGTAATAGAAATCAAGTGTAATAAAATGCAGTAAAAAGAATTGATGTGACTTTTGTAAGCTTTCGCATGTTTATACGCTTTGAAAGCCTTTAAAAAGCTTTATCGAGTCTTTATTGCCGGCATTAAAAAACTAAATTTGAAAAATAGATTACATAGTTCTACATTTAAAAACAATCTTAGAAAATAAAACAATCAAAATATATAATTAAATGCATACGTTTAATTGGGAGTATTGTTTAAAACGTGAAAAACTTTAAAGTATCATTTAAAAATGATTCTTAGAAAATACTTTTATAAAACTGTTCAGTACTCGTTGGAAACTTTCACGGAAAGCAGAGGTACTTCATGGGCCAAAGAACCTTACACTGGTGAAAAACTACAAATATATTTTTTTACTTTTTCATTTTCTCTATTTTTTAGTTTTAAAATTAGAAATAAATGAATATTTAAAGAATACATTCAAACGAATTGTTTACAAGGCATCACATTTCCAACTATAAAAAATTCCAAAGGCCAAAAACTGGAAAGGAGCGACCCAGAGCCGACGGGCTTCGAAACCTGGAAGATGCACTGCCACCCTTCTCGAATGTTCCACGACGAAACCAAGTGCATGGAGATTCCCAACAGCGCCTTCATCATGGTGAGGATGGGATGCTTTTGTGCGGATTCAAAGATTTTTGTGCAATCCTTAGCGCTTGTTACTATGTGCTTTGTTTGTATAACTAGTTATATATATTTTTATAAAACCTTTAAGTTAAAAAGAATTGACAAAATAAATAAGTTTAATAAATGAAGAAATATACAAGTTTAATAAAAAAATAAATATACAAGTTTAATAATTGACAAAACGTACAAGTTTAATAAATGACAAAATGTTTAATGAATGGAAAAATGTAAAAAATTAATTTTTGTTTGAAAACCACTTTGAAGTTGAGTATGAAATCCTCGTTACGCTTGCATAAAAGACTGAAATTTGAATGACATCGATTTTTGTAGAAAATGCAGATGTATTACCAACATAGCTGTTTTATTCTGATGGTGATAATGATTTTTTGTTCTTAATATTATTTTTTTAATTATTATTATTGTCAACATCATCATCATCAGAGCTGTCCCAAGTGTAGTTCCGCCGGCTGGAACCACTGTCGCTTGTGCCTTAGTAGGGGATTCATGAGGTGGGAGGTCGGAGTTAGTAGGAGGCTGATGAGAAGTGGGTCGGAGTTATTGGGAGGCGGGTGAGAGGTGGTTTGGAGTAAGTAGGAGGCGGGTGAAAGGTAAGTCGGAGATTGGTGGTAGATAAGTGGAAAGTTAGCGGGAGGCTGGGAAAGTTGGTAGGCTTGGTAAGAAAGGGCGGGTTGTGCATTGTTTTTTCAAATGTTTTAACTGCATTTTTATCACTTAAATTATAAAAAATATTTTTTTTGATCAAATTCATTAATTCTGTGTAAAAATTCAAAAATTTTCAATATTAAATTTTTTTCAACATTCACTTGGCCCTTTATTTAGGCCCATTACATGGCTATGGTTTAAACGCATTGTTCTCTCCTTTACAGATGTGTCAATTGCGAGGGCACTGGACGAATGATTAGGGTCGATGTCCATGGCCACAAACACTGCGACACTTGCTGGCACTGCCACGGAACAGGAAGAAAAAAGTTTGACGCTATAATATCTGAATCGAGTGGTTGACCAAGTTTGGAAAAAAATTATGCTAAATTTGGAAATATTATTTTTTATAATAATATTTGTAAAAGATTTAGGAATTAAATTTAAAACAACTTCGTTTTGATATTTTTAAATATGAAATAACAAAAATTTAATTAATTGAATTTGTAAATACCGCAAGATGTTCCTCGTGTAGTGGGGACGGCAAGCTGGTGTGTACGGTGTGTGAGGGCTACAGAAGTGTCAGGAACTTCAACAAGCTCCATGTTAAATAGTGGGTCCTGCATCAAATTCTGCGCAAACAAACAAGATTAAACGAAACATAATTCATTCAATCTTTTCTTTTTCCATGAAAAGCTTTAAACTCAAAAATAAAAAAATTATATAAAAAAACAGATTGTTGAAAAAAATATGATTTTTATTTCAATTTTACAATAAAATAAATTTTGCAAAAAAGATATTTGATAAAAACGCTTAATTCAATGTATTTAATGCATTTAATACATTTTTACGATTGCAGCAAGAACCACCACTCGCATCACGTGGTGAGTGCCTTTGACCTTCCCGACGACTTGGTGAAGGACACGCCAGGAGAGTGCCTCGTCGACGTCATCCAGCCCAGGGTGAGGCAGCATTTGCTTGGTGCTTGAGGATTCAATACAATAGTTTTTAATGTGAATTTTAAGTGTTTTTAGATCGATAAAAAAATGTTTTCTAAAATAATCAAAAGTTTAACTAAAACATGTTTTCTAAGATACTCAAAAGTTTAATTAAAACATACTTTTAAAACAAATTCAAAACAAATCATAAAGTATTGGAAATTTGTTTAAATATTTAAAAATTCAACTATTCTTCCAAAATAAACCCAAAACAAATGAATTAGTTTTCAAAATCCTCGCTAGGTAAGGCCAATCTTGGTGGAGGATGACGATGAACTGAGCATCACTTCACAGTCCTTCCACCAACAACATCTCATCAGCGCCAGGAACTCCAGGATCGTTATGCAGGTCTTTTCCTGGAAGTTTTTTGAAAATTGTTTAATTTTTTAAAAGGTTCTAATAGATTAATGACTGCTACGTCGAAAGATATTTTTTTATAAACAAATTAAATCAAACAGATTTTTAAAGGAACGGATTAAATCAACATTTATACACAAGCTATTATAAAACTCAATTCAAGTTAAACTTTTTAAAGAATAAAATTTATAAACTGAAAAATGCACAGAGACAGAGACTGAAGTTAGTTCCAGTGACAGAATGCAGCTATTCTTGGCTGATGAATGAAGGAAGGTCACTTCCTTGTTACATAACGCATCTATTACCATTTTTAATCCTTTATATTTAAAAAAATATTTTAGTCAAATTACTTATTATTGTTTATTTGAAAGTAAATCATTAAAAACCACAAACCATCAAAGGTTTTGGTTATACGGGAAGGACAAAGAGGTTTTGGCACCGGACTACCCACAACAACATTGCTGGGGCTGCGTGGTGTTGTGAGGGAGTTGGTGGGGGTCCCTGCAAAGTTTAAGAAAAAGTTTTAAGTTTTTTTTACTAGGAAATTGATTTTGGCTCCACCTCACTTAAAAATGCATGGTTCTAAAGTTTTTTTACAACTTTTTTTTAATTATAAAAAAGCGACGAATTCAAAACAATGATTATCTGTGATGATGTCTGAAAAATTCTTGTGCATGTTGTTATCAAATGTAAGCAATATTTTCATGGATTGGAAGTTTGTACGACTAAACTTTATTGTATATAAATCAATTCATGAAGGAATAAAACTTGAAAAACCTCTCTTATCCTTCTGATGGTTCAAAAAGTCCCAAAAAAATTTCAAATGAAAAAAAAAAACGCATGAAATATTTTGTTCTATCACTGTTGCTAACAAAAATGAAAATATAAATTATATAATCAATGATAGACCAGCTCAGCAGTTAATTTTTTGCCAAACTTCAAAAACATAAACACAACTTCACACACAGAAGCTTATCAAAAATTCGTCAGCTTTTTTCTCTCACACCCAAAAGCACACAAGAGCACACAAAAAACTCTAAACAAAAAAGCAATCCGCATTTTCCACTGTCACCCCAGCATTATTCCAAAGGTGTTTTGATGACTGCAAGTCTGCGTATGTTGAGAAGACAACAGGCGGCAGACTCTTGAGTTTCTTCGTTACTACTGCCCACCAGCTTCAACAATGCCTGTGCATCAGGTGTAGCAGTACTAAGAATTAGAATTTGAACTTGAAAAAGAGTATAGGTGTAACGCTTTAAAATTTATTTCGAATAAAGCCCTCAAGTTCTTATATTAGGATACAAACGAGTATTATTTAAATCAATTGAGCAAAGGCTTATAAAGACATGTAGCATACAAACTCAAGAAAAATAGCATTTTTTAAATCATAAAACTCTCATTAAAGTATCATTTTCGAAATCGCCAGAATAAATAAAAATAAGCGCTTTGAATTTTAAAAAAAATCTGTCGACTACCTGCACAGCTGAGGCCTGGTGCATACGAAGGCAGTTGGGAGGGTGTTTGGACAACTCGAAGAGAGCCTTGCAGACAAACCTTTGCACGTCGGCCATGTGCAAATTTGTATCGTTGTTTCTGGTGTTGTTGCTATTTTTGTCGTTGTAAGTGGTTTTGGTGTTATTGGAGTTGTTGATTTTGTTATAAAATGATGTAGTTGCGCGACACAGGTTGCTACTGTTGCTCTTATATTTGTTTAAATGACCCTTAGTGGCACTTTTCGTGAAACCACCCTGACCATTTTTATCAACTGCATGACTACTTCTACTTCCAACTCCACCACTTCGACTAAGGCCTTCAGTCTTGGCCAGTTTGAACTCCTTGTTCCACAGGTACATCACCAGGGGTTCTACCACACCGGCGTCTCCAAAGGCTTGTCTGTTGCTGCTCCACTGAGAACATGTGAACACCGCTTCTGCCACCCTGTAGCGCAGCTCTCTGTCGTTCTGAAATGTGGTCGTGGTGTGTTGAGATTGAAGATTTTGAATTATTTTTAGTTTTGGAATTAAGAGTTTTCAGTAGTATTGAGTTTTATTAATAACTCTTTTATTTATTGTTTTATTTTAATGCATTTTTCCAATTATTTCACACATACTACATCTTCCCGGTCGTTTTATCGTTCTTCCTCTTTTCCAGCCATTCCATCCACTCACCGTTTTCACCAATCCAGCAATGATGCTCACTACGTTGTGGTCTGTCAGAACCGCTAATGTCGCTTCCTCTTTCGCCACCTGTAAACGAACCAGATGCTCCGATGAGAACAGAGAAGATGTTCATAAAATAACAGATGACCAAATGTGTAACGACTCTCGCCTTGACCAATGGTTAATGGTTCAAGGGTCGAGTGCGGCCGATGCCCGAATAGCCCATAAGCAGAAATGAAAAGTTGGCTTTGAAGCTCGTACTGGTAATACGCCTCTACAACAATCTAGTCTTTTTTTTTTTATATTAATATTATCGAGAAAATGTAGCAATTAAAGATGAATTTATAGAAGTAAAAAGGGTTCACCTCAGTTACGCATGTGCATACTTTGACCAAAACCTGGATGAAAGCAACTTGTAATATTAACATTAAAAATATAATTAAATCTTGGAAAAAATGAATGAAAAAATCAGAATTTTAACGATTTTTAGTTTTATAAATACTTAGTTTCCAAAACCATATGAAATACCTCCATAGAACGGTCTGTTTGTTTCAGCAAATTCACCAACAGCTCCAAACCACCCACAAAACTCCTCACCAACTCTCCAGAGTTCTGTAGTTAATATTGATGCGTTTTTTTTCCAAATGACAAATAAAATAATTTTAAAAAATGGTTTAATTTACATCGTTATAGAATGAAAGCTTATCAACACCCTTACATTTATTATCAAACATTATTGTTGCCGGACACCCGGATCTTGAGTTCTGGACCCATTGCCTTCACTACGTTTTATCCTTGTCTTAATTTTTTTATAGCCCATCCAACCCGTCTATCACCACCATCACCACCTCTCCATCCATCACTATTATTCCCATCCATCCCTTCTACCACCACCTCAACATGCCGCATACACAGACACAAAGCGTCTGCCACTGACGACAGAATGTCACTGTCTTCGCTCTTCAACAGCGACCACAAGTACCTCACTCCGTCCAGCCTGTCTATTATGCTGTCGAGTGGCGTCGCGGGTTTAATTTGTTAATTATGAATGCTTATTTATAGTTATGATAATGAATAAAATTATTTTTAATTATTTAAATGTTTTTTAGGCTTTTTTGCTAGAGATATGTTTTTTTCAATGAAGTTATAAATGTATCCGTGGAACCTTCCATCCATCCACCCTTCTAACCACCCACTCATTCCATTTTTTTCATTCAACCACCCATCCATTTCAACCACAACCCTCCATCCCCCCCCCCCATCCATCCATCCATCCATCCATCCATCCATCCATCCATCCATCTATCCATCCATCCATCCATCCATCCATCCATCTATCCATCCATCCATCCATCCATCCATCCATCCATCCATCCATCCATCCATCCATCCAACACCAACTTGATACTCTCCGGATCGAAAGAAGCGAAGCCAATGAGCTGGTTGAGGTTTACAACCAAAGCTTTCTTGTTGCTATTGTTGGAGGAGAGGAGTTTGATGATGCTGGGTAGGAGGTTGTATCTCCTGAGAAGACCTCTGTTCTGGGGCTCTCTTGATAACTCGATCAGAATGCCTACGGTGTTGGTCAGCACCTGTGTTGCATTTTAGTCTGATTGTATTATAGTTTTTCCATACTTTTTAAAATGTATTTTAAAAAAAGTATGTTCTTTTAAATGAAACTAATTCAGTCGTTCAAAACTTCGCCTACCTTTCCAACCCAAATTACTATACCAAACCCACTTACCAAGCATTACCCATCAATCCACCCATCCATTTATCTATCAATCCACCTATAGATCTATCCACCCACCAAGTCTTTTATCCATCCACTCATCTATCCATCATCACTCCATGCACCGTTCTCCCTTCCCCACCCACCCATCCACACTTCACCACCTCCTTCATCACCTCATCGGACTGATGACTCAACAGTTCCACTATTGAGTCGACCAGCCTCAACTCTGACAGCTTCTTAGCGCTTTGCGGCCGCAAGCTGCACTGCCACAGAGCGCCTGTCACCGCCGTTAACAGTTCTTCATTCTCCTGTAAATGTTTTTATGATAATTAGAAAAATATACTATTTTACATAAAGCGCACTTTTTTTACATATTAAATTCCATTTTAAAAGCTAGTGCATCTTATAATGTATACGTATAACTTATAACTTAAAATTACCATTAAATCACATATATAACTTATACGGTATAAGTTATATATGGGATACAAAGGTAATTGGAAAAAAATCTTTTTATTTATTTAATGTTTTGATCAATTTGAGTTGAATCTTATTTATATTATTATTATGTTATTATTCCCATTGCCATCATCATTCTTCATATTATCGTTTTCATCAAACCATCATCATCGTCATCATCATTATCACTACCCTCATCATCATAATCATCATCACAACGACAATCATTATCATCATTATCACTACCCTCATCATCATAATCATCATCACAACGACAATCATTATCATCATTATCTCTACCTTAGCTTCATTATTGAGAAGTTTCAATAGAGGCTCCAATCCGTTGAGTTCCATCATGACGTCACGTGTCTCTTTGTCCTTGCAACACTGTTGTGGTGATGATGATGATGATGATGATGATGATGATGATGATGATGATGATGATGATGATGATGATAATGATGATAATGAGGATGTTTGTAATTAAAATATTTACAACAATCAACAGCAGCTCCACAAGCGGATTTGTCACAACCTTGGAAATGATACAGGCACTCAGAACTTGGAGCTTAACATTGCCAGCGCTGAGACTGGCTACCACGACGTTTAAAATACCTGTTCTCCTGACCGCTTCACTGTACGGAGGCTGTGATGAGAGTGGAGTGGGATGGATGGGAAATGGGTCGAGATGGGATGGAATAGATGAGAGGTGGGGTGGAAATGGAATGAGGTGAATTAGATTAGGGGTGGGATGGGATGGAATGGATGAATGGGTAGCTGAGTCGGCAACGACTCTCGGCTTGACTAATAGTGAAAGGTCCTAGGTTCAAGTGCAACCAATGCCTTAGTAGCCCAAAGGCTCAAATAGAAATATGCAGCCTAAGTGGCCTCGAAGCCCGTTCGGATTATACGCCACTATAATAACACTCGTCATTATTATTATTATTAGTGGGTTGGAGGGGAATGGGATGAAATAGAATGGGATGGATGGTGAGTGGGATGGGATGTAGTGCGTTAGGAGATGAATTAAGTGGATGGCTTTCCATTTGAACTTTACTTATTTTTTTCAATATTAATTTAAAATTAGAACTCACATCGACACAGCACTCGTTCAAGATTCCATAAAAAGGCAAAAGAAAATTATCATTATTACTATTTGTTTTATTATTGTTTGTTTTATTATCATTATTATCATTTGCATTTTTTAAAGCACTGCTAATATTACGGTTATCATCACTTAGTAAATTACTATTACTATTATTACTGTTGCTGTTGTTAATGCTAGAGGCGGATGCAATTTTATTTTTCTGTTTTTTCTTTCCCTTTTTCCCATTTTTATTATCATTATTATTATTATTTTTTTGTTTCGATTCTGGCATCAACATTTTCTTCAGTGTTGATACCATATCCATTGACAACATGGCAGTGCGTGCCTGCTTGGATCTGTCAATTAATCAATGGTAATTAATCAAATTGAGTGGTAATTAACCAATCAACCCATCATCTTTAATTGAAAAATTACGTTTATTCACTATAAATAATAGAAGATTTGGTATATCAAGAATAATTTTAAAAGTAGGTGATTAAAAACTAAAACTTCAAAAATTTCAATTTATTCTAAATGAATAATTTTATATAAAATTTATAATTAATTGACGACTAAGTATCTGACTAATAGATGACTAATTGACGACTAATTGACCTGCTGCAGGCCCACAGAGCAGTAGCAGCAGAATGTAGAGTGGACTGATTTGGGCTCTTGAGGTAGTATATCTTTGGTGATGATGATGATGTTTGTATATCTTTGGTGGTGATTATAATGATGGTAGTATATCAGTTCGAAAACGTTCCGACTAAAAGTTAAATTGTGAAACACCCAAAAATCTTTTCATGCGAAAAAATCGACGGATTAAAAGCAGATTTATAATGTTTGAACTGACCAGCCTATGGACGCCTCCCTCCACCAACACCGCCCTTCTGCCCCTCTGCAGCTTGCACAACACCGCCAGTGTCTCTGACGTAAGAGCTATGATGACGTCATCATCCTCCGCCATCTTTAAAATCGCGACCATTAGTCGCACCCCTCCCAGATCGACCACCCTCTGTCGCATGAAGGCGTTCGCACAGAGTTGCTTCAGGAGTTTGAGGGAGGCGGTCTGTGTGGCAGGAGGAAGGGTGTGCTTGAAGGACGTCTCATATATTAATATTTTATTATTAAGTTTTTGTATTGAAATTATGATTGTTTTATCAAAATATAATTAATTTAGTATAGTTATTTTTTTCAGTCTTATTTTTATTTGGATAGCTTGATTTTTTTAACATTCAATTCTTTTTTCGTGTAGCACCCACTTTGCATTTAAGATCCGATGTGGCCAGTAGGTTGACCAATATCTCGAGGCCTCCTTCGCTTCGTATGACGGCTCTATTTTTAGTTTAAAAAAAATTGAAATATTCCATTTTAATCATATAATACGAGTTTAATACATTTTGAATTGATATTTATTAGTAGTATTTCCCATACAATTAAGAATTAATTTTAAGTATTTTCTATACCATTAAGAATTGTGAATAAATTATAATTATGCTTCATTAAAAACAATTGTATCGAAATGAGCGTTCCTCGCAACCTTATCTTGTCATCATGAAGGTTGAAGTCATTGATGGAACACAAGGCAATCAGACTCGCTGTCTGGTTACCTCCCTGTATATATTATATTGTTTGTGTGTGTATGTGTGTGTGTGTGTGTGTATGTGTGTGTGTGTGTGTATGTGTGTGTGTATGTGTGTGTGTGTGTGCAACCTTGAGTATCTTTAGGAGCTTCTGGAGGTTCCAGAGCTCCATGGTCATCTCGTTCATGCTCAACTGAGGCGAAAGTGACGAAAAGAAAAAATAATTTTTATAGTTATAAACAATAATTATTTTAATAATTATTTTTTAAATAAAACACAAATTAAATCATTATCTCGATAAGTTGTCCAGGTTTTTAAAAAGAAAGAAACATTTTCGAAGGCAGTTTCAGTTATCTAATCTTTAACTTTCGACCCCAATTCATCGAAAGTTGTACATTAAATATTATTTTTTATCGAACAGTTTAAAGGTTTTAAAACTAATGAAAATAAGTTTTTAAAATGCATCATCACTTCCAGTTGGATGCGTTCATCTTCATCTTCCTCCTCCTCACACTCACTCTCCACCTCGAAGGACTTTGTGTTCACAAGAGACTTGCTGAATATTTTAAAAAATACTTAAATAATATTAAATTAATAAACTAAAACAATAATTCGAAAAGTTTTTCATCATAGTTATTTTTATTGAAGCCTTTTGAACAACTTTTATTTTATTTTAAAGTTTTTATTATAGGAAATAGAAATAATTCAAAAATAGCTAGGAAAAAAGTTTAAAATAAAATGGCGACATCCGAAGACACTTTAAGACCCCTAGACAAAGTGCATTTCAAAGTTGTTGAGCATGTGTTTATGAATAAAAAAAACAAAACTTAAATCGAAAATAAAATTTAACATAGGGTTGGTTAGGTGTGGTTTAGGGTTAGGTTAGGTTTGAGTTTAGGGTTAAGGTTAAGTCAATTTAGAACCTTTATTAATCATAAAAAATAAATTTTGTTACTGAAGCCCAGCCATGTTACCTAGAAATACAATCTTGACTCTTGGAATGACTCAAATTGGCGACTTTCTCCACAAAATCCCATTTGAGGGTTGTCTTTCTTGGGATAACCGCTTTGGGATAGATTCCATGACTGTTAGTGTATTTGTTGTTGGTTACACCATCATGTGCTTTATCTTCATCTGTACCATTGTTCTTGTTGTCATTCACACCATTGATGTCATCACCATTTGTTTCGACATAATTAAATGGATCTTCTTCTTTATAGTCTTCCATATTTATTAAAACCTTGTTTAAACGCTTTTTATATTTTTAAGTTTAGGTAACAATCAGGTAAGTTCTTGTTTGTTACCATGGTAATCGTTTGAGTGAAGTGGTTACCAAAGACCCTTGAGTGTTAAAAATGCTTTTTCAATGAAATACATTAGTAAAAAAAATCGTTGTGTTATTTTTATTCTAAAACTCAATGAATAAACATAAACATTAAAAATTGATTAAATCATTGAAGCAGACATGAACCAAATTGAAAACCTTTTTTAATAAAGTAAATAAAACATTAAGTTGACTGTTTTGAGAAGTCTTGAATATCTT
Source organism: Piscicola geometra (assembly GCA_943735955.1). Classification (NCBI taxonomy): domain Eukaryota; kingdom Metazoa; phylum Annelida; class Clitellata; order Hirudinida; family Piscicolidae; genus Piscicola; species Piscicola geometra. The sequence continues at coordinate 6,040,384 of OX030958.1, read as the reverse complement.
GAACATCAGATAAGCCAAGTTTAGAAAAATCTTCTTTCTTCATCAAATTGCTGTAGTGAATATTTAAAATCAGTTTAAAAAATTATAATGTGAACTAATTTAAATAAAAAAGTAAATATCGAAAAGTATAATTATTACAAATCTACTGCATTATACATACAGCTCCCAGCACTAACTGTTGCATACGGCATTGCAGATAGAGCTTACACTGGAGTCTGCACTCTGAGCTCAGGTTCTTGTGCTCTCTTAGGCACCTAAAGTACTCCACCATCTGTACCTTGCATTCCCCTGATTTAGAAAAAACATATAAATATTTTGTAATCTTTTTCTATATGTGGAACTTTTGTTTGGATGATAAAAATAATATAAAAAGGGATAAATTAGCTGAGATTAACCAACTCAATATGAGCATAAATATTTTAGTTTATTTTTTTAATTTACCATCATGATCGAGCGGGAAACTGCCATTATCTGGAGGCTTAACGTCTTTGAAGGTTTTTTGAAGGTTCATGACAGACATCTTTTACCTAGTTATTTTGAATTTTAATCTGTATATGAAAAAAAAATTTAACAATAAAAAATATGATTAATATTTTATATATAATCGAATATAATTAATTAAAGAAAGTTTATTTTATATGCCAGAATTAGTTTAAAGAACCGAAAGTAACTAAAAGGGGAATACTGTTAAGTTTTAAAACAAAGTTTTCTAACATTCTTTTTATTTTTCAAATTTCAAGTTATTATTATTATTTACTAAAAAAATTATTTATCAAATTTTAAATCTTTCAAATTTAAAGGCTCGTTTCTAAGTAGCTTCCTTATCGTTAATCACAAGGAAACCTCTCATCTGTAATTCTATGATTTTTCTAATCATATCTTTTTTGCCAGTTTTATAATTTGAGTAATAGCTAATTTTCAAGGCTTTCATACTATAAATATTGTCATGGATGAAATTTATGAAAAATGTATAGATGCCTCAGATATTCAAGTTGGTTCATTACATTCAAATTATTTATAAAAAATATTTTCATGACATCTTAAAATAACTAATTTTAAAAAAAATATTATTTTATTGTTTTGCTCACAAATATTTCCTTTACTTTGTAGAAGTTTCGTCAGAAATATGCCAAAGGTGTTTCGAACAAGTGCCTTACTCCAAGCATGCAGTTTGATTATGCGTGGTGTCTGGTAAGGAGCAGTGATAATGGAGAAATCAAAACGGGAATCAAACTACTTGAAGGTCGTTTTTAATAGTAGCTATTATTATAATAATATTAATAATGAGCCTTGAATATTATTAAAAAATGTTTAGACCTTTTAAAAGTAGACGAATTTGATTAATTCAGTGTACTTATCCAGATTCAAAATATTAAGTAGAATTTGTGGTGGGGAAATTCAATATAAATTATTCTTTTAGGCCTCTACAAGACAACCAAAGATGAACAAGAAAAGAGAGATTATCTCTATTATATAGCTTTTGGATATGCTAGAGCAAGAGTAAGTAGGCATTGTTTCTAAGCTACATTATAACTTTTCATTGTTTCATTTTAACAGAATAATAAAATTGTTTTAATTTAAAATATATAACTACATATTTTCATAGTCTGATTTTTCTTTTTTTCTAGTATCGTATAGTTTTGTGTATAGCATTCATAGTATAGCATTGTATTCTATTTTATTGTATTGTATAGTGTTGTATTTTATTGTATTGTATTGTATTGTATTGTATTGTATTGTATTGTATTGTATTGTATTGTATTGTATTGTATTGTATTTCATTGTATTTCATTGTATTGTATTGTATTGTATTGTATTGCATTGCATTGCATTGAATTGAATTGAATCTATTCTAGGAATACAGAAAAGCCTTGAAGTTCACAAAGGGAATCCTTGAGTTTGAGCCGAACAACCACCAAGTGCTGGACCTCCAGTCATACATTCTCAAGAAGGAGAAGAAAGGTAAGGCTAAATTTAACGTGTATTTAACGTTCATTTAAACTTTACGTGTATTTAACGTTCATTTAAACTTTACGTGTATTTAACGTTCATTTAAACTTTACGTGTATTTAACGTTCATTTAAACTTTACGTGTATTTAACGTTCATTTAAACTTTACATGTATTTAACGTTCATTCAAACTTAACGTGTATTTAAAGTTTATTTAAACTTATTCATGGGCTCACAGACGTATTGATAGGGGCTGCAGTGGTGGGAGGAGTGGCGGCAGTGGCTCTAGGAAGTCTTGTCGGTCTGGGAATGGCTTTAACGAGAAAATAATGAGGCGATTAATACTAATTAAATTAGTTATTGATACTTTTATTATTAAAACAAAATTTATTCGTCAGACCCCTAGTGGCCTGGTTACTGTGTACGTTTTTTTAATTTTGCAAACATTTTTGACATAAGAAAAAATGAAATTTATTAATAAACGCTTTTATTAAATGCACGAATAATTTCATATCATGAAATTCCTTTATTTTTTCATTTAGTTTTCCAAAACTGTTTCATACAAAGAGACCTCCTTGGTTCATTTTGATATCAGTCAGAAAGTATCATGCAAGCTGTCAATAGCCCATTATAGGCCACTAGAATAGTGGTCATTGTACAGCTAGATTTCATACCATTAACCACTCAATAAATTTCATTTTTCAAATGCTGAACTCAAGACACTCTTAAATTGAATACCGATTTAAATCCAATTAAAGTACGTTTTCTGACCTTCAGTGCTCATTATTTCCTTCCATTATTTCCACGTGATATTTCACAAACCGTTCTGCATCTTTAAACTTTACCAATAATAATTCTATGAGATTTTTTGGTCCCATTTTATTTTATACCGATTTTGTACCTTAATCGTCTGAAAAATAGCACCTGGAAAAAGCCTCTAAATAATTTCCATACGGTTAGGGATATTATTCTGAAAGTCAATTTTTTCACTCATCCGCAAAGGTGAATTAAAAGAACGAGTTTTTAAAAATATAATCGTACTGCGTTTTTCATTTCCAAACGCAACCTTCAACGACCCCTGAATTCTTTCCTGATCACCCAAGTGACTTAGAGAAAATAATCCAAGTATATTTAATGGGAAGACACAGCACAAAACCTTGCTAACTTCACAGTTATGAAGCCATTCAACAATGATGCACTGTATCCGAAGTTATTTTCATTAACTGACGCGTTTCATGCATGCATAATTCAGCCTTGTCCAACAATGTGATGTGACAATGCACAGACCAAATTAACAAATCGTTCATAAGACAATATTTTTATTATTTAAAATAAATAAACCACAGTTTAACAAAATATACAATTGTCAAAAAAAGTGTTTTACAAGAAATATAAGTATATTAATCATTCATTTTGGCCTTTAAATCTCTAAGAAATAATAATTGCTTATAACAACTAAAGAGTATGGTAATAATATGGTCGGTGAAGTGAGAACGAGGGTATGGGTGCATGTTCAATACATTCGGATGCTCTGGATGATCTGGAAGACAGCTGGAATGTGTTAATAGATTAGATTATTATATTAAATATTATTCTTAAGAAAATTTAAAAAAACTACAACTCTCCAAAAATATTTTGTTCGTGTTAAGTTCGTGAATGAATTTAAATGATTAAAATTCATTCAAACTCTAAATTATTTGATATTTTACCTGATCCACAGACTACAAAGATGAACAGACCCAGTAACCATGGTCCAACTGGTGTTTTGTCTTCATCAGGCTTCTGAAATTGTGAATAATTAAATAAAAATACATGTTCCATAGTTTATTCTTTCATTTTATTTTTGTAAATAATACAAAACTAAGATGTTGTAAGTTCAGATAAATGAGTAAAATAAATAAAAATTTAATAATTTATCACAATTCACTGCCATAAGTCTAAATGAATTATTCTAAATGTTATCCTCATGGAAAAAAGTATTTTAAAGTAAAGTGAAAGATTAGTCTGATTACGCAAATACAATCAGTAAAGAAGCAATATGTTTTGGGCTAACTTGATACTATAGATAAATATTAAATAAAATATCAATGTTAAACGATTAAAAATTTAAAAAATAATAAAATTGTCAAGTTTCATTTAAACAACAGAACTTTACTGCCAATCATATGTGTGTGCGTGGCACTTTAAATAATTTACAAGAACTTTAAAGTTTAAACTCACAAGAGTCTTTGGAACGTTTCCTCTGTTAGTGACGTTCTTACTGTGTTTTTCGTTGGCAATCCTCATTTTTTGTTTTGGAGCCATCTTTATACGATTTAAGACAAGAAGTCGACACGAAAAGTTATTGTAGAAAATCTTTACAATGTGTTATACGTTATATATAACCTTTTCCGCTAAATATAGCTTACGTTTGTCATAATCAGTATAGGGCGAAACAATTGTAATAGAAATATAATTAGTAAATTTAGATAAATAAATAAATAAATAGTATTTAAATAAATGAATTTGGTTTAAATTTTTTTGAAAGTTTTACGACATTTAGTTTTTTCTCAATTGAAAGTAAACATTGGCAAAATTTCAAGTCTTCATCCTATTGGATTCATTGAACTCAAGATTTAAAATGGTATATGAAAATAGGAAAAAATATTAGACTATTTATATTTAACAGATATTTCATCTATAAAAACGCTTCAAATTGTTTTACAGGTACAATGAAGTAAAATGTTTGTTTTTTTTTACAAAATAATTGTTTTAAAAAATACATATACAATTCAAACATTTTAAAATTAAATATTGCACATTTAAAATATATATTAAAACCAGTTTAACTGATCAGCAGACTTCGTATTCAAATCTTACAATTTTGTGGAAAACAATTTTGAGTTTTTTTGAAAGTTTACTGGGAGTTTTAATCTTTAAATTAAATGTGACTAGCCTACATTAGTTTTATGCTTAAATGTTTTAATCATTAAACTAATGTAGATTATAGTAAAATCCAGGTATTTCATACACAATCATTTTATAAAAAATTGTTTTTGTGGGCCCTTAGTTCGGAAATACATTTAAAAAACTAGAATTTCTATGCTGGTAATTATGATGAACAATAACGTAATAAAATATATGAAATGTAATAATATTGTCATATTATTTTTGAACCTTTTAATGAGTGCAAATATAGTTATGAAAAAGTAAAAAAAGTATCATAAAATTAGATTTTGCTAGTATTGATAGCTAAATAACGGAAGTTTTTATCAATACAATACAATACAATACAACGACGAATATTATTAACGTGGCGTAAACCCGGACGGGCTTCAAGACCACTTGGTTATGGAAAATTTGATAATAATATTAATGATAGATGAATAAATGGAAAGTATGGGAGAAGTAAGGTATTGAAATTTAACAGTAAAATCATATATATATATATATATATATATATATATATATATATATATATATATATATATATATATATATATATATATATATATATATATATATATATATATATATATATATATATATATATATATATATATATATATATATATATATATATATATATATATATATATCTCTCTCTATATATATATATATATATATATATCTCTCTCTATATATATATATATATATATATATATATATATATATATACATATACACATACATATAAACACATATATCCATATATATACACACACATAAAAATATGTTATTTACGAATAAAATGGTATAAAACTTGTCAAATTTAAAAGGCAACCGTATTGGCGCCTAACATAGAACATTATTTATCGAATAAGAGTTTTTGGTAATTGGTTGAAAAAGACATATAATTCCGTAAATTTGAAAATAATACATTTAAAAGTGTTTGAATATATTAATATATTACGGTAATCACACTTTGATTACGCTATCATCAAGTGTCACCAAGCAAAGGTTGAAAGCTTGTTATGATTCCTTAGGAGTTTTTAATAGATGCATTATGTATCTTGTGCAGCTCAGTAACATAGCCAGAGGGGAGGGGAGGTAGTTTGTCCACCCTAAGGTTTTTCAACAAATATTATTGTACTTTCTTTCTTCATGGTCCTTCGTACAGACCCTTACGTGAAATGGTTATTTCAGTGTAATTGTATTATAAATATAAAAAAATTGACTGAATGTGTATAAATCTAAAATTTTCAATTAAGCTTTTTGCTCTCAATGGCCTGGGCTGGGATCCTGGAAGGGTCCGGACTTTCTCGCTTTTTAGTAGTGAAAAGGTTCACTTCATTGGTTTGGACCCCAAGACCCCCCCCCCCCCCCCCCAGGATCGCCGTCTATGCTGAGTAGGACCCCCCCTCAAGATTTGCAGTAGATCTCTGCCTCTGCCTATTATAGCGATCATCGTACACAGTCATGGGTGGAGATTCTTTGAATAACACAAGACAACAATAACAAAATTATAAAGCCGTATATTTTACAGATGATTTGAGGCGCTGAATTCAAATATGAAATCATTTTTTTCTATCAGCTCTAATTTCCTTTCAGTTACTTGAACATCACTCAAGTGAACTAAAAGTCAAAAATAAATAGTTTGGAACGTTGCATACCAATGGTTTGGATAAAACCTAAATCCAATTAAGATATTTTTATTTTTTACTTTAAAATTTTATTGAAATGAATCAAATAAGCGTAGTACGGTAGAGCGCCATGTTTGAGGCATACTTTTTTACCCATAAAATTTCCTTTTTAAAACTAGTGCACATTATACATGGAGTTTACGGCATGGCCAAGGCACATTACTAGGCACTCACGTTTACCTCATGATAACTACTTCAATGATAGAAAAAAGAAATGAGAGTTGAACTGTGAACTCAAACCACATAACTATCACTTCAAAAAGATTCTTTTCTTTCAATTATTACTTAAAATAAATAAATAAATGGGCATCGAACAGCCTTTCAATGAAGGGTTTTTTGATTGAATCTTTTCGTAGTAATAGTTATGGAGTCCACCATGATACATTCAAAGAAACACCATTATAAAAAGAAATGTTCAAAATAACTCGATGACAACTTTAAAGTAAATTGCTAGACAGAGAGTTTTAAACAAGCGGAAATTATTCTCATCAATCTCACCAAAATAAGACTTTGCATTAACCATGTACTTCTTAATATCATGGGTGGCGATCCTGGGGGGTCCTGGGATCAAAACCCCCCCACTTATTTTCCCTTTTTGTATTCAAAAATTTCTATTTGGATATGAGCATAATCGTCAACCATGGCATAAAAGTAAATGTTTATACAGTACTACATTGTGAGTATGTGTAGTTATAGAGATAGCTGTCTAAAACATAAATATTCTTTTCTAACTTAAATACTCCTTCACCTAGTTTTTTATTAATATGGCGTAGACGGGAATCCTGAGGGGGTCTAGAGTCCACCTCTACAAGAACCCCCTCACTCTTTTAAAAATACACATTTCTCAACTCTAATTTTAAATCGAGCCTAATCGTCAACCATGGGATAAAAAATGCGAATACATAATACATTGTGAGTATGTATGGGCAGCGATGCTAGAGGGGTCTTGGGGTCCATCTTAACATAGACCCCCCTCAGTTTTACAAATACAATAATTTCTCAACTCCTATCTTAATGAAAGCATGATCGTCAACCATAGCATGAAAAAGAATTTTTATTCAGTAATATATTGTTTCAATTTCACAAGCAGACATTCAAGAGGCTTTTCAGAAAATATCAGTTCACTTTTTGCAAGCAGACAGATTTAGATTTTTATAAAAAATCATTCATATTTTGCTAATTATTTTGCATGGGTGATATTCATAGGGGGATTCTGAGGTCCACTTCAATATCGACCATTCTATTTTTTAGATGAACCAAGGTTAAAATGCTTCGAACACTAACTAAAGTTGTGGTTAAATCAAACTACAAGTTTCATATCACATAACTGCCAAAAAGAAATGCTGAGGCTTTTAGCTCATTCTATCGTTAGAAACACAGTGTGCACTGTTAATGCCGAATCAAGCCAGTTTGGTGTTGTGGTTGATGGCACACAAGACTGCAGTGGGTTAGAGCAGGAATCGACATGCATTCGTTTTTTTAATGAAGCTCTGAATGTTAATTAACAGTTTATTGATTTATTCAGCCCACCAGATACGATCGGAAAAACATTATTTGCTGTAGTAAAAGATTTTCTGATCAGAATTATGCTACCTATAGAAAAACTAATAGCTCAGACTTATGACGGCACTGCTATAATGAACGGCCGATATAATGGTTGTCAGGCTATTATCAGCAGTGAGCATCCGCTTGCATTGTTTTTCCACTTTTCTGCACACTGTGCAAATTTTGTTGTCGCAAATCCCTTTGTGAGCAATTCACTTCAGTTTGTCCAAGAGTTAGGTGTTTTTTACAATCGTTCAGGGAAGGTCAAGAAGCAGTTTAGTGATGCTTTAGTGTCTCTTATAATTGACTTCCCTGATGAGCCACTGAATAAAAAGGATAGTATAAAACTTCTTTGTCCTACAAGATGGCTGACTAGAGTATCTACAGTGTCTTCTGTGCTTGAACATTATGAAGTGGTACTTGTTAGCTTGGAATCATTTGCTTCCATTGGTACTGCTGATGAAACAGCTGAAAGGCTTGAGGCCTTTTTTCAACAGGGTACTACTGCACTGGCCCTCAAGGAGTTGTTTTGGTGTTTTCACTTCTGGAAAAGTTAAAAAAATTGTTGTAATCAGCAAGTGCCAAGGTAAGTGGAATGATTGCAGCGACTGATTCAGTTGTGCAAGGACTGCGTCGCCTACGATCAGATCAACAGTTTAACGCCATTTTCAGAGATGTCAACAGTATGGTTTTGGCATATGATCTCGAGCCGATTGCTGTACTTTGGGTGGGAATGCCGCCACAAAAGTATTGTGGGCTGGGCCCAGCTTATGTAGCAACAACACCAGAAGAACATTATCGAGCAGCATATTACACTGTCATAGGCATTGCAATAATGCAAATCACAGAAAGGTTCAATCGAAATTCTCCTGGTTTACGTTCATACTTGCAGCTGGAGACAATGTTGCTAACTGGTGAAGTAAACCATGATATTTGCAAGCAGTATCGTGAGTTAAATGAAACTGGTCTTTGTTCGCAGCTAACTATGTTTATAGACCAGAATGAATACAGAAATTTAGCACAAACGCAAAAAATAATGCAAGCTATGATCCCGGAAGCCAGACATCTGTTTCCTTAGGTTGAAAGATTGATCAGGTTGATGCTTGTGTGTCCAATAACGTCATGTACTGCAGAAAGATCTTTTAGTGCTTTGCGGCGTCTTAAGACTTGGTTGCGTGCACCTATGACACAGCCTCGCTCGAATTAACTGGCCGTTTGTCATGCACATCAGGATATACTTGACTGTCTGGATTTAAAAAAGCTAGCCGAAGAATTTGCTAGTCGGTCAGACATTCGAAGGGGTCTTTTTGGAAATTGGAGTAAACGAGCTGTGGTGAGAGGGCAGAAGAACAGGCAGAGAGGGTATTTTATGTTATCTAAATATACACTGTGGGCCAAAAAAAATCTCCCAATGTATATTTGTTTATAACTTTGGCAAATTTATATCTATTTGTAATTTTTTCAAACTTTTTACTTAGAAATGAATGGAAAACAAAATGTTATAAAATTTATTTGATGGGTTGATGGCTAGTTGTAATTGAATTTATATAGATGACAAATAATAAAAGGTACTAAAATCGCTATTGTTTTTCTTCAAATCGTGGCATATAGTGGCAATATCAAATCTCATAGTGGCAATAGAAAAGTATTTTTATTGAGTATCAAACTTTTTTTTACATTTTTGGTGATACAAATATTAATAGTTGATAAAAAAAATTTGCACTTCAGTAAACAATACTAAATAGTATTGCTTTTACTGTATTGGTCGATACCGGTTCTTTGATTCCAACCCTGGAGAGGACCCCCCCCCCCCCCAAGATTTTCCGCAGATCGCCGCCCTTGAAAATCCGCATTTAAAACGCCACCAATAACAACTTCATTATCAAAACAACGTAAAAAAATTACAATTCTTTGTACGGAAGGCAATTTTAAGACTGGCTTAGTCGCTCTACAATGAAACTTTGTATACTTGCATCTGTTTTATATTTGTTTAGTTGTTTTTGTCCAAAGATTTTTTGATGTGCGTCGCACCCTGAACATGTGGGAAGAAAAAGAAGAACCGAAGATTATAAATCTATGTTAAAAATATCAGCGTACGTGAATATTGGTTTCACAAGCTAATCGATGTGAAGTTATGACGGTGTTACAGATGCATGAACCCAGAAAAAGATGATTCTTTATTGGAAAGAGCATGGCAGAAAGGAAGAAGAGACGAAGGACGGAGAGGGAGTGAAGGGGAGTGGTGAAGGAATGGAAGAGGGTGGAGCGGGAGGTAAGGGGGGAAGGGGAGAGGTTGAAGGGCGTCGGAGGCAAGGGGGAGTACTGGGTGCCTGGAATGTTTGACCTTGAAGAGAAGTTCATTTTCATGCAGCGATTCAAGGTGCATGGGCTTCCGCATTTCTTTGATAGTCATTTCGTTGTAGATAACTTTATATATAAAATAAAATATTATTAATAAGAATAATAAAATTAATTAAAATAATTAAAAAAATTCATTCTTATAAATAATAATTTATGAATTCATCAAATCATTTTAATATTATTAATATAAATAATAAAATAGATTATAATAATTATTATTATAATAAATAATTTTCGTAATATTATTATAATCATCTTCATCAACACCAACATGCAGCAAGCCCTAGCACGCTTCTGTCCAGGCAGGAAGATCGGCAGGTCTCTAGCTGAGCTGCTGGCTCTCATTTAATCTCATCATTTATTCTGATCTCTCATTCGTATCTGATCTTAATATTTATTAGAAATTGTTTTTTCGTTTTATCAGTTTACAAATATTTTACCTCCACTCATTTCCGTGTTGTGTTAAAGACTTCGATTACCTTTACTATCATTCTGATAGATGATTTCTGACCATTTAAATGAGGTTGTATATCAAAGTTCAGGTCTTTAAGAAAAATAAACTAATAAATAAATAAAAACAGTTATGTACCTTATTAATACAGCTTAATATAAATTTATGTTACATAAAAATCTTTGATTGGATATAGTTCCATTCGTGTTGCTAGTTTCTGACTTATATCACGAAAATCTGTGTAATTAAGCTTTTTTTGTATTTATTTATTAAAATGGATTTTTTAAAATTATTTTAAATTCATGAAGATTAATAAAATTATATTTATTTCAAAATCTTATGGATGGGAAGTTATGACGGTGTGCCTGATGCAATTCTCATAAAATCTCTTCATTAATTTTAAGATTATTATTAAGATCAATAAGTCGTTAAGTTATCACATCCTTGAATGCGCCGTCGTTAATTCTAAAAATAAAAATAACGTTTCAATTCCACAGAGCAGTGTCTAAACTCTTCTTGTCAATTGAGGGACACACGCGCCTACGTTGGAGTGCATGAACACGGTGACGTCAGGTGTAGCTGGCGTTCAATCCATTTGTTTCATAATCATTCGAAAAAATTAATCTTTTTTAACTCTTTACTCGCTAACAAGGCTTTTATTGTGCGATCGATGAAGAAGTTTGAAAATAAAAAAGTAACAATTTTCATTAATCTTATTGATTTTGAAGCCCTTGCTAAGTCTATAAATGCCGCTGAAGTTTAGACGAAACTATCTTCAGCAGGTTTCCTCTTCTAAACGTTGAACTACACCACTCTGATGTTTTCCAGCGGTTCCATCTTCCTTCTTCTTGCTCTGGTCGTGGGTAGCGACGCAGGTTTGAAAGTCCTTTCCTATTACTACTGCAGAGAGCATTCGCTTCTATTCAATGTTATCTGCTAAAGCATGGTTTAAACGTTGAAGAATGGTTTATAATCTCAATGATTTTTTTCAACGAAAGATTCTTGCTGGTTGGTGACTGAGGGCAAGACATACCCCGGTCTCCATTCGACCAACATCACCCAGGAAAAGAGGTGTATGGCTCAATGTTTTGCTCATGACCAGCTGGTAGACTTGTGTTCAGTCTCCTCCCTTGACGGAAATTGTATTTTAGCTTTTAAAAAGGAAAAGCCTGAGAAGAAAAAACTCACTGATAAAAAAGGAGCAAAAACTTATTTTCTGAAAGACGAGTGTCAAGGTGGGCGATAAAAAGTGGAGTGAAATTTATTTTTAAAAGTTTTTTATTTTGCAGGAGACGCTTGTTGGTCAAAAACCTCCCAAGAAAAAGCTGGCTTGGATATAGTTGATGCTTACAGTGAGAAACATTGCAGGTTTAAATGTTTGGAGACAGAACATTGCTACCACATGGCATATACCAGTCTAACTTGCTTCATCCAAAAGAATCAATCGCTTTCAGAAGGAACATCTCTTTTTGAGGGTTCTATGGTAGATTATGTCTTGGAATTAAAACCTTTATGCAAAGGTATGTGCAAGAAAAATTCTTCAAACATTAAATAAGCTATTGAAAAATAGATTTTTATTGAATAATAAATTCAATTATCTTTTCAGAGGCCTCATGCTGGACTAGACGCGACGGTGAAGACAAAACCTTCGATAAACTGAAGCTTATAGGTGCTATTTCTGACTTGGAATGTAGAGAGACATGCTATGAGTTGAAGGTGTGTACATTCTACAAGTGGAATACAAGAACTGGCGTCTGCCACATTTTGGACGGGGCTATGTCAGGAGATGGAAAACCTACGTATAACCAGGATGTTGTCAGCTACCAATTTGGAGGTTTCTGTAAGTGATTGCAACCATCTTGTAAAAATAGCAGATGGATCTAAAGTTGGGAGGAATAGTTCAAAATATAACTATTTGATTTATTTTCCTATATTTCAAATTTTAAAAACACTTAACTTTCAAATAAATCTTGCATTAAACTTGTGTTCTTTAATCGTTTCAAGATCGTAATGAAACTGGATTGATCGTTAAGTACTTATGCGAGAATACTTGTTAAAGAAATAATTGAAAAAACACTACAAAATACATTGTTTTGAAACTTTATTTATTACTTGTTTTATTTATCAAAATCCTATTTTCTTTAACATACTTTTTTACTCTATGTCAATGAATATTTTAAAGTATTCATTAAAACACTTTTTTAAATATTTTCTGAACACCAAACTAATATGAAACTATAAAAAAATTTAAATATAAATGTTATATTTAGAGTTTGCTGAGTCCAAAGAAAAACACAGTGCTGCTTTATTAAATGATAGTTTTTTTCCAAATATCAATAATATAATTCGAATGGAATTTGTCTTCAGTGATTTTTTTATTCAGCATCTTGTCAAAAAATATTGATAACTCTGACAAATTCTCACTTAAATACCAAAGATGATCTTTCAATTTATCAATCGCCATATTTTTGAAGTGGAATTCTTCAATCGAAGATTATTGCAAGGAGCATCACAGACGTTGTGAGCAGTGAACCGAGCCTTGACATACAGTGTGTTGGTAGAAAGACAAATTCTTTAGATGGCTTGAATTTCTTTTACGTTCATTTTGAAATATTTTATGAAAAAGGCATCTTCTAGCAGTAGATGCATTTTGGTATCCATCTTGCGCGGTGATACGCTCCTGGTGGACTGAAAGTGAGAGTTTCATCAATATAGAAAGTACAGCCAAAAGCTACGAGACTGAGCTTCATGAAGTCAACATAGTCTTGATGCGACTGATTTGACTGATCCGACTCGTTTGATCGTGCGAAAACACAATTATATCATAATGATTGTTCTGAGGCACATTTCTTCACTGTCCGTTAAGGAAAAGCCTTTGGTTTTCTGTAAGTGGAGCAAGGTTAGTATGGCCAATGACAGCCAAGTTATCTTGAAATCATCGAGAAATTTGAATTTTAAGCTCAGAAGTAACAACGGCTGTAGCAATCATATGCAGCACATCATGTCTGCAGCAAATATAGTAGTCGTTCATCAAAAGCTTTCTGAATAGCCGTGATTAGTGTCAAAATACGATCCAAAGACTTAAATAACCTTTTCCTTCCATCAAAAATCCAATGCAAGACGGTTATAGTTTTGGATTGACTAGAAGCCTGTCAATGTCTTGGAGTTGTGAAAAATGTCAAATCATTAACATTCACACCGTCAGCTTTCGACACAGGGACAACAATGTCCATAGCTTGACGTGGTGTTAGCCAGTGATGGGCACTTCAACTACTTTTGAGTAGTTAAACTTTTGCTAGCTACTTAACTACTTTTGAGTAGTTAAACTTTTGCTAGCTACTTAACTACTTTTGAGTAGTTAAACTTTTGCTAGCTACTTAACTACTTTTGAGTAGTTAAACTTTTGCTAGCCACTTAACTACTTTTGCGTAGTTAAACTACTAGTTAACTACTAACTACTTTTCAATAGTTAAACTTATAGGGCTTAACTATTTTTCAGTAGTTGGAGTAGTTAACTACGTTTCAACTACTTTTTCTCAAAGTTTAGCTTATATTAAATTGCACCGGCTGTAATGCTTAACAATCAATACCTTACTGTAATATTCATATTACTGTTCATGTTTACATAGGTAAGACAGAGGAGACAAATATAATCGTCACTAATAACACTGTGTAATTTTCTTTGATTGCAGCACTACTGGGTAAGGATGCATTAAATTTCAGAAAAGCATTACACAGTCGAGGAAATTGAAATAGAACTTTTAGTTTAGTGTCAGCACTAGAAAGATAATTATGAATTTCTTCTTCTATGCTGCTGTCAACAGTAGTGTCAGTATCATTGCTTTCTGTCACAAAGGAATACAAGTCATCAATCGGCTATTCTTCTGATCAAAAAATATAAATAAAACAGATAATATAATTAGATACTAAAATAATCATCGCATTAACTGCTTAATATAGCAAATTATATTATAGAATTTATAACAAAAAGCAAAACCTGATTTTTTAAACCATGGAATTTCCCATGGGCACTTCATCTGATATTTAGAAATGTGGATTTTTTGTAGACGAAATTATCTTTTAACCCCTTTTGAGTAGTTAAACTTTTTGCTTGAACTACTTTTGAGTAGTTAAACTACGTAGTTAACTACTAAGTGGTTAACTACTGCCATGGGCAGCGATCCTCCCACTTTTATTTACGGGGGGGGGGGGGTCCACCTTAATGGGGACCCTCCCACTTTTTTCAATTTATTTATTTATTTATTTTTATTTTGATATGAGCATAATCGTCAACCATGGCATCAAAGTGATTGTTTATACAGTAATACATTGTGAGTATGTGTAGTTATAGTGATAGCTGTCTAAAACAAAAATATTCTTTGCTTACTTGAATACTCCTTCACCTTCTTTTCTTTTGATCTCTATGGGCGGGAATCCTGAGGGGGTCTTGGGGTCAACCTTTATAAGAACCCCCTCACTCTTTTAAAAATACACATTTTTTAACTCTCATTTTGATACGAGCCTAATCGTCAACCATGGCATAAAAAATGCTAATACGGAAACACATTGTCAGTGTGTATTGGTAGCGAATCTAGGGGGGTCCTGGGGTCCATCTTAACATGGATCCCCCTCAATATTTCAAATAAAATAATTTCTCAACCTTATCTTAACACAAGCATACCATAGCATGAAACAGAATTTTTATTCAGTATTATATTTTGGGTAGGCGTAGTTATAGTGATAGCTGCCTGAAGCAAAATTATTCTTTGCTTACTCAAATACTCTTCCACCTACTCTTCTTTTTATATATATGGATTTAAATTAATGAATTATATTTATAAAAAATTAAATTTATAATTTCTCAATTTTCGCAAGCAGACATTCAGGATGCTTTTCAGAAAATATCTGTTCACTTTTTGCAAGCAGAAAGATTTACATTTTAATAAAAAATAATTTGTCGATGAAACTCTAAATGTTAATGAATTGATCAGGTTGATGCTTTCGTGTCCAACAACGTCATGTACTACAGAAATATCTTTTAGTGCTTTGCTGCGTCTTAAGACTTGGTTGCGTGCACCTATGACACAGCCTCGCTTGAGTTCACTGGCCGTTTGTCATGCACATCAGGATATACTTGACAGTCTGGATTTAAAAAGGCTAGCAGAAAATTTTGCCAGTCGAACAGACATACGAAGGGGTCTTTTTGGAAATTGGAGTTAGCGAGCTGTGGGAGAGGGTAGGAGGACAGGCAGAGAGGGTATTTTGTGTTATCTGAGTACACACTGTGGGCCAAAAAAATTTAGCCAGTGTATATTTTTTTATAACTTTGGAAATTTAAATCGATTTGTAATTTTTTTAAACTATTTGATTCAGAAATGAATGGAAAACAAGATGTTATAAAATTTATTAAGATTCCTTCAATATGCATTATCTTCACCTAGTGAAACTTAAACAAGTGGGAAAATAGCGCAAAACACATTAAAATGTTATGAAAAAATTTTACAGTTTTAATTTCTATAAAAAAAATTGAAATTTGTTATGAATTTTTTTCCCATGTTTTTTACATGACATTTTTCGGTATTTTCATCTTTGTTTCAGTTTCACAAGGTAAATGTATTACATATTGAAGGGGTCAAAATAAATGTTTCTTAAATCTTGTTCCTTATTCATTTCTGAGTCAAAAAGTGAAAAAATTGAAAATCGCTTTAAATTTTCCAAAGTTTTATACAAATATATCGCAGCATGTTTTTTTGGACCCAGAGTGTATATTTATCTGACTGTTGGACTGGCTAACACAATAAATTGTTTATTTATCGTTAGAGTTTCATCAAAAATATGAATACAGATTTATTTCTGGTCTACCTAGTTAGTTATGCTATATATTTATGTCCTATTGATATTCTAATTTTTAGTGACTCGACATTCATATATACTTCTATAATATGATGACTGTAAAAAACCAGATTGACCGGACATAGGCATTGAGATGCAAATCTGTGAAAATTTATTTTTTAATAAAAAGAACTGATGAATAGACTTGTAAAAATAATAAAAGGATTTGTGGAAAGTTTTCTTTAGTCGTTCATAAAATGATTAGAGAAAAAATAATAAAGTAAATAAATGAAAGAATATAAGAATAACATTAATTGAATCTTTAAGTACGCAATGCAAAACCTAATTATTTTTTCCCAAATCGCTAAAAACTTTGTTGAAAAGTTAAATTTTTTTCCAAACTCGTATACCATGGTTGTATTTTTAGAGTGGTGGTTTTGAAATTGGTAGGGTTGATGGCTAGTTGTAATGAATTTAATTTTAATTGAATTATATAGATGACCAATAATAAAAAGTATTGAAATCGCTATTTTTTCTTCAAATCGCTTATAGTGGCAATAGAAAAGTATTTTTATTGAGTATCGAGCTTTTTTTAAATGTTTGACGATACAAATACTAATAGTTGATACAAAAAGAATGAGCAATACAGCAAACAATACTAAATAGCATGGGCGGCGATCCTGGGGGGGTCCTGGGGTCAGGACCCCCCCACTTTTTTTTAGTGAGGGGGTCCACCTTAATAAGAACCCCCCCACTTTTTTTCTATTTTTGTATTCAAAAATTTATATTTGGATATGAGCATAATCGTCAACCATGGCATAAAAGTAAATGTTTATGCTGTAATACATTGTGAGTATGTGTAGTCATAGTGATAGCTGTCTAAAACAAAAATATTCTTTTCTTACTTAAATACTCCTTCATCTAGTTTTTTTTATCACTATGGCGTAGGCGGGAACCCTGAAGGGGTCCTGGGTCTACAAGGGCCACCTCACTCTTTTGAAAATACACATTTCTCAACTTTAATTTTAATACGAGCCTAATCGTCAACCATGGGATAAAAATGCTAATACAGTAATACATTGTGAGTATGTATGGGCAGCGATGCTATGGGGGTCTTGGGATCCATCTTAACATGGACCCTCCTCAGTTTTACAAATACAATAATTTCTCAACTCCTTTCTTAATACAAGCATAATCGTCAACCATAGCATGAAACATAATTTTTATTCAGTAATATATTTTTTCAATTTTCGCAAGTAGACATTCAAAACTTTTTTCAGAAAATATCGGTTCACTTTTTGCAAGCAGACAGATTTACATTCTTATAAAAAAATCATTCATGTTGTGCTACTTATTTTGCATGGGCGATATTCATAGGGCATTCTGAGGTCCACTTCAATATCGACCCTTTTAATTTTTTAGATGAACCAAGTTAATGAATTTCAAAAAGCTTCGAACATTAACTAAAGTTGTGTTTAAATCAAACTACAAGTTTCATATCGCATAACTGCCAAAAAGAAATGTTGAGGCTTTTAGCTCATTCTATCGATAGAAATACAATGTGCACTGTTAATGCCGAATCAAGCCAGTTTGGTGTTGTGGTTGACGGCACACAAGACTGCAATGGGTTAGAGCAGGAATCGATATGCATTCGTTTTTTTGATAAAGCTCTGAATGTCAATGAACAGTTTATTGGTTTATTCAGCCCACCAGATACGATCGGAAAAACATTATCTGCTGTAGTTAAAGATGTTCTGATCAGAATGATGCTACCTATAGAAAATAACTGGTGAAGTGAACCATGATATTTGCAAGCAGTATCGTGAGTTAAATAAAACTGGTCTTTGTTCACAGTTAGCTATGTTTAAAGACCAGAATAAATACAGAAATTTAGCACAAACGCAAAAAAAGAATGCAAGCTATGATCACGGAAGCCAGACATCTGTTTCCTTAGGTTGAAAGATTGATCAGGTTAATGCTTGTGTGTCCAATAACGTCATGTACTGCAGAAAAATCTTTTAGTGCTTTGCGACGTCTTAAGACTTGGTTGCGTGCACCTATGACACAGCCTCGCTTGAAATCACTGGCCGTTTGTCATGCACATCAGAATATACTTGACAGTCTGGATTTGAAAATACTAGCAGAATAATTTGCTAGTCGGTCAGACATTTAAATGGGGTTTTTTGGAAATTGGAGTAAACGAGCTGTGGGGAGAGGGCAGGAGGACAGGCAGAGAGGGTATTTTATTTCATCTAAATGACCCACAGTGTATATTTAGATTCTAAATATACACCGTGGGCCAAAAAAATCTCCCAATGTATATTTGTTTATAACTTTGGAAAATTTAAATCTATTTGTAATTTTTTAAAACTATTGTACTCAGAAATGAAGGGAAAACAAGATGTTATAACATTTATTTAATGGGTTGATGGCTAGTTGTAGATGAATTAATATAGACGACAAATAATAAAAAGTACTAAAATCGCTATTATTTTTTTTCAAATCACTTTAGTGGCAATTGAAAATTATTTTTATTGAATACCAAACTTTTTTTAAATGTTTTTAAATATTAATAGTTTATGCAAAAAAAATTTGCACTACAGTAAACAATACTAAATAGTATTGCTTTTACTGTATTGGCCGATACCGGTTCTTTGATTCCAACCCTGGAGAGGACCCTCCCAAGAGTTTCCACAGATCGCCGCCCCTGCTTAATATAGTTAATATTAGTAGGTCCATGGAATTAACGTTTAATTATTTGTTTCCTCACTTTAATAATTTTACTGTCTTGAGTTCATTTCAGAAGAATCTTATTCTAATAAATTTGCTTGTTGTTGGCCCCTGCTTGAAGGATACCAAGTTAGAGGCCTATACATATAGTAATATACTATATATATATGCTTAGAAGCATATATATATATATTTATATAATATTGTATGTATGTTACTAAGTAACATTGTTACTTAGAGGCTCCAGCGTTGAAGGCCGGTAGGTTGTTGCAGGTGGTGATTAAGCTTGGAAAAAAGCTGGTCGATTTTAAAAATTGAAATTTTTATTTTTATGAAAATATAATGATAAAGATTTAAAAATTAGAATACTAATGAAATTATTTATTTATTATTACATGTAAAATAATAGTCATTAAATTTTTAGAAGTTTACTTTTAGATTCATAATTGTATTCACTAGAAAGTCCAACTATTATAAATCATTAATATTTTGAGCTTTAAAACAGTGTATTGATTGGTTGAAAAATGAAAATGTTAGAAAAAAATGAGTGATTTTGAAGTTGATGGGATAATTAGTGTGGACAACAGGAGTGCTATCATAGGAATAGCAGATCAATACTCCAACCACAAGCTGCAGCCAAACCATTTCCACAATCCTTCCAAAAACGGAATATCATTTGCATTTGCAGTTTTTCTCAATTTTCTGTTGACAGTCATTTGTTTATCGGTCACAGTCTTATGCCTGGCGTATGTACTGCAGCGGTACCTGGGCAGGAAGGAGATTCGAGACAAGTTGTGTGGTATCGTGTCTTCTAGATACTGGCTCGAGGAGAACAAGTTGATGCAGGGCGTGCAGATGCTGAGCAAGATGCGGCAGGTGTACCTTTTCCTCGATGTCACCGCCTTTTCCATCGTCTGCTACAAGTACCGCACTGGTCAGTACAAGCAGGACTCGCCTCTCAACTACACCAACTCTAAAAAATTCAACAAATTCTCTGGTCAATTCGCCGACGTTTACGAGGTTCTCTTGCACATAGAGAGATTTTTTGACACTCTAAGTCTGCAGTTGCTATGCAGTGGAAAGTGTCCTGACGTGGTCAACCGAATAGTGGGACCAACCCTCTTCTATCTCGCCAGAGAAACTTGTCTGGCATGGTCAGATCTCAAGTCCCCCCTCATCCACAAACTTGTGGCATACTTCTCAGGCAGTTCGTGTGCTGAAGTGTTTCGTTCGAGTTTAATCTCGGACAGTGGTTTGTCTTCAATGGTGACCTCACGACTCCCGTACGTCTCCAGTCTGATCCTATGTGAGGGATGCCTGGTGATGAAGGACACAGAGGTGGTGTTTGCAAGCAAGCTAGATTTATGGAGCAAGATCCGCTTCATCGATGTGGTCCTAGCGCGAAAAGACTTGAAGTTCAACACACCACCTAGGAGCATTGCAGACGTGGTGAAGGGCAGTGATGAGAAGCTGATCACTGAGGCATTTCGTGCAGCGATGGAAATTTGTTCAAAGCAAAACCTCATTTCGGAAAATCTGCTCAAACAACTTGATGCTAAAGGTTCAATTTTTGTAAACATCATCAACAACATGATATACGTCACTGTCATCATCATCATCATTATTATTTTGTGGACTGGTATTTTTCCAAGTGTTTTTTCCCAACTTAGCTTTCTTCATTTCTAATTCCTTTGAATTCTTGAAATTTATATTTATTTTGTTCTTCAGAAAAGTGAATAAATGAAGTTAATTAACACCTATTTTCAAATTTTAATGCAAATGCACCCACACATTCATCACATTCCACCCATTTACTCACCATTCCATTCATTCACATACCCAACCTATCCACATCCAAACCATACCAACTCTACCAACCCCCTCCACCTAAATCACCCTTCTTTTCCTCCACTCTCATCGCAGGCTCCACCCTCTCCAACCTACGCCACATACTGCGCGTCATGGCTTGCAATTCGGAACACGTGCGTAAGCTCCAGAACGACGATGCATTCTTCCACCTCGTCATCAAGCTCCATGAAGGTTTACAATGGTCTCCTTGAACAGGAAATGGACAGTGATTTAGGCTAAGTGATGAATTGTAATATAGTGCGGAGTTTGCCCATCTTGACCTTGGATGTCCTTTATGCATGGTGTTTTACAATGGTTTATATAGGTTCTTTGTTGTTTGACTAAATTATTTTTGTAGCTACTAGTAAATTCATTCCAATTACTTTTTTTCAAGGGTAAAATATGTTTTAAATAAAAGTTTTATATCAATCAAATATAAGCGATTTCACTATAAAATTCCACACTGTATAATTATTATATTACATTTGAATTTGTACTTACTTTATCTATGCAGGTTTCTATGGAAACCAAATAACGAAGGAAGAGACACTGATCGCCATGGAGATGGACTCCGCCATCTTGGATGTCATGGACCGCACCAGGAACTGCATTCTCAAGTAGGCATTCACCATTCATTTGTCGTGGATGTTATACCGAACCATTCACAAATTCATCTTTTCACCATCCGTCAATTCACTATGCTTCAATCAATTCATCCCTTAAGCCATTTACCATCCATTCGTATATCCTTTTACCAATCTTCGCTTGTCATTCATTCCCCACTCATCAATTCATTCGTCATTCATTCACCATCCATTAATTAATTGCACCATCTATTCTCCATCCACCATTCCATCAATGCTACACCATGCACCACACCATCCATTCACCACCATGCACCACTCCATCCATTCACCACCATCCACCATTCCATCCATGCACCACCATGCACCACTCCATCCATTCACCACCATGCACCACTCCATCCATTCACCACCATGCACCACTCCATCAATTCACATGACATCACTCATTAATTCACCTTCCATCGCTCATCCATGAACCATTCACTACTCCATTCATGTACCACCATCCATTCACCATCCATCACTCATCTATTCACTATGCATTACTCCATTCACCCATGCACCAATATGCACCACTCATCAACTCACCACCATGCACCACCATGCACCACCATGCACCACCGACAGACACCTGGACGAGATCATTGAAGTAGGACCACGTCTCAGCGAGGACAAGCACAACACCCGTCTGAAACTGGAGCAGATCGAACAAGACCTCAAACTGCACCTCAACTACCTCTCTCTCAAGCATGTGCGTGCATGGAGGACTTGTGCATGTGCATGTGAAAGCGCAACGACTTATTTGATTTCTTGATACTTTTTTAAATACACTTTTATATTTTTAATAATGACTTTTTTAAATACACTTTTTCCTTTTTTGATTGTAGTTTTCTCCCTTTTTCATGATACTTTGTCCAAATAAACAACAAAGCTCACAGATAACCAAACCACCAACCACACAGATAGCCAAACCACCAAGCACACAGACAACCAAACCACCAAGCACACAGACAACCAAACCACCAACCACACAGATAGCCAAACCACCAACCACACAGATAACCAAACCACCAACCACACAGATAACCAAACCACCAACCACACAGATAACCAAACCACCAAGCCCATACGACGGCAAAAGTCACTCATTGAAGGGGCCAGGAAAGGTGTTGATGAGCGGGGGAGAGTCGGAGGTGTCAGTCTACACCATGGCCAAGTCCTCCTCCTACCTCCTGCGGCCCCACAAGGCGTCCCGTTTCAGACACTTTGGCTCGAATCCGGTATATATGTGTTTGTATGTTTTTGGTCTTTTTGGATTAAAAATGTATTACAAATGACTAGAATATTAAAATAGATATGTACAATGTAGACGATGGTGATGATCACGATGCTGATGACTCCACAACAGGAATGCATAGACCAATCTTCAACCTTGAGCAGTCGTTCTTCCATGTACGCCACTGCCCCTACCATGCCCTACCCTTCCATGCCGCCATCTCCCACTACTTGACCCCACCCCTAAGCCACTCTCACCCCTTACCTTACCCTTCTATCCTTCACTTCCTAACCCTATCCTTCAATCATCCTTCACCATCACCACACTATGACCATCCTCCTAACCCCATCCTACCATTCCATCATCTCCTAACTCCATCCTACCATTCCATCACCTTCTTATCCCATCTTACCATCTTTTCCATCACCTCCAACTCCATCAAACAGATAAGAGAGTCTTACATTTCTAGTCTGACAATACTTTAGATTTTGGAGCTCCTCTGTGACTTTTCTTTTAGATTTTTTATACTATTTATTCAGGCGTTGTTTTATAAATACTTAAAATCTGCTGATTTTTTATGAATAATTATTATTCTTTTTTTCTTGCTTCTTTGTTATTTAAAGACGATTTAATTTTCTTCTTAATTTGTTTTTTTTTTCAACAAATTATTTTCTATTTTTTTAATTGGATTAAATTTTTTTGTCAATACACTTCAGCTTATTTAAATCACATGTTTATTTACCTTTTTGAATCTCTATTATAAGCTTAACACAAACAATCCGTATATCTCCGACATCTCGATTTTTTCCGAAATATAATTTTAATATAAAATTTTAAATAAATAAATAAAAATTTAAGCATATATTTTATATACTATATTCTTTAATGAATTAATAAAAACAAATTTTGTATTTAATTCTATTAAAATATATTTACGAACAAATATACAGTTCATTATATATTTCGGGTTAAATTCAAATGATTTTTATTTATTGACATAAGTATTCGATTTTGTAAATAATTTTTTCACTCGCTTTTATCTATTTTCTTCAATTTTAAACTATCTCAAAATATATCAAACAAATATTCAGACTGCGTAACTTGTTTTATATCGTTCTTTTTTTAAATTAAACCTTACTCAAAAACCCATCAAATATATTTACAATAGTTCGTATATCATATTCTATATAATAATATAACTCAAAATATATATATGAAAACGTTCTGCTAACAGAGTCTCACGATCATGATGTTGCCAACGTTTTTTCGGAGTTTTATTATTTAATGGAGCTTGTTTGATCTGTGAACAGCTTCAAAGGCGCTTGAAAGATTCTGTAAATTAGAAAAATTTGAAATGATGAGATATTTAATAATTCACACAAAAAATAATGTTAAAGATTTTGGTATTTAAAACTTCCCTCGACTGAATTTATACTAATTTAAATTGAACATTCAAGGATTTTTAAAATTCTAAATATCTGCACTGTATACCGTATCTTTAGAATTCACTTTAGTTTTTTTAAATATATTCAGAAAATATCTTCATGTAAGTATTTCAAGCTTTGTAAATTAAACGATGATATATGACGGTAAAGAATACCTCCCCTTTTTTGCAGACATATTTATATGCTCATAAAACTTCCAAACCTTGTTTCAAATGCAGCATATAACATAAAAAGACACAAAAACTTCCTTTTTTTTTACATCGAACTCTCGCTTATTTGTCATTTTTGTTCATTTAATAATAATAACAATAATATTTTTATTATATTTACAATATTATTTAAATTATGATAATTCGAATATTAATAATTCTTATTATTTGCAACATTCCTGGACCGTTATTCCATCATTCATCTACCCTCCCATCTATTCCAATACTTCTACGAGCAACGAATCCATTATTACCTCTCTTATGCGACGATTTTTGCACTAACACTTTTCCTGTGACAGTAATGGTATACGACTAAAAATAAATTGTATGGTGTTGGCCTGAAGATATATTTTAAATGTTTTTTTGCGGTTTTTAAATCAATCACTCGAACAAACTGTACAGCGAATAAACTTTTTTTAATTTATTGGTTTTCCATTCTAAGTCATCTTTTCATGAATTTACTTTCGCTGTATTAAGAGATTGAGATGCACAAGATTTGTACCCTCGTGGTTTGTATGTGATGCTTTTCAAACTTCATTTTCTCATTTGAATTCTCTTTCATTTTTAGTTGTAAATCTTAACTATTTTACCTTAGTAACATTGCATGCTTTCATACGTTTGTATTTAATAGTTGAGCGATTAGAGGAACACTTTAGTGTGGGGATGAATTGGGTGAGGGAAAATTCATGTGGATTTATTTCGATTCCACAGTTTTATGGACATGGTGGTTTTTGACAGACTATATGAGAGGGGAATGCTTGAAAAACAGGCAGAAAAATATTTTTATCGTTTATTTGAGAAATTGTGTTTGTGATCTTGTTTAGGATTTAATGACGTATTTGGAAATTTAATATTTAATATTTTTATTTAAATTAATTAATTTAGAACTTTTGTGAGAATTATTATTTCTCTTCTGCATAAAACTTCTTTTCTTCTATTTGTTTTCCAATACACTAAATCTTACGTGTTCCTTACTGCGTTGTCTTCCACATAATTACTTTTACTAGCTTCTTCTATACCTCGACATGACTCGTCATCTCTTTAGAAAACTATTTAATTATTTATTTTTTAGATTTAACCTGTATTGTCGATCTTCCATTTTGCACTTCGAAGCATTTAGGCATTTTGTATCTTTTTAAAAAAGCTTAAATATTGCATTGAATACTGAGCGACTTCATGAAGTCGACACAGGATTACAAATGAATACTCACTAAAAAGCACGCTCAAATGTTCGAGGCAATAATGTTTAGGGTTCACGTTTTATGAGTTGTTTAAACTTGCGTAGTTTTTACTTAATAAGTTACATTTTTATATTTTAATTTGCATTTCGTTTATTTGTCCAATTAAAAAAAAGAATATTTAAAAATAATTTAACCCATTAATACAATATTTTCACTAATATCTATCAATACCAAACAAATGTATACCAAAACATATATGTATTATTTTATTTTCTAAATTAAAGTACTGAGTTTTGTTTTGAAGCTCCTAGACTTCTCCCAGACGTGGTCATGTACATAGAGCTTGTGCAGTGATTTCCCTTAGTCATTTGAGTTTCCTTTCTAGATTTCAGATTTTTTAATTTTCAAAACACTATTTAGGCGTGAAATAAACCTTCTTTAGCTTTTTATTTAAAAAGACTTATAAAATAAATAGCTGTTTGAATGTTCGCAACATCGTCATCATCATCATCGAGCGGGTGCCCTCAAGAGGTTTCTTTTTCCGACTTCTCCACAGCCTCCTCAGGGCCTGGAATCGAATTGGGAGAAGATTTCGTCAGTGCCCAGATGCGCTGTGGTGGTTTTTTGAAGGGAAGTGATGGCGCAAGAGGTGGTGAAAGTGGCGGTGGTGATAGAAGTGGTAGTGGCGGTCATGGTTGGTTGGTAATAATGAAGAAGTCGTCGATAGAGTTAGCGATTTTGTTTGCAAAATATTTTAATTTAGATCAAATTATTCTTCCCATCGCTCATCGACTAATTCGAAATTTTAAATATATAATTAAAAAATCTTCCCCGATGCGAAGGCTATTTCGTTATACTCCACCTGTGATACGACTTGAAGATAACGAAGACTGTCACAATCGGCACAACCATTATAAAAATTAAATAGTATTATTTAGAAGGTTTTGGGGTGATTTATGGTCGATTTGAATCTGTCAAGGAATGGCTGCAGTAAACCAAGATGGCCGCGGGGAACCAGTATTAGAGGAGGTCTATTACCTGTTTTATTCAACAAATTTATTTGAAAGCGCTTTTGAATTAGAGAAAAACGCGCTATAAAAATAGTTTTAAGTGATTGATTGATTAGTATGCGGTTGAACGTATGAAAAAGACCAATTAAAGAATGCTATCCTATATCAATTGTGCGAATTCGGTATTTTTGCAGCTAATGTTCAGGTTCCAGCATGAATTGTCTGTCCATTGGAAAATAATTCTTCCGCAAATGACTTGATGTGTGTGACATAATCGTTAACTGCGGCTTTTCAGATTTTTAAGCTCGATGTAACCATTTTTTCGTGAACTGATCAAAGATCTTGAAAGTAATTGCTACTTTTACCCCTAAAGTAAGTTTTGAATCTTTGAAAATTATCAAAAACTGAAGCAGAGATTTAGAAACTGGTAGAAATTCTCGAGAACAACAGAAAACGCATTCCATATTGCCATTAGAGCATATTGATGACGTGATACTGCTGCTACAGATTTTGATAATTTATAAACTATATTCAAGGTATTTTTGGCTATGTTTAATTGTTCATCCTAGCTTTGCTCATTCGGCACAACTCTTTTTTTTAAATATTGATTTTAAACTTCATAAAGTGGAAATAAACTTGTTTCGTCACATGCTACAACATAGTGAATTTTTTTATTTATTGAGTGACCTCTGAATAAATACTTCAAATTGAAAAAAGATCTTTCTATCAAAATTAGATTAAAAAACTATGCAACATTGAATTCAAAGTTTATTTTGACATTTTCAAACATTTTTCAATAACTCTATATATTTAGTTGAATCCCTCCACCATCGTTATGCTTGAATGAAAAATAAAAAGGTTGCTTACAGAATCAATAAATAAATCAATTGAATAAATTTATATACCTAAAAAAAGTTATGTTTAAACAATTGGCAGATGCTATTTATCTAAAGTAAATAGAGATTATCACTAAAATTGATCGAATAACAAGCTTTGAAATCGAGCTACAAATGCTTGGAAAATGAGACACAATTTGGAATGCATGTTAGAAACTATTTAACAAATTGAATATTAACTCAAAAAAAATTATATTGGCTAAATTACGAATTTATGTTTCCCATAAATTCACAAAAACTCTTCACAGAACTCCTTCACCCCATCAAAACGTTCACTCAGACCCCAAAGCCATTCTCAATCCTTCTTGTTCTCGCAGATTGTGTCGAAGTCACACTTATCTATTATGTCTTGATAGTATGCCTTGACTGTCGCATAAGGGCACACGGAGGAGTCACACGCGGGCCATTTAAGCTGGGAGTCCTTCATGTAGAGCGCAATGTTCAGAACGCCGTCACACTCGAGAAGTTCAAAACGGATGTTACCTGAGAATGGGATTAAGCGCGTGCTCTTGAAGTCTCTGCTCTTCATTGAATTGTAGCTGTCAACGGTGGGCACATCTTTGAAGAGACCCAGGAGAGAGAGTGTCGATAGGAGAGTTTTGGCGTGGCCAAAGTAAAATGTTCCTTTTGAGACGCTGCCACTGTGAGTGTGAAATCTTTATTTATTTATTTTATGAAAAAAATAATTTAAAAAGAATGTTAAATAGTTTATGAAAAATATAAATGAATTATAAAAAATAAAAATAAATTATTAAAAATAAAAATACATTATTAAAACTAAAAATACATTATTAAAAATAAAAATACATTATTAAAAATAAAAATACATTATTGAAAAATAAAAATACTTCATTGAAAATGAAATACTTTATTAAAAATAAAATACTTTATTAAAAATAAAATACTTTATTAAAAATAAAAATACTTCATTTAAAAATAGTTAAGGAAAAATAAAAACCTATTTATGATGAATAAATGAAAATTAATGAAAAATAAGACATATTGATTAAAAAATTAGTATCATTAAATTTTGTATCAACATTTAATAAATAATGAAGCAATAAAATATATCGTATACACCCACGAGTTTTAAGAAAAATCAATTAGAAAAAAGTTTTTACAATGGATGTAAAAAGCACCTGGCTTCATCGATTGCTCTGTCCATCCTACCAAAGATGTGCTTGAGAAGTCCACAACTCTGCATCTTGGTGATTTCTTCTCCTCCGTAACTCTTCCAGTACTTCTGCAATGGTGTTGCATGGGGTGTTAAGCTGGTAGTCGATTGTTTTACCGTATCGCAAATTTACTCTATTTACTTGCCATATATTGACGCCTAATTCTACTTTGTAAAGCTAATTTTTCACCCATCTATAATCGAGCCATCCATCTCCCACCCACTCAATTTCTACCAATCCATCTTTCACCCATTCATCTTCCACCCATTCATCTTTTGTGCATCCATCTCCCACCCATCCATCTCACAATCATCCATTTATCTCTCATCCACCACTCATATACCCCCACCCACCTTAAGATCAACTGCGTACTCAAGAACATTAACTGCCTCTTCGCTCAAAAAAGTTTCTTGAAACTGCCTTGTTCCCAGGATAGCTAACTCTGAGCCAGCCAGCTTGTAAAGAGCCTTGACTTGATCTGGAAAAGTTTAAATTTAAAAGATTAAAGCCTTTTGACTAGTTCTCCACCAAAAGATTCCATGGATAAAGATGAAAAGATTACTAGTTTTAAATTATAATTAAATTAAAAATAAATACTCTCACCTTTGGTAAATGTGTAGGGTTCAAAATAGCTTTCATACTTTTTGCGCAATTCTTCATTTAGAAACCCAATTTTCTGATCCATGAAGGCACTTTGTTCATTTTCTCCAACATCTTTATCATCCACATCCTTGATGTACTTTTGACACGCCTTGTAGAAAGCCATTAAGCTTTCATCTTCAGTTGGAAATGGTTCTTCCGTTAGCCCAAAACCTTTCACGAAACTTCTGAAGCTATCGTGATATCTCGACTCTGCCGTCAAATAAAACTCGAAATCATTTCCTTTCAAGCCTTCGAACAAAGAAGGGTGTCTTTCCTTCAACTTTCTCCCAATTTCTTCAAACTCTTTTTTCCCGGTTTCAGATAAAGTCTTTTGTTTTGCACTTGGAAATTGACTCAGCACTTCTTGCAGCTTAGCAAGAAGATCCGTTCCAGCTTGGTCCTTGGTTTTTAGTTCGTCAAGAGCCTCCTTTACGACTGACTTACTGGGTTGCGCTATACCATGACGGTACAAGCCAGATACGTATTTGGCAGGAGCACAGGTTTCAGGAATGGGAAACGTTTGGAAAAAAGTTTCGGTCGAATCGATTTCTAGCGATGCCTTATAAGACGTTTTCGTAGCGAAGTTGTCCATCGACCATGCTACGTTGATGGAAAGCGCTAAGACAAACAAAAACTTCATTTTGATGAAATTCTAAAACTCTGTGAAAAGTTGCTTTCTCTTCGCAAGCAAGCCTTAATAAGCATTTAAAAAGGTGATCACATGTATATTATATTATAATATACATAATTATATAATATAATAAGAAAGATATATGAAAACATCTCATTTATCTATTTTCACTATCATATGTATATCTCACAAGTGTTCAGTTTATCAAAAAGATAACTTCGTTAACCGTTAATCAGTTAGCTTGTTTCTAATTGAAAAAAAGTTACCGTTAAACCTTGAAACGTTAATTTTTAGTACTTGAAAAAATATATTTGTACAAAGCAAAAAATAAAAAGTTTAAAAAATTCCTAATACATTAAATATATATTTAAGATCTCTTTTCTTCATCTTTATCTTTCGGCTTTGCATGAGTGTCTCTGAAATCAGAAATATCCGGATAGTTTTGTCCAGGCCTGGCATGATGCTAGTTAGAAAAAGCTGTATTGAAAAAATAGGAAAAAAAATATAGTGTAGCTCACACGTTATAGCTACGAACATGCATTTACAAAAATGAGCTTTGAAGCACGTATTTGCTTAGATAATCGATACAAATGGGTAAATCTTGATTTTTAACGTGTTGCAAAAATT
The DNA here is from genome assembly GCA_943735955.1 of Piscicola geometra. Taxonomy (NCBI): domain Eukaryota; kingdom Metazoa; phylum Annelida; class Clitellata; order Hirudinida; family Piscicolidae; genus Piscicola; species Piscicola geometra. The sequence goes on along the minus strand of OX030958.1, from coordinate 6,009,366 downwards.
CTAAAAATTAAGTTTTGTGCAAATAATTTTCTACGTGGGTTTTAGGCAACACATTACCAAAGGATGGTTTTAAATGAAAAAGAACAACATAAAAATTATAAATTGAAGAAGAAAACACTCTGATGGACAGCCTTTACAAAGCTACAAAAGATTCACTCACCCAAACATATCTAAAAATTCGCATCTTTAAACCTGCATGCATCTCTATTTGGTTCTATGGCTGCGAATCATGAATACTCATCAGGGGCAGCGATCTGCTGCAAATCTGGGAGAGGGGGGGGGGGGTCCTACCCAACATGGACGATCCTGAAGGGGTCCTGGGACCCCCCTTTCCCCCACTTGAAAAAACATTTTTTAATTTCTGTTTTGATACGTATATTTAAGTAAACAATGAATAATTTTGTTTTAGACAGCTATAACTATAACCACACATGCTCACAATGTATTACTATGTAAACGCTCGGTTTTATACCGTTAGACGAGTAGTTTCGTATCAAAACAAGTTTAACATTTTTTTTGGATAAAATTAAAGCGGACCCCCTCACTACCAAAAAGTGGGGGAGGTCTGGACCCCTCCAGGTTCGCCGTCTTTGATACTAATGGTAGAAGAAGCGTCTTTACAATCGGATGGTGCTCAGAATCTAACAGTACAGCGACCACGTCTCAAACGAGGCTCTCTACAAATGAGTCGACAGAAGCGCATCAGCGAAATGGTTCGAAAGTGCCAAAATAAATTCACTGGCCATTGTCTTCCCATGCCCGCAGAATGTGTTATTTGTTCTTCTTGAGATGAGAGCATGAACAGTCTTGGCGGACCAAGGATGTCCTATTGACTCTAAATCTTGTCGTAGAACGATCCAAGACAGGCAAACACGTGAAGTTGACCAGTTAACATCATGGGCAGTGAATAGAAAGCTGCGGAGAAATCATTTCGTAATGCCACGGAGAAAAATCCTGATCTCACATCTGCGCCCACTCCATAATGATGATGATGATGATGATGATGATGATGATGATGATGATGATGATGATGATGATGATGATGATGATGATGATGATGATGATGATGATGATGTTGTTGATGATGATTATGATGAAGATGACAATGATTTAATGATGATTATTATATGTAATTATTGGACACGTTATGGCTAATATTTTCGTACTTCCCATCATTTTTGAAACTTTCTTACATGGTTAGAATTTTGAGCCCCAATAACATAAAGAAAAATAATTATCTGTGGCTCCCCTAATCATTAGGGGAGCCACAGATAATTATTTTTGAAGGAGTCGAAAGTAAAAGAGAAATATTAAGAAAAGTATTGATGCTCCGATGGATCATTGTTCAATTGTTGTAACTGTAAATTTAATAAAGTTAGAAGTCAGCATACAACTACGATATGAACTTTATCTGTATTCGATTCTTACAATTATTACTAGATGGAAAAAAATCGGCACATCTCTTGTTACCAAGGAAACTTTTTTCAATAGAATGGGAGGGATTTACTCTATTTCGGAAAGATTTCTCGAATTTGTTCATCCTAACTTGAACGACAGTATATTTCTAGAGGCTATACAATTTGGAAATGGTTTTTTAAAATATTTATATATTTATTGGTAAAACCTAAAGTATAAAACGCTACTTAACGGTCGATTTTTAAACTAGACGTTAACATTGTATAGCCGCTATACTATATACTATATACTATAGTATATAGTATATAGTATATACTATAGCGCCTTGTAGCTCAAAAAATCATTGGTAATATTTTCAGATGTAAAAGTTGATTTAGAAAAGTTAAGAGACACTAACGCAGTGAGTCAAATTATTGATTTTTAAGTTACTATTTAATAGGCTTTTTAGAATTGAAGTTAAAAGGGGTTATTTCAAAAAATTATGTTTTAAATGATATAAAACCTGTTAGAAAGTCAATTACTTAACATTTTAATGGGTTTTTTTAAATTTACAAACTACAGTGGCTGCGTTGTTACAATGGAGTGGTCGTCTTCTTGGTGTTTGGAGGAATTTTTTGCGTAGCAATGCCAGTCTTTATAATTCTTTTCTGGTGTTGTGATATGTGCAACTATTGTGGCTTACTTCCCAAGTTAAAGTCTGATTCCATCATCAGGGTAACAGCGAAGTATATATTATCTGCAATGGTGGTGATGCTCTCCACTTTGATGCTGTTAGTTATTTGAACAACATTTTATCTTCAAATTCCTTCTTGACTATAACTTTTCATTAAAAATTCTAGTTTTTCTTATCTCAAAAGCTTCAACACCGATGACATACTATTACGTCGACAAATTCTTGTTAACTAACGTCCTTCAATGAAAGTTCACAAATGAATATTTCCAGCACGTTAAAACCAATTTCCAGTGTCTGTGTGCTGACTTCCTTCACCATGAACAACCAACTCAGCAAAGCCAATCTGAATGGCACTAAATACAGGTGAACGTCTTGCAGACTTTATAAAAATTGTCGGCTTGAACATAGGTCAATGGTCTTAGGTTCGAGTGCAACCGATGCCTCATTAGCCCTTAGGCTCGAGTAACAATTTGCATCTTAGGTGGCCTAGAATTCCGTACGGATTATACACCCCTTTAATAATTCTCAATATTCTTATTTTTATTATTATAGTTATTATTATTTTGTGTTTATAATTTATTATGATGATTAAAGCAAGTACAGCACGCCGGTTCTGCTCAAGAGGACCATGCACGACATGAACATCTATCTGCAACACTCGCAAAAGGTGCGCTCCCATCGTCATACAAGCGCTCGTTCTTATTATTTTATTATAAATATGATTATTATTATTATTTTATTAATTGATTTTTAAATTCCCAATGGGTCAGCCTGTAGGTATATTATTAATATGGTCGTAATATGGAGCTGGTTTAAGCATGTGAGGTTATCATACAATCAATTAATCAATCTGTCAGTTGATCAATCAAATGAATTTATTTAACGCTTTTCTGTAAATGCAAAAGTTATGTCACGATTAAGACGTTGCTGGAAAAGATGAAGAACTTTCCTGTCGACTTGAAGAAACTGATTCTGAGTGAGTGCCTAAATCTGTATGTGTGAAGTGGTCTTGCGCTACGTAAATAATACTCGTCGTGTTAATGTTTTATATTGCAGTGAAACCAGTGATGCTTTCTTGGCGTTTGCAAATGTTCGCATGAATCTCCTTATGTGAATGCCATCGTTTGTGCGACCCCTTGTTAAATAGAAAAAAATTCAAGTAATCTTACAGTGAAAAGACACTGATTTTATACGTTCTTTATTTGTATTCTAATCAAAAGTTTTCTGAAATAGCAAAACAGTTTTATAAATAATATTTTTCAACGAATTTAACTCTAATCATTAACATTCTTCATGAGTTCTTTTTCGAATGCCCTTCAAGCTAGAAATATAAATGTTTAAAGAAGAGAGCAACTGATCCGAGGAATGATTTTTAAATACTCGTTGTGAACATTTAAAAAAAGGACGAAGTTACAAGTTTGGGAGTATTCGAAATATTTGCATCGTGGAAAACAATTGTGATTGAAACTTTTTTTATGAAAAATATTCATTGAGAATGCGAATCTTCTATTAAAAATAAGCAAGCATCACTGAGTACAAGATGTGGAAAAGGCTCAGGCTCGTTTGGGTTGACGGTTACCAAGTGTTCAAAGACTCGCAGCTTATAACCATAGCTCGTGGGTTCAACTCCAGCACACCCTATTAACTTTGATAGATTCAAATAGGAGACCTCAAGCGGCCTTGAAGCTCGCCCGGGTTATACGCCACTAGGAAAATCTTCGTCACTATTATTAAAAATATATATTTTAATTCAATTTGCTACTTTTAAAAAAGAATTGTTAAATTTAATGTAACGAGTTTCTAAACCATAAAGTTATTATGGATTGTTGATACTCCCACCCATCATTACTGGTTACTTTTTCTGCAGGTTTAACAGGCGATGTAGTGATGAAGGAATTAAAAGAAATAGTCCTTTACAAGGACTTCGTTCAAATTAGTGCAGGTGTTCGCCTAACTCTGAATAGTTTTTCTATCCCATAATAAAAAATGATTTTCAATTAAGACTGGTAATCAAGTCAGAATGAACTTCACTAAAGTGAAACTTTTTTCACCACTTCAACTACTTTAACAAAAAAACATTCACTCCATCAATAATACACCAACACATCCTCGCTACCTGTATACCACCTCACGACCCCATCAACAACCTCAACAACACACTGAAACTTCAAAAACACACTACAACCTCAACAACTCACTTCTACTTGTGAACTTGCCCTTTCTCCACCTAAACTTTCTCCAAGACGTCTCCAAGACATGCGCTTCTCTCGCCTGGGTCGAGGAACTGCAAGGCAGCACCAAGCGCTTGAATGACGAAGTCGCTCGTTGGAAGACCAACTGTAAGACGAAGAGTGCACCCAATTGCGATCAACTCGACCCTCTGCTTGCTGTGACAAACTCGCAAGAGCTGCAGGTTCTTCTTGTTTATTTATTTATTTTGTTTTCTGGTTTTTATTTTTCTTGTTTGTGTCTTCATGTTTTTTTTTCTTTTTTAAAGTTTAGTTTGTTTCTATTTTTTCTCTTTTTTTGTGTTCTCTTCGCGTGTTTAAAGTTTTTTTTAATGCATTACTTCCTCTCAACACTGTTGCCACTCCACTTCTGCAGTCCTTCAACGTGGTCTACCAAAAGGTTCACAAGTATTGTGAAAAGCCGCTGCTTGAGGTACTTTATCGAACATGCACACACATAAACACATGAACATATAAACACATAAACATATAAACACATAAACACATGAACATATAAACACATGAACATGCACACACATAAACACATGAACATATAAACACATAAACATATAAACACATAAACACATGAACATATAAACACATGAACATGCACACACATAAACACATGAACATATAAACACATAAACATATAAACACATAAACACATGAACATATAAACACATAAACACATGAACATGCACACACATAAACACATGAACATATAAACACATGAACGTGCACACACATAAACACATGAACATGCACACACATAAACACATGAACACATAAACACATGAACATATAAAAACATAAACACATGAACATATAAACACATAAACACATGAACATGCACACACATAAACACATGAACATATAAACACATGAACATGCACATACATAAACACATGAACACATAAACACATAAACACATGAACATATAAACACATAAACACATGAACATGCACACACATAAAAACATGAACATATAAACACATGAACATATAAACACATTAACATATAAACACATTAACATATAAACACATGAACATATAAACACATGAACATATAAACACATGAACATATAAACACATGAACATATAAACACATGAACATATAAACACATGAACATATAAACACATGAACATATAAACACATGAACATATAAACACATGAACATATAAACACATGAACATATAAACACATGAACATATAAACACATGAACATATAAACACATGAACATATAAACACATGAACATATAAACACATGAACATATAAACACATGAACATATAAACACATGAACATATAAACACATGAACATATAAACACATGAACATATAAACACATGAACATATAAACACATGAACATATAAACACATGAACATATAAACACATGAACATATAAACACATGAACATATAAACACATGAACATATAAACACATGAACATATAAACACATGAACATATAAACACATGAACATATAAACACATGAACATATAAACACATGAACATATAAACACATGAACATATAAACACATGAACATATAAACACATGAACATATAAACACATGAACATATAAACACATGAACATATAAACACATGAACATATAAACACATGAACATATAAACACATGAACATATAAACACATGAACATATAAACACATGAACATATAAACACATGAACATATAAACACATGAACATATAAACACATGAACATATAAACACATGAACATATAAACACATGAACATATAAACACATGAACATATAAACACATGAACATATAAACACATGAACATATAAACACATGAACACGAACACACTAACACACCAGCATGAACACATGAACACACCAGAATGAAAGCATGAAAAAACTCAAAAACAATTACAGATTGTTGGAGCTCAGTTCGAAAAGGCGATGCTTAAATTTCCAAATCACATTGATAAGAGTAAGTATTATTTCTAACCTACTTTTTAACAGATAAAAAAATTACACCATGATTCCTTAATCTTCATTTCATCATTTGTGGTTTTTAAATCATTTTGGAATCAATGATAAATAAATCAATTAAAAATATTTTAAAGAAATAGATGACTTGTGGACGAAGATCCACCAGCTGCATCCATCCATAAACACTGGATTCGAAATGGTTTGATATTATGGTGCTTTCAAGCTGAAGACTGCCTTAAAAAATAAAATCATGAAATTCCAAGTAAATACTTGCGATGAATCAGCGTTTTAACTTTTTCCCGCCATTTTGTAGTTGAAAGCCATGAAGATCCCGCCAGTGCTGATCGAATTGGCGGAAGAATTGACCAACTACGATCGTTACAGGTAGGTGAAAGGTGCATGTGTGCTTTTTCTCCAAATACTTCCAAGTCTTCGGACACGTTAAATCTCTGTCGCTTGAAAAACAAAAATATGTCCGTATTTAAGTATGTCCGTAGACTTAGAGTATTTTAATAGTATTTCCGTAGACTTAGAGTATTTAAAGAAGTATGTTCGTAGACTTAGAGTATTTTAATTTTATGTCCGTAGACTAAGAGTATTTAAAATATTGTTTACCCCGTGGGTTATACAAAGCCAACACACACGCGGCAGATGGCGTGTTTTCATGGTTCTTTCGTTTTTGCTATTGGTGATGACGGGTTTGCTGTGGCTGGGCTCGCTGATGGGCTTGTTGGCCGACAGCGCGGGCCCGTTGGATGAGAAGAACACCGTCCAGAATATGTTCCACATGTGAGGGTCATGTCTTTGGGTCATGTTGGGGGGGGGGGGTTAGAATGAGGTGAGGATGAAGGGTTAGGGTAGGAATGCGTGTATGAAATCATTTCTGGTATTGATTAAGTCTTTCGTAAGTTTGCTTGAATTCTATGAGACCTTGAGTTCACAAAAGCACACCACCACAACAACATCATACCAACACACCATCACATCAACATCTCAACAACAACACCACCACAACACCATAACAACACAACTTTACCACAAAACACTACAACAACAACACCACCACAACACCATAACAACACAACTTCACCACAAAACACTAAAACAACACCATAAAATTATCACCACAACACAGCAACATCGTCCTCGTCTTCTTCCTCTTCTCCCTCATGATCATCATGGTTTCCATCATGTTCTGTTTCGGCTTCCTCTTCTACACCGAAATATGCAGACCTTTGACAGAACGACACGAAAGCTTTGCCATCAAGGCATTCATTTATGCCTCAATTAAAATTAAATTTTAATTGAATTAAATTATAATTGAGAATTCATAAATTGCCAGATAAATAAAGCTGAAAGCTGTTTAAATCCCAATTTTCAAAATTTTATAAACCTAAAGTTTCGGTAAGAGCATTGGACAACCACACAGGCTATGAACCACCTCATTAAAACAAAATTTGGAACCAAAAAGTTCACGCTCTTAAACTTCTTACAGTTCGTTTGAGAAAACGTTTTTCAATACATTTATGAACATGTATTTAGTCACTATATAATTAAGATAAAAGTAATAATTTGAATAATAAAAAGAATAATTTCAGCTTTCATTTATTTCATCTATTCAAAGCTTGATATTATTTCAAATATATTTTTTTAAAGCCTCAACAACAGTCTTTAATTGCAACACAGGAGCTGTGCGGCGAACCAAAGCATCATCCAGGCTGTGGGAGAAGAGGCCCTTCTAGAGAGGGTCAACAGGCAACTCCCAAATGTGGATCCGTGAAATATCCATTTATCTTTGAAAGATTAACTCGCCTCTTTTATAGTTATTAAATAATAAAAATTAATCTGATTTTCTTAAAACTTTCTTTATTATGAGTTCAAATCAGTTTTGGTTCTCATAGGAATATTCTTTTCCATTGCATCCTATGACAGGACTTGTCATCATTGATGGATGGTTATGTCATAGACGGAAGTCTCTTTGACCAGATGAAACCCGATGGTCTCAATGAAATTTACTCATTCGTCGAAGGCGACCTCCAACGACATTTTGACGTTGGTGACAGTGGTGTTGAAACATTTTTTGTCGATTTGGAAGATTGCTTGCCGCTTGTCTAACAAACAATCTATAGTTATTATTATTAATAATATTTTTGTGGTTGATGATTGGTAGGAAATTGATTGGGTTTTAGCGAAGAGCCGTTGGTTGGTTTGTTTCTTAACTCTTTGAATTGTTCATTCGCAGTCACAAGAGAGCACAGATAGTTTGAAACAACTCGACGGAATCATCTCAATCTTGGTTCTGTGCATTTTATCACTTCTTAAGCATCTTCTAGGTACTCTCTTTTGTGGGCAATAACTACGCACTATACACTGGTTACTTGTTGTTCCACAGGGTCTGGTTGCTCCTGGAGTGTCGAAAGAGGCTTCAAATTTGAGACGTTTATTGGTGAGTGGTTAGGTGGTCCACTCTAGAGGGGCCTTGTTGCTGGTTTGGGTTGAATTAGGAAGAATTTAAATATTCGAGTATTGCCCGTTCCAAAGAATGAGTCGAAAGGAAAAGTTGTGCAGCTTCGTCAATCCATGAAGGTAACTTCACATTTCTCTGGGCTTACTTTTGATATTATTTTGTAAAAAATATTTATTCAGTAGTTTAAATATACTTAGGTTAGTTTTTTTAATTACAATTAAAATTTACCCTACTTCAAACGCCTCATATATTTTCCTTTTTCCCACTTTTTCACACCTTTCATCCCCCTCCCTCATTCACCCTCTATCCAACCCTTCATCCACCCTTCAATCTAGCTCATCATTCATCTTCTCAAATACTTTCTTATCCACCCTCTCATCCATTTTATCATTCATCCTCTTCATTTACTTTCCTATCCACCCCCTCAACCACCCGCTCAATCACCCTCACAACCACCCCTCATCCACCCTTCCTCTTTCACAAACTCATTCACCCTTTCACTCTCTCATGCCTGGGCAGGGATCAAGCCTCGAGAAGACGAAAGTAGACGCATTTCTTGCGAAATTCGCCACAGAAATGCAGACTATACTGAACAAGGTGACACATACGGACGATTTCAATAAACCACTTTATTTAATAACCACGCTGTCTTTCGAATAAATGTATATTTACATGTTAAATTATTGAGTTCTAACACAGTTTGAGTTATATATTTTATAAAATGAAATTTTAACTTTTATCAATATAATTAGCTCAAATTGGAAATCGAACTTTACTCTAACAGTTAAAAGCGACATTTAGTTCTCTTTATCTAACGGAGATCAAGGACAAGATATTGACGATGATCAGACAGGTGTAGAAGCGAGAATGGCCCAAGTTAATTTGAATTTACAAAAAAGCTCCATCTAAATACTATCAAATACTACCACGCCCGTATGGCAAGATGATCAATGACGTGACGTATTGCCTGCCGATCTACCGAAGCCTGGTCAACTACCAGAACACCTTTTGCGTCCATCTCATCAGACCTCTGGTACGCCTTGTGTTTTGAGATGATAAAAAGCGCTATATCATTTGATTTGATTGGTAGAATGAATGCTTACATTCTTTAACGAATTAGTCGTGTTTTGAAAAGGCTGTTTTAAAACGTTGGGGGTTATGAGTATAGTTTGAAGAATATGCCATTAAAATAATAATAAAATATATTGATCATTCGTTTAAACGAGGCTGTTCAATGATGCATCTAATGCGTAAAAAAAATTAACTAATGATCATTACGTTATTTTACGCCCATTCAGAACGCCTACTGGTTCAGCTTCGGAGCAGCTGTCTCGTGTCTGATTCCAGGCACACCGATGATGATGTTCCTCATCAAACTTCTATAGGCACCTGAATTGGTTTTCCATTTCCCTCTTCTCTTCCATCCTTGCCATCGTAATGCCTACAAGATTTGTTTTAAACTAGAATATCTTCGTATTAAAAACTATAATGACTAATGAATGTGCTTTAATTGTTTATAGCAAGATTTTTCATTTTTTACTGAAAACAATAGGTATTTCGCGAAATACTATTTTATACACTTGAAATTGTAAATTATTAGTAACAATTCTTACTTGAATTAATGTCTAGAACTTTTTAACAAAAATTTCAATTTTGTATTACTTTTTTTCACAGTTTCAAATGTTTTTTATGCTGCAAAAAATTTATAGATGGAATATTCTATGATAGATATAACGAGACTTGATAAAAGTATTAGGAAATGAAAACTATTATTTAACAATTATAACGTTTTCAAAATCTTTCTTATAATTTTTGGTGGTTTAGATACATTTTAGAATATACAACAGCCTCTTTTATACGAACTATCAACTTATTTTTTCATTGTTGTTTTTTGAGTTCTTCGAAATAAAAATGATTTAAATGAATAAAATAATAATTGAGTGTAAATATTTTTTTAAAATGTGACTCTATTAAAATAATGACCTTTTATTTAACTAAATACTTAATAAATTAAATTTTGACGAAATATTAAAATGTTTAAAATAGTTTTAATATTTCTGGTCTAATCAGTATTCTTCATATTTAAAAAGTGTCAACTTATTTGAATATATACGAAAAAGGAATAATGTGAGTGTTAAACTAATTTAGAGTACTTATTACCAATAAAGACAAAAACTCGAAATTTCATTAAATCTCATCTTAGCTTTTTATTATCAAAATGGCGGATTCACGAGTTTTCATATGCGAGTATCTATGATATAGACGGTCTTTGTTTAGTTGTGCTGCAAACAACTATTTCCAGTTCTATGTTTTTGTTTAAAAATTATTGTAATAATAAAAATATGGGTGTTAGAATGATAGAAATAATTTTATTTAAAATTGATTGTAGATTCCGACGCTAAAACTCGACAAAAGTGTTTAGTTCTGAGGTTATTCGAGACTCTATTCTGACCTATGCAGTTTGTTTGGCCTTTCAACAAATATAAAAATCATATTTGAAGACTTGATTTTCATTCGTATATCAACTCACAGTATTGGGTCGAATTAACACCGGAAGTTAGTTAATAAAAGGATAAATGAATTGGCCGAAAACTCCGTATGAGCATCAGACGCTGCCCAGAGGTGTGCTGGAGCAGTCTCGACTCTCAAAGCAAGGACAAGTTAACCACTCAGAAACAGGCACCAATGGAGTTCTCAGCCAGGACGAGCATTCGGAAAAGGCGTCTTTCCAGCAATATGGCGACGAAAAAAATGTCCCTTCTTCACTTTTCTCTTTGAATAATCATCTTAAAGACACAAAGGGAATGATGGCGCAGGTTTTATGATTATTGATTTCTTCAAGTTTCATTTTAATTGAGCTGATTAATTAGGCCTATAAATCCCCATGTATTGTTTGATCATGCAAACATGCAGTTTTCCAGAAAAATAAGAAGTTTTGCATAGTCTCTCATGACCATAAAGATATAATTACAATCAACTAACAAATTTAGCCATAAGACATGCTATAAAAAGACTTTCAAGTGGGCTGAAAACATTGTATTTTTTAAAATAATTTTAAAATGAAATCTAAAATATATTTTTGATATAATTATTTAAGATACTTAAGTTTTCATAGTTTTTTTCTTGCATTAAAATATATTTTTCTCCTACTGTTCAAATTGAGAAGCAATAAAAAAATTAATATAAGTGCCTTCAGGCAATACAGGTATACCAAATATAAGTATACTATAATATCAGGCACCATTCGCGGCTTGGTTCGTATAGTTTTATCTCTTTTTTATTATAACACTGATAATAATATCGTGGACTACACTGACACATTGCCATTGTCACCTAATGGATCCAACTTGCTTCATTTTTGTCTATTCAACTGCTATTCAACTTGCAATGATGCACCTAATACCTATATATAACAAACTCATACACACACACAAACACACATACATACACACACACACACACATTAGGGTTATGGCATTTCACATTTGTTTCATGTTTTGATATTGGTTTACATGATGAAATAAAGTGTCACTATGTGATACTTTTATGCCTTTTTGATTTTTCTTTACAAAAAAATACAAATTAAAAATTTGTCCCATGTCTAAAAAGTGCTTGATATAAAGAACTCTTTCTCAGCCCTGCTCATCATAGTCATTTCCAAAGCACCTATTTTCTCCACCAACCCTATTTCACCATCATCATCTCCGTCTTCCACCATCACCATTTTTATCTTCCTTCATCACCTTTCTTCACTATCTCCTAACCGGTCCCATACTTTCAGAATCACCGCTCTCATCACTCTTTCCTTCACCGCCTTTTTCACTCCCCGTCCCTCACTATCTGATTTCTACCCTTCATTAGCACCCATTCACCCCCTCTTTGTAATATCACTCATTCATCACTCATCCTTTACAACACTTCTTGTCTCAACCCCCCTCTCACTTCTTTCTTCACATTCACTAAACCCTTCACCATCGCCCACTCATCATCCCTTCTTTAACCCTCACTCTTACCCCATCCACCCTCTCACACATTCCCACCAGGAGCCCGGCAACTTCAACATGCCTCACTCAGGCTTTTTTTCTCCGTCCCACAACACCCCCTTCCCCATGCAAGCCTTCCCACCACAACAACAACATCAGCAACAACTACAACAGCAGCATATGCATCTTCGTCAGCATCATCAACAACAACAACATTTTGAACAACAAATGCAACTACAACTGAGGCAACAACAGCACTTTCTAAAGCAGAAGCAGTTAGTACAACATCAACTGCAACAACAACAACAAAATCAACAAAAAAATCAACAACAACATCTTCATCAACAACAACAACCCTTCAACATACAGAGTGACAACAAAATGAACTTGAACACACCGGGCACATCTTCACACTCGTCTGTCTTCAATGGCAGCAACAACAACAGTAACAACAACAACAACAGTAACAACAACAACAACAACAACAGTAACAACAACAACATTGTTGCAAGCAAATTGAGCACCAGAAAGAGAGATGGCGCTGGTAATGATGATGAGGGTGGTCATGATGATGATGAAGACGTCTTGTCAATCTGCAGCAAGAGGAGCAGTGATGGGAGGGTGGACGCTAGCAAGGAAGGTGGTAATTCTACTGCTAAGAATAATATAAATAATAATAGTAATATTTATTATTAATATCATAATTGTAATAACAATTATTATTATTAATGTATTAAAATAATAATTGTTATCATTAGAAATATAATACTTATTATTATTATTATTATTAATGAAGGTGGTAGTCCTAGTGCTACAAGTGAGGCTCTCAAGGACTTATCTGGAAGCATTGAAAGTTAGGGTGTGTGTGTGTGTGCGTGTGTGTGTGTGTGTGTGTGTGTGTGTGTGTCTGTGTGTGTGTGTGTGTGTGTGTGTGTGTGTGTGTGTGTGTGTGTGTGTGTGTGTGTGTGTGTATGTGTGTGTGTCTAAATTTCCACCCATCTTCACAGACGTAGACAGTCCCAGCAAGTACCAACAAGGCATTTTTCCGGGCCACCAATACCACCCTAACTTCCCATACCACCCCTTCCAACAACAACCACACAGTAAGTATCATTATCATCGTCGTCATTATCATCATCATCATCATCGTCATTATCATCATCATTGTCATTATCATCATCATCATCAGTGTCACTTCTTTCAATGTTTCACATTCATTAATTCACACATTTATTTTTTCAAGCTAATAAACACATGAGTTTTTAATGTAAGTTTAATTGGTTATACTAATCTACAAATCTTAACAAATGTTGCTTCAAGCACCCATGCAAGAACCCACCCATGCATGTAAGCATCCACCCATGAAGCCACATTTCCACCATTCCACGTGCACATTCAAACCACTCAGAGATGAGAGGTGATGCAGACATGAGATTTCTGAGAGCTCAACACGCCCTCCCCCCGTACAAGAGGGGTCCTCCAGACCACAGACCCCCCTTCCCGGCCCCCTCCAATCCCCTCTTCCACCACCCCGACCAAGCCCACAGCCTCCCGCCCAATAACAACCCTAATCCAACACCACTACTGCATCATCCCAGCCAACCATCTCACCTTCAAAGGATTCTACAGTCCAACCACCACCATCACCAGCAACAACAGCACCAGCAGCAGCAGCAGCAACAAGCCTCTTCACTCTCTGTCAAAGAGGGTGACACGGTGGGTAGCACAGTGGTGGTGGCTGGCAATGACGCTGCCGATGGCGATGAAGATAGCAAGAACACCAGTGAAGACACCATTTGTTACGACGACGACGATGAAGATGAAGATGAAGGGAGGCGAAATAAAAGGCGTCGCTCTAAAGGCTTGGGTGGCAAGAAGAAGGGCGGGAAAGATAGAGAAGAAGGTGGGGAGGAGGAAGAGGAAGAGGATGGTGGTGAGGATGATGATGACGATGATGATGATGATACTGTGGATGGGGATACGATAGAAGAGGATGTGAAGGAGAGAGAAGCGTCTGAAAGGAAGGAACGTTCTTCACCTTCTCCCCTGAACCACCCCTTCTCCCCCAGCATGCCCCCTTTCAGCAACCACCACAATGCATCCAACCAACAAATCAACACACAACAAAATCACCCTCAAGCCTTCCCACCACCCATCCACCCCTTCAACTACAACCCGTCTCACCCACCCTTTAATCCCAACTACCCTCCCAACCACCCTGCCAACCATCCTTCCAACTACCCTCCTAATCATCCACTCAACCACCCCTCCAACCACCCTTCTAATCTCCCTCCCAACTACCCTTCCAACCACCCTCCCAACTATTCCTCAAACCACCCTCCAAATCATCCATCCATGCCCTTCACTCAAAAAAGACACTTAGACGGAGAACTTATCAGACCAAATACAGGCAATTTCCCACACCCATCTTATCCACCGCACCCATCCCACCCTTCCAATTTCTCCCATCAACCCCACCCTTCCAATCAACCCCATCCATCCCACCCTAACCATCCATCCAATCAACCCCACCCTAACCATCCCTCCCACCCATCCCATCTACCGCACCCTCCTCCCTACTTCCAAGACTTCCTCTTCCAGAACTACCCGCCACCTCAACACCCTCGCATGTCGCACCAAGCGATGCAACGCTTCCCGCCACAACACCCCTTCACGTCTCCGCACAAGGAGTTTGATTGGATGGAAAGCAAGCCGTCCAGTGTCGACTCCTTCGATGAGAGTGAGTGTGCCACTGCTGTTACTAGTGCTACTAATAATGCTGCTAATGCTACTGTTGATACTACTACTACTACTTCCACAACCATTACTACTACTACTACTACGAATACTACTACTACTACTACTACTACTACTACTACTACTACTACTACTACTACTACTACTACTACTACTACTACTACTACTGCTAGTACTACCACTACTACTACTACTACTACTACTACTACTACTACTACTACTACTACCACTACTACTACTACTACCACTACCACCACTTCTACCACTACTACCTTACCAACACAGGCAGCACTAGTGACACTCAGATGAGCATGCCAGGCAGGTCAGAGGACGTAGACAGACCTGCTCGCAAGATCAAATACGTGAGTTTGTCCTCGTTTATGGCCTTGCTGTAGTCGTCGTATATGAAAGTATTTTTATTATAATTTATTGTACTGTACTCTATTATATTTGTTATGTTATATTATAATATATTGTGTTGTACTATACTATATTATATTATGTTAAATAATTTCTTTGATTTATTATAAACATCCTATTATATTATAGTTGTAATATTGTAAATTTTTTGAAAATATATAAGAGTGAGGTAATTTTTATACATTATATGACATCTCACTTATGTTCGCATGCAAACAGGACCAAATTCACAAACACACACGCACACACACACACACACACATACACATACACACACACACACACACACACACACACACAGGACCACGCGTACACTCCAATGGGAAACTTCACGGATGCTCGCCACATCAACCTCTCTATGGTGCCTACTTTTTTATTCTCCTTGCACTTTTCTTTTTATGTCGACATCATAATCATCATCATCACCACTATAATAATCATTTCCACTACCACAACCACCACAGCACCACCTCTCACACCTCTACAGCACCATCTCCCACCACCACCATCAAACCACCACAGCAACCACCATCAAACCACCACCATCAAACCACCACCACAGCAACCACCATCAAACCACCACAGCACCATCTCTCACCACCACCATCAAACCACCACAGCAACCACCATCAAACCACCACAGCAACCACCATCAAACCACCAACATCAAACCACCACCATCAAACCACCACAGCAAAGGTACTCGAAAAACGAGGCGTTTTCGCGCCTTGCAGAGATGGGATCGGAAGAGGGCAGGCGTCTCTTCCTCCTCGACCTGTTCACCTTCATGGAAGAACGGAACACCTCCATCACCACAACGCCCACCGTCAGCAAGCAGACGCTCGACCTGTTTAGGCTGTACTGTATAGTCAAGCAGTTTGGAGGAATGGTTGAGGTGCGTCGGCTGGTTGGTTGGGTTGGTTGGGTGGTTGGTTGGTTGGTTGGTTGGGTTGGTTGGTTGGTTGGTTGGGTGGGTGGTTGGTTGGTTGGGTGGGTTGGTTGGCTGGGTTGGGTTGTTTGATGGGCTGGTTGGTTGGTGGTTAGTTGGGTGGGATGGTTGGTTGGTTGGGTGGGCTGGTTGGTTGGTTGGTTGGTTGGTTGTTTGGGTGGTTGGTTGGTTGGTTGGTTGGTTGGTTGGTTGGTTGGGTGGGTGGGCTGGTTGGTTGGTTGGTTGTTGAGGGTTGGGCGGATGATGTGATGCATGGGTTGGTTGGTGATGAGGATGATGATTATTGGTGGGTTGGCGATGGGTAGGTGAGTGACTGGTGATAATCATGAGTAGATTGGTGATGGTAATGGTGATGATGATCGGAGGGTTAATGGTGATACGACAACAAGGTGTCGAAGAACAAGCGATGGAGGGACGTGAGTGCCGCGCTGAAGATGGGCTCGTCGAGCAGTGCAGGCTTCGTCGTCAAGAAGAACTATGGCAGGTGAGCAGGGAGGAGGGAGATGGAGACTTTGGAGGGGTTGAAATGGAAGAAACAGGGTGTGTTTCAGGTGGAGGGGGGGGGGGGTTGCTGTGAAGGGGAGAGGGAGAGGAAAGAGAGGGTGGGAGGTTAGAAAAAGAGTAACACAATTTTGTTTAAACTAAATAAATTAGCATCCAATTATAAGCGCAAATAATAACAATAATAATAATAACTATTCATAATAATTATGAATATGCATAGGTTTGTCTTCCCGTTCGAGTGCATGCGCGACCGGGGCAACATCGACCCCGCCCCCATCCTCGCCTACCTCGAACAGCCCCTCAAGAAGTCCTCCAAGCGCAACAACCCGCACAAGTCCATCCTAGGTGTGTTTGTTTGTGTGTGTTTCTATGTGAGTTTGTTTGTGTGTGTTTCTATGTGTATTTGTTTGTGTGTTTGGGTTTATTTGGATAGGGGTTGTTTTTGTGTGTGTCTATGTTTTTGTGTGTGTGTATATGTCTGTATGCGTGAGTGTGTGTGTGTGTGTGTGTGTGTGTGTGTGTGTGGGTATGTGTGTGCTAATAATCGTCATCATTATCATCTTGAAAGACCACCCCAACCTGGATCCTCGTGCAGACTTACAATCACCTCGTCCTTCTGAAAGAAGACCCCAAAGCAGGTACTACTTCTACTACTACTACTTCTACTACAATCACCACCACCACTACCACTACTACCACTACTACTACTACTACCACTATTAATACTACTACTACCACTATTAATACTACTACTACCACTATTAATACTACTACTACCACTATTAATACTACTACCACCACCCCCACCACTACTACTACTACTACCACCACCAAATTTACAGCAGTTCGGGCTCGTCACACTCTCAATTCAACGGCTACCACCCCCAAGCACCCACCGATGCTTCTTTGCACAATCATGGTACGTTTGTGTACGTGATATGGGCTGAATGGTTTCACACATACACACACACACACACACACACACACACACACACACACACACACACACACACACAACCAAAAACACACACATGCACACACACAGTTATGAACAGGAGCAGACCTCCAATGAACACAGACTTTGAACACCTCAGGATGGGTCTCTCGCCACACAAGGTAGCATCCATCCTGACATCATCATCGTTATCATCATCTTCATCACCATCATCATCATCGTCATCATCATCATCTTCATCACCATCATTAAGTCTGCAACTTCTAATGCATCCTCAAATACTAGGGCATTTTAAACAAAGGATTTTTAAAACCAGTTCAAAGAAATCCCACACAATCACCCATGCACCCACCCATAATTCCACCCATACATGCACCCACCTATGTACCAACCATGCATCCACCCATACATGCACCCATACATGCCCCCACCCATATTTCCACCCATACATGCACCCACCAATGTACCAACCATGCATCCACCCATGCATTCATCCATGCACCCACCCATGCACCCACCCATGCACCCACCCATGCACCCACCCATGCACCCATCCATACACAGAGACCTCAGGTGATGAGGGACACTGGCAGGTTTCCCAGCGCCTGCGTTGAAGCGGCGAGGCCTGTGAGGAGGCTGATGAGGAAGCTATCTCTCAAAAGCCTAGGTGCACTTCATTGGTCACATCGTTCATTCTTTTATGCATTTGTTCATTTTTTTTATCATGGTTTGTATTATTCACAGCCTGACAGACGCATGCCATGTTACAATGGTTCTAAGAACCATGGTTCTTATGCGCCAGAGACGCCCTCCACACGACGTACACATCTTTCAATGCATACGTCGCAAACACCGCATCATATACACTAGGTATATATATGATAGTTCATGGTTGTTTGAACTGGCGACCTTTAAGTTGCAAATCTGATGTCTACCATCTAAGTCATCCCCGCTCCCCATCAATCATTCCTTCATTCATCAATCATTTATTTATTTATTCATTCACGCACGCATGCATTTATTCGTTCATTCATTCATCATTAATTAATTTATTCATTTACGCACGCATGTATATTAATAATAATAATATATTCATAATGTATTCATTCATCCAAACATGCATTCAGTTATTTATTCGTTCAGTCATTCATCCATTCTTTCATCCAAGCATCCATTTATTCACGCACGCATTCACTCATTCATTCATCTCATTAATGATTAAGGCATGATTTATGCACCACACAAGCTCTCACCGTATCGGCTGCCTTAGATTAAGTGTATAGTCGATAATATAATATTAGAAATTAATAAGAATACTATTACTACTATTACTAATACTACTACTACTACTACTACTACTACTACTACTACTACTACTACTACTACTACTAATAATAATAATAATAATAATAATATTAATAATAATAATATTAATAATAATAATAATAACAATTATAATAGTAAAGAGCGTTTTTATAGTGGCGTAAAACCCAGGGCTCGTGCTGTCGAAACTTTTTTTAATGGGCTTAAAGTCTTAAAAGGACAATGGTAAAATAGTAAAATTTGAAAAGTTCGCTGTTCTACTCTGACTTCAAATTAACCTGATGGGAAATGTTGAGGCAATCTAAAAACTGTCTCATGTACATTTGCCTTGAAAATTGATGGCTTAGCTCGAGCTCTGAAACACCCATTCGAGCTTTAAGGCTACTAAGCGACAAATTTATTTATTTATTAATTATTATTATTATTATTATTATTATTATTATTATTGTTCTTATTAAAGTTATAACTATTACTACAATTATTATCATTATTTCATTTCCGATGACGAGTAACCATTGACGAACCGCAGGCGACGTCGACGCATGGAGACTGATGATGGCACTCAAGTCGGGCATGTACGCCGAGACGAGCTGGGCGCTGAACACGCTGACCGCGCTTCTGGCCGACGACTCTGCCCTCGGTCAACTGAGACTTTCCTCACTGCCCGGCTTCACCCGCCTCCTTGTGTCTCTTCTCTTATCCGCATTGAAACACCTCTTCGGGGAGGACTTCAAGTTGGTGGATGATGATGCTGGTAGCGGGGGTGATCGTGGTAGTGGTTCAACAGGTAGTGCTAGTGGTGGTGGTGGTGGTGGTGGTGGTGCTAGTGGTGGTGGTGGAGGTGGTGGTGGTGCTGGTGGTAGTGGTGGTGGTGGCAGTGGTGGTGGTGGTGAGTTAAGAAAGACCTTAAACGTGTGTAATTCAATAGCAGCTAGATCTTCACGGAGGATGAAGAGAAGAAAGGACGGAAGCTACTTGAGGGATGACAGCAGCGAGGAGTTTTTCATGCTTGACGACAAGAACTGGGACGTTGACGACGGTCGCCATGACGACACGTGTCACGTGGTGGGTCACATGGAGGTGAGCGATAATGAGGAGGCGATGAGGAGGAGGTTCTATGGAGGGCGTGTTGAAGAGGGGAAAACGAGGGTGAAGAAGGAAGAGGAGGATGGATTGGCTGATGAGGCGAGTATGTATGAGAGAGTAAGAAAAGAGATGGAGGAAAGGATGGAGAGGGGAGAGTACATCAGGGAAGGTGACGATTTGAGCGGCATGGCGTACTGGCAAGGCATCAGCTGCATCGATGTGGAGAGACTGCATGGCGACCTTTTCAACGGCAGAGACGATCACTCAGTCGAAGCTGAACGCAGGTGTTTGCAGTTGGTGAACGTCTTCAGGGGTCTGTCATTCGTGCCAGGCAACGAGGCCGACCTCTGCAAACAAGCGGGTCTCCTCTTCATTCTCGCTAAGCTCCTCATGCTTGGACACGTGCATCTGGGCGTACGGAATGAGGGTGTACGGAGTGAGGGTGTACGGAAAGAGGATGAAAAGACTTGTGACGATGAAAGTGTTCCGTTAGCGACGACTGGGTGCAGTTGGAGGAGCCTGGAGAGCTTGCGAGAAGACGCCCTCGTCATCGTCGCCAACATCGCAGGCCGCTTAGACCTGTCGGAGCATTGTGAGCCAGTGGTTCTGCTCCTCCTCGATGGTCTCCTGCACTGGTCCACGTGCCCATCAACACGAGCCACCGACCCCGACGTTCCTAGAAACGCATCTTGCACTTATCTCGAACCTGGAGCTGTTCAACCTTCTTTTGCAGACTTGGCCCTTGAAGCCCTGTCGAAGATGTCTTTAATGGATTGCAACGTTGACTTGCTGGTTGCCACGCCACCCTTCCCACGACTGCTGCTCTTCGTCAACCACCTATGTCGCCTCATCAACCACGCTGCAGAAGGAGATCATACTTTCGAAGAGGAAATGATGATGGTGACATCATCCATGTCACATCTTCCTTCGCCCAATCCCGTCCACATGTCCTGTCTGGTCTCGAGTGAGGAGTGGATGGGCAAGCAGGTGGGCAGGGAGTTCGCCTTGGTTCTGGTCTCCAGTCTCCTGCAGGCCGACAAGTCATTTTCCAGCATCATCGCCATGGACCGCAACTTTGTCGGCTCGCTCTTTAAGTTCATCGAGGTGCAGTGTCTCAGACTCAACCTGGGCATCCTCACCTGCGACAGCACCGACCACCAGTTCAGCGCCGAAATGTTGCGAAAGGCCGCTTCCATCCTCCTCCACATCGCTCAAAACACGCAGCAAGTCGCCAGCCACAAAGAACGCCTCTTCAGCCTCATCCACGAAAAACTGCCACCCAGCTGCGACGATGAACACTTTGCTTCATCTTCAAATTCACCCTCGAACAGTTATAAGACTCTTCCATCTATCCTGCACGAAGTGCTGCTACTCTGCCTACATTCTGACTGAACCACTGTACATAATGCCCTCTCCCTCATCTACCTATTGAACCTCGTATGCATCACGCGACTCTATTGCAAGGAATTTTCAGCTCTGGCATCTCTAGTCAAAGCCACTGTCTAAGATAGCATAGTTTGCACTGTTTGTCATTGTCACCGATTGGCGAAGATTATTTTTATAAGAGTTATATTGATTTGAAAGATTATTATTTTAAAATGAAAAATCACGATTTCTGGTTATATTTTCTAATAGTTCAAAAAACATCTGGAGTGTTCAATATGTAGTGATCTTATGCATAAATGGAAGGTTTATTAGGCACTTACTATGGTTCTCGATACACTAAAGCTATCAAGTCCACTAAAAACTTACTATTTTCAAGTTAACTTTCAGCTTTGGTAAAGTTAACTGACGCTTCTGAGGGCATCGCGATTAACGGCGTTGGTTTCAAGATAGTTGAAGACAAAGAACTTAACGAGCAGCTGCAGTTCCAGAAGGATGGCGTTCAACAGCGTTTCTGTGAGGCTTTTCCAGTCAAAAGACTTGACGGGAAAGAGGTAACTGGCCAGGAAGAGGGAGAGACAACTCGTCTGAATGAAGAGATCTCTGGTTTGGTTGCGGTTGGAGATGGTAAAGCTTGAGACGTAGATGAAGACGACTGCATACGCCCTGCAGATCAACTCACCGATGTTGAAGGCGTACATGGTGATGTAGGTGAAAACCAGGTGGTCGAAGAGCATCGAGAAGAGCATCAAAATGCCGAAGACCATCGCCGTTTTCATGAGCCTGTTGGTGTCCATGCTGGTGTGGTTCTGCTCTGTCGTGAGTGATTGTTTTGCTGTATCAACTTGTTTTTGATTTTATGTTTGACAGTTTTATTGTGTTGTTCCGATAAAAATACTCAGCAAAGTATATTTTCAATATATTTATGTGCCGCTAGCTACAAAAGATTCAAGGCCTCAGATGCGTTGTTCAGAACTATATTGCGAAAAATGTGGTGGCAATGCGTGGGTTATTGGCCTTAGAAAAGAAATTTTCATATAAATAAGTAATCAGCCATAGAAACCAATTTGGTACTCAATATGGCTTCCAATTAAATATTAAACATTGTCAATTCACAAATGATTATTTACCTTTTTATTTATTTTTATAAGACTCTTATAATAAGAGATTTTTTCGTTTTGTTCAAAATGTTTTTGTTTGATATTATGATGACGTTCAGGTTTTAGATGACATATTTATAAAAACTTCAAATAATTCCGTATTAATTTGATAAACTTTATAAACAGCATAACTTTAAAAAATAATCTAATGATTAAAAATCCCAACTACGTGAAACTCCCATAAAAATGACACAATTTTTTGACTAGATGTTTTGGTGTGCTACCTTTTTAGCGCGTTCAAACAGTTTGTAAGGCTGCAAATACAGTTCTATCTTGATAAAACGTGCGATATATCCATTATCCGGTGCGCACTTAAAAAGTCTTGAAAGAGATAGGTGTGATTTATGAAGGGCTAGCAATATCACACATTTTCATAATAACAAGCCATTTTTCATAATTTTATAGACCATGACAGTATTAATTATTTCGTATATATTACCTTTGAAAACATTTGTGATGCTTTATAACTAAGGAAACGAGGCATTTTCACGCTGAGCCTTTCACAGACCTTTCAGGGCATAATTCATTTATATTAGTATGAGCTGTACAGTGTCGTATTCATTTAGTTGACTTACTTCTCCATGAATCTAACTCTCAAAACGGATGTTTTTAAATTCTTTTTCTGCATTGGCATCAAGTCATATGGACGGTAAGGACGAAAAAGGTTCAAAACCATGCGAACTTTGTGCTTAGAAGGATAATTTATATTGTCATAGCATTAAAATGGTCTTTCAGACGCCATTGAAAAAGTATATTAAAAAACGAGGCATCGAAAAATATCATTATCATTGTATCATCCGTGCATTGGCTAGTGAAAAACTCAGACATTTTAATGGGAAAGCTGCCTCTTATGAGTTGCAAATATAAACATATAAAATGAGTATTTCGCGGAAATAGGCGATTCTGATAAATAAAAAAATAAAAATTAGGGCTGAGATAGCATTGACGTCACGTGGCACTGTCATGCGCGTCGTAGGTTTTATGCACGTTCTCGTGTAGAAGCCTTTGGGGGTTAGACGTCCGTTAGCATCGGGAATTGCTATTTTAAAGGAGTTGCAAAAATATTTTAGAGAGTATTTTGACCGGACTTGAGCGAGTGATGATCGTACTTAATCGGGTGGTCAATCGTTGGAATTAATGACAGAATGCCATTCTTTGTTTGTGAGCTCTAAGGAAGTTCAAAAAGACTGCTAAGTGAAAAAGACAGATCTCTTCTGCCAGCAAGAACTCATTCCGAAGTCATCCATCTTGAATAAAGAATAAAAAATGGAAACTTCGAAGAGAAATGTAAAGACGAATGCTCCCTTCTGAGCTTACTTTGCACATATAAAAACTTTATTAGGTCTGGTGCTGGAGGCTTTGAACCTTTGGATTAGAGATTAGAAATTCTTTGTAACTTGGATTAGAGATTAGGAACGAGGGTTCGAAGAGGTTTGTGCGTGCATGCAGGCTCGATGGTGATGCGTCCCATGGGAGACATGAAACAGCATCGCAGAGGTGCCTTACTCCTACCTCAGTCGACACAATTCCTCAGTCAAATCTAATTCGAGTGTTTTTAACCTCTTCAATGAACGCAGATAGTTTTATTCTGCGACACGACATCAACTCACGCATTGAAATCTTTGCCTGCGAGCTTAACTCTCCCTGGGAATATATTTTCTAATGAGTTTTTAAATAAAAAGTTTAAATATAAAATAATTTTTGATCATATGCACGCATAGCATGTATAAAAATAAAGAATAAATGAAAATATATATGAACTCAAAAAATCTTCGAAAAAAAATTCTGAGAAAATATTTAATATAAGTAATCTGATTTGTGGCCGGCCAAAATCTTTATTAAAATATAGTTTCGAAATTATAAATGGCTTGGTGATATTCGAGATATAAATCTGAATAAGGCGCGGTCACTGGAGGAATGAATGGAGTTAATATTATAAGAGGAGGCGTCGTGATGCCACTGACAGGACGCATGACAAGATATTTGCTCAAAACTGACGTTGAATTTTCGTGGAAATTAATTACGTTATTGCATGGATAATATAAAACTTGAATTTTCTTTATTAAATTAAAAATAATTTCTTTTAAATACTGAAAAAATATTTTCAATTTTTAGAATTGTATCTGTAGGCCGTCTGATAAACGTAGTTTTGGAAATTATTTTTCCAAAAACTTCGTTAATAGATCATAGAAACGTCTCTACGATTTAACAACAACAACACTTGGAACTTTTTAGAATAAAACTAAAAAATAAAATTATGTCTAATCCTGTCAAATTAGCTGCCACATTTTTACTAAAGCTATTGGGTGAATTTCCAAAGCGGTTTTAAAATAGGAGAACTTACAACTTGGAGGAAAAACTAGCAAAAACCACAGAATGAAGGTTCTAGCATTTCTTGCCTTTTCCATCTTCTTCCATTGCTTGTTTGCCGGCATCAGAGTCGAGGCAAACAAAGGTAGGCTGTTAAGTTTTCTTGGCTTGATTCCCTAAACATCATTGATTACACAGGCCTCACATTGTTAACAGCGACCTTTATTATATTTTATAGCTGACTTTTCATTTAATGACAATTTAAAATAAAACCACTAAATATGATTAAATAACTCGTAACCTACGTTAATTTATTTTATAATTTTTATTTAATGTTTTTAAAAAATAAATAATAAACATGTGTTTCATGGTACTTATTATTAAGACTTTAATATTAACCCTATTAATATCATCTCCCATTTAAATAAAAAACATTCACATGTATTTTGTAACATTGCCTGCGCCTGTCATTTTTTGAATAATAAAAAAATGTTAAAAACATGGAAAACAGACACATTTACAGTGCACAACACACATACATACATAGTCTTTCACACTCTGAAACACCTCACTCAGACATCACTCACGCAGAAGAGGTGCTGCTGAATGAAAAGTCGTGGGGAGGCGTGTTTCGGAGTGGCGAAAAGAGCGCCAAGACGCCATCAAATATCCCCGAACACGATAATTCCGAAGATGGACGCGATGATGATGATGATGCTGGTGGTGATGATGATGATGCTGGTGGTGATGATGATGGTGGTGGTAGTGATGTTGGTGGTGGTGGTGGTGATGATGATGATATTGGTGATTATGAAGATGACGTTCTTGGTGGGGCTAGTAATGATGATGATAGTAGTAATGTTGGAAGTTGTGAGGGTGGAAAGGATGGAAACGTTGGTGGAGATGTCTACAGTGAAGAAAAATGTTTTGGGAGGATTATTAAAAAAATAGAGAATCAAACCAGACAAATAAGGCGGATGGAAAGTAGAATATGCGATGATGTCAATGAGAAAAAAAATGATAATGAAAAAGAAAAAAAGAAGGAAGAGCGAGAAAAAGAAATAAATAGAGAAAAATTCGTAAAAATCGAGAATAAAAAAGCTAAAAGAAACTTAAACGAAGAGGTTTATTATATGAAAGAAATGAGAGAAATGAGCAGTAAAGTTGGTGAGAAAGAGGAAAAAGAAAAAGTGAAAGATGGTGAAGAAGAGGAAAAGTGTTACAGGAGTGGAGACCTGGTGAGGAAGGCAAGCACGATGATGGTGCAAGTGAACACGTCAGCAATCATCATCAAGCAACTCAACAAGGTACCACGTGGGTGGGTGGGTCTAGTGTGGTTTGTACGGTATAGGTTACTCGGAAGGTGGGTTGGGTATTGTTTGACGGGTCAAGTGACATGTGCTAAAGAGTGTTTATTGCTTGTTGGCGTTCCCTCGGGAGAAGACTGTTGCTGTTGTGTTTTGGAGGCATGGAAACGAAAATAAGCCTGAAGCGATGACTGAAAAAATATTATAAAATTTAATAATGAAATGTAAATAAAAAAAATTTAAACTTTATAAGGTTAACTGAAAGAAATATTTAGGAATTTATATTAAAATGAAAAGATATGTTTATAAATATTTAAGTCAATTGAAAGAAATATTTTGGGATTGTATATTGAAATTTTAAGAAATGATTAAATAAAATATTCAATGTACCTTCTATGGAGCAAACAACATTGGTCCTTCTAAATGAATTTATGTTTAATCATCTCTTGCCAACCTTGTTAGTTACCATTTGCCTGGTATCTTCTACTTATGTGTTTATCATGAATTATTGAAATTCTTTGGATAGTTTTTTGCTTCAATATCATTTTGTATTTTTAAGACTAAACGTTGTTGGGTTCAAGGTATTTAATATAAACTCTTTGTCTACTTAAGTCTTGAGACTTTCTTGTAAGAATTCTCTCTCGGATTAGTGACACCGAACTTGTTACTAGGGAGATTTGAAACTATTTATGTTATTATGTTTTATTCTTTTCCATCTAAAAATGTATGTGGAAAAAATCTTTAAAAGTGCTGCAAGCCATAATTTATATTTATAAATAAAAAACAGACGTGAAAATAAGAAATGAATGAAAATAGCGATTATGTTTTTCAATAGTTGTAAAGTTCACTTAGAAAATATTTTTTACTGCAAGAAACCTGTTTACTTACTCTTCTGTCTTGCTGACTTTTTTTATTTTTAAAAAAATAATTTGAAAAATGTTTTTAAATCATATGTATTTTTACAAACAATACGAAGAATTCTTAACGTCAGTTTCTTTGAAGTTACCTATCCATTAACTAGTTTTTTGCCGCTTTTAGCGCACGAATAAAACTTAAATGAGCAAACGGACAGAAGAGTATCGCATTGAAAAAATCAAGAAATAACGCAGACTTACTACCATTAAATTCGTTAAAGCTGTTCATCTGAAACAAAAGTTGCTTTATTTATCTCTTTGTCAGGCATAAGTTAAATATATAAAAACATTAAAAAAAATTTTTTTTTGAAAATTAATTTTCATCTTGTCAAGCCTTCCAATGGAGAGAAAAAGATTTGATGCAAATGTTTATTGACATGTAGGAGTCTTGGGGGAACACCACTTTAGATAAAGACCCTAATGAAACTCGAATCAGGAATATGGATTTTGTTTCTCTATTGAATTTTTAAACGATTTTTTTTGACTAAATAAGCGAAAAGACAAACTTCTCACACAATTTTAAGTAGTTTTAAAGATTATGAATCGTTGTGGACTTTCAGAAAGTGTGACAAATATTTAGAAAAAATGGTTTGTAGCAAATTCCTTCGTAAGAGAAATTTTTTGGAAATTTTTTTTACAATTTTAAAACAAACAAAAACTTTTTTATAATTTTGAAATCACTTCTTCAGTTCTGATTCTGATGCAAGTAACACATTTTTTATCATTTCTTCCTTATCTGGACATTTTATCGAAAGTAGTGATGGAATTACCAAAGATGGAGGTTCATCCATGGTATGAAACCGAAGTTTTTATTTTGATGATAAATTATAAGAGTCGATTAAAAGTTATAATAGAATTTTCAATTTTAGAATAAAAAAATTAATTTAAACGATATCTTTTTAAAAAAATAAAAAACCCCCAATCTTGCTCTGGATATCGGCACAACGTCACACTTCTTATCGGACCATTTCTTGAAGGTAGCTCAAGTGTATTCATCAAGAAAGGATTCTTGGAAAATCTTTTTATAAAAAATGACTCGAACGATAAGGGTAGCTCTTGCCTCCAAAGAAGTTTCCAAAAACTGTTATTCATTGAAAAGAAGAGGTAGAATGACGATGGGGACCGTTGGTTCTTTGCATTCGTTTGTGCACCGACACTTGTTACATCTTAATTTCGAACGATTTATTTTAACTGCGGTTAAATGTTTTGAATTTAATTTAAACGTGAGTCCATTATGACCAAGTATAAAATGCAAATTAGAATGGTTTTTACGGTCTTTGAAAAGCTGGTTTTATTGAAGCGTTCGAGCTTTGATGAAAGTTTTGAAAATGTATTTAACAAATATTTTTTAAACAAATTTTCTTTCACTAAGATTATAGTTAAAACTAATAAAATAGAATACAACTGTATGCTATCATTTTTATATGAAAGAAAATAGGAAAATTACTAAAGTCGCTTTTAATTTAATAATATTATTCTCACTCTTTTAATGAACTTTTAAAATTATTTATAGAATTTTCCTAAAAAATAAATTGCTTCTTTAAATTTTTCCGTATTTGTGAAAGCTTTTAATTGTTGTAACAACTTAAGTGTGACTTTCATGATTGCTGGCCATTCAAGCGATGGACTTTTTTCATTTTCTTGATTCAAAGCAATTAATTTTTCACTCTACAAATAAGACTTAAGACCTTGTCTTTTAATAAAATCTGAGAATATAATGTATTATTTTGAAGCAAACAAAATCTCGTTTCCTTCTTCATACTTTAAAAACTATTTTCTAGTTTCCCATTTCCAATTTGAACCCACCCAGCCCTGATACCAAGACAACCCTGCTGAGGTACTCGAGTTCAATTTGTAAACTTATTTGCTCACCAGACATGCAAGAGAAGTTGAAAAGCATTTTATTTTTAATAGACAAAATTAAAATTTGATTTTAAACAATTTGTCTTTTGAT
Organism: Piscicola geometra; assembly: GCA_943735955.1. Classification (NCBI taxonomy): domain Eukaryota; kingdom Metazoa; phylum Annelida; class Clitellata; order Hirudinida; family Piscicolidae; genus Piscicola; species Piscicola geometra. The sequence continues at coordinate 5,979,624 of OX030958.1, read as the reverse complement.
CAAGCCTGTCAGTTGAGAGAAAAATATTTTATGCAAATGTTGGGAGTAGATGGGTTGCATTGAGATGCAGGAGTCTTGGGAGAGCACCACTTCAGATGAAAACCCTCATAAACTGAAGCATGCTGAGAAGCGTAAATGTTTTTCTAGAGAAAGGTTTAACCAGAAATATGAATTTTGTTTCCGACGTTGAATTTTTAAACGGTTTATATTAAGTTAATAAATGGCGTGCGAACATACAAACTTCTCAGAAAACTTAAAAAAAGTCTAAAGATGATAAATCTTTGTGGGCTTTCAGAAAACAGGCTTGCTGAGGCATACGAGCTCAAATTGTAAAGTTATTTATTCACCAGACATGCAAGAAAAGTCAAAAAAACATTTTCTTTCTCATCTAAAAAAGTCAAATATATATCAAATAATAATATCTAAAAACAAATAATAATTGAAAATTATTTTTAATATAAATGCTTTACGATCAAAATCTATTTGCATTAAAGCATGATTCCAAAAGCATGAAGCAGCCTACATTCAGACCAGAAGCATAAAAAACAATATAAAAATTTTGCTCTTTTTCATACAAGATCAGCTAATCGCCGGAAAAAAGCACTCTTGCTTTACTGAATGCAATATGAAAAAATTGCTTTTGTATTTCAACCCTCTATAATATTAAAGGACTAAGCTCTAAAAAAATTAAAAAAGACAAAATCGATTATTTTCTTACTTTTGGTTGACTTTTAAAACATTTAAATTTATTTTGTGCCAGAAAAGGCATTCTGCTTCCCGTCGGGTTGATGGGCAAGTGGAAACAAGGGGATCGATAGATAGATACGTTTGATGCGCGCGCTTAGACGCGCAAACGTGCTTTTGCAAGCAAAGTTTTTTTTCTTTTTATATTTATGAATGTTTATGTGCGTTTTGCTTTGTAGATTTAGCAAAGGTTAAGCTGGGCTGTTAGTCTTCTTCGTATAATTAGCTTGAATAAAACTGTTTTAGCAGTTTTGCTTGTTGTCTTTAGGCAGAATGCAGGTTCAGTACATTCCATTCACAATTCACCAAAAGGCAAAAATTAAACTCTGAAAAAAAGAAACTTTTGATGGGATTAATTCGCCAAAATGCTTTCATAGAGTCGGCCTTATTCACCCGGCGAGCTCAAGGTAATTGGCTTCAGATGGAGAGATTTCGAACGAGTGAGATGGAATGTCACCCTAGTGGGCTGGCTGGTTCGGAAAGTTGTGTTGAGTCGGCGAGGAAATGAATGGGTCATTTAATGTGCATAAATATGAACTAATTACTTCCAAAGAACCCTTAAAAAATATTCTGTTTGTGTGTTTGCATGCGATTGTGTGTTTTTTTGCTTGCTTGTGTGTGTGTTAATATTAGTGTGAGTATGTGTTTTGTGAAAAGCGGGAAAAGTAATACAGTTATTCTAATTAGTAAACAGCATAAATTGATTTTTAAGTTTCAACTTCTGGAAGCGCATAAAACTTCTTCAAAAGTCAAGTCATAAAGAAGTCAAGAAAATAAACACACACACCCGCACAAACATACACGTACAAAAATGTTTGAATCCAAAAAAAGAATTTAGAAACTATTTTGCTTTTTAGCCCATTTCAATTGAGTCAATATAAGTTCAAAATATTTTGCGAGATTAAACAGCTGATTATACTACTCAAAAATTCTTGTTCGAATGGAATTTCATTCAAAAGAACGTATAGCTTGCAGTCTTTTGGGAATAAAAATTTTTTTTGGCATATTTTTGAATGGAATTTTTTCTCATGTTTTTAACGTAACATGAAATTTTCAAATAGACTGTGCAAGTAAAATAAGTGAATTTAAAAAGTAAAGTGAAACCGTCTTTTTTAAAGCCCTGAATGCGATGTCTCTTCGCGCGACAAATTCATAAATCAAATTGAACGTTCAGCTTCGTGCTACTTTTCCAAGTTCAGTAAAGAAGCCTTTTGAATCGGGTTTAAAGCTAATCAAAACGGCATTATTTTGAGAAATTGGCTATAAGCAGAATATCTTTGGCAATAAATCTTTTTTATATAATTTACTTTTTTTCAGTCAAATAAATCCTCTTATGATCATTTGGTAGTAAAAACTAAAAAAAATTGAGCAATTAAAAACTAGCTTTAATTCTACAAAAGCCATGATTGGAAAGGATAAAGCAACCTCAATTCTCTATACGTGTATTGAGAAATCAAAATATTCTATTTTTTTTAATTTTTAAATCCAAAGAAATAGCAATCAGCTTAGAAAAAACTATTCTCAAACCAATTGGTAGACGGCATCGCAGCAGATAGTTTTGAACTTTTATTGGCTTTGATATATCTCGCTGCTTTTTTAGCCATTTCATTTATTATTCATTCACTATCACTTTCTTTCAGACTTCCCAACACTTGTGACCATGGTGGTTTTACATCAAAAGATATTTGAAATGTAGATGTGGTTCAGAAAATGTTGGGGTGAATCAGTTTTTTTTCATAGTGTTTTTTAGGCTCTCAAAAAGATATTCTCTTAATAATCACCGCTGGCGACCTCTGGTTCATGCGTGGAGTTATTTAACTCGGAAATGTGCATGCTAAAAAAGGGTTTTATCTAAAAAAATAAAAACTGAATTTTTCAGCCAATGATCAAACAAATATTCAAATTTTCAAAATATTCGCGAAAGAATTTTGCCGTGTTTTTTGTTGGTATTGATGAGATTTAAAGTCGAGAAAGTCCTCAGAGAGCTTTTGCTGCCATTTTTCTGATTATCTCCAATTATGAAATCTGAAAACGTCATTCGCCATTGGTGAAACTATTATATTTTTTTACAAATCTCTCCTCTCAATTTCACCAATCTCAGCCCACACCTATTAGGAATCATTTAAATCTAAAAAGTATAAATGTATAGGTCATTTAAATGAATTGTGTGACGTAATTCCAACAATTTTTTCTTTTTGGGTTTTTAAATATTTAGAAAAAATCTTTTTTATTGAATTCATTTCCTTCTATTTGAATCATAGCATTGAAAAAATACAAAATAACATCTATTTTAAAAACCGGAAAGTGTTTTGTACTTTTTTCTTAAACAATTTCACTCACTTGACCTTAATAACAAACTTTTGGTCGTAAAAATACTTAAAGCTTTAAAAAAAGTTTTCAATATTTAAATATGAAATATACGCACTTAAACATCTAAATGTTGTTTTTGAAATTCATCCTAGTTGTTCAAACACACCAACCAAGGCTCAAAAGACGCGTTGTGCGCTACAGAATGTCCCGATTCGCTAGTGCTTTGAGGGCATCAATGACGAGCCTGCAGTCAAACTGTTGCCGATGAAAGGGGATGTATAATCAAATTAAGGCCGTTCGAGGACGTTTCTTTCATGCGGCCCAATCGTCGTTCTGCCGACCATAAAGCCGCCAACTTGCTTGACACTTTATCGCTCTGAGCGGCGCATTTGAATTCCTTTATGCATCACTCGTTTGACACTTGCACAAATATCATATCATAATTTGGTAATTTCTTTTAAAAGTTTCACATCGACGTTAAAATGTATTTATTTAATTAATTGAATTGTGAAGCTTTCTAATATAGGGTAGGTTTTGTGTGTTTAAAATGGATCTTTATTCTATGATCAAAAATAAAAACAAAGTAATAAAACGACTGAATTTAATTGAAACTGCAAGCATAAAATAAGTTTTTCAAGACTTTTTCTGTTTTAACGCTTCACAAATTTCCAAAGAAAATTGCTATATTTAAAAGTTGCAAAAGCGTTCAAACAATATATAACTTCTCAGTCGAATCGAACTCAAGTTCTAGGAGTCGTCAAAACCCACCAAAGCACTAGTTCATTGAGAAATTAGAAAAGAAGTGTTTAAATTATTGGCGAAATTCAATAAAAGTTTATTTATCTTTAAAGAAAACCAAACCTTTTATATTTATATTTAATTCAAGGTGTCTTCATATGACACTTAATAAAAATGTTTTAAATATTTACCTAAATACATTAATTTTTAATCTTCTTAAAACGTATTACTGAAACGACGCCGTTTTGAATGTTATATGTCTTTTTGATGACATCATCAATTACCAAGTTTAAATATTTTAACTTTGAAACTTTTAGTTTAAATTGATTTTTTGCCATAGCTTTCAAACGAAAAAATATTTTTAAATTAACTTATTATATTGAAATTGAATGTAAAACTGGGAAAATAAAAAACTTATTAAACACCAATTCTGTATTTATAAATGTGTAATTCCAACGATATGATTTCACCCAACTTCATTCCCCCCCTTCACTACTCATCTATCAGCCCACTCTTTTCTACCCACCTTTCACCACCTACCAGTCACCATCTACTCAACCACACCCACCCAACCACACTCACTCAACCACACCCACTTTATCACACCAACCCAACCAATCCCACCCACCACCCGTCATTCACTAGGGAGATATTTTCTTGAAAGACTGGAAAGATGAAGTTGTGAAAGGAGAGATCCAAAAACCACAAAGCAGTCTCATCAAGGTTGAGATATTTTCCACGTCGTTTAAAGACTCCAAGATGGCAAGGACATTGCACTATTCAGTGGAGAAGTCAGAGACAGGACAACTTGTGCTGGTCCTCGTCATTGTTGGTGCCATTAAACTTGTAATTTGTAATTTTTGTAGAAAATTTTTGTTTACTAATTTATAATTCTTTTATTATTGGTTCAATTACAATTTTAAAGACCAACTATTTACCTAATTATTTACAATGAAATTTAAACTTAAATTACACATTTAATCACCTATGAAACATCTCATTTAAATAATTATCAAATATTAATAAACTTAATTAATAACTTGCCAAATAGTTTTTAAATGTAATGTTATTAATAACTTAATTACTAATTTAATCGAAAACTGTTGAGTCTTAACATCTGATTTATACGATTTACTCCTCTTGTCGTTTTGTCACAAATAATCAAATACTTTTTTTAAAAATCCGTTAGTCTCGAAAGACAATGGACTTGCGCCTGCTTCAGTCTGTACAGCGTCGCATGTGACTATACAAGCCTACTCTAGAGTTGCAGTCTTCGCCATGTATTAAACAGATAATGCCCGATTAGACTGCTACTGACGATGATCTTTTAAAACTTGATATCGCGCTTGCAGACGTCCTTGTAGCGAAGGTATGGCCTGCCAGTTGCTCTCCAACCTGAGGCAAGCTCGCCGAATAGCACGTCTTTGGGAAGTCGGCCATCATCCATCCGACGTACATGTCACAACCATCGGAGACGTCTTTAATGGAGGAGAATGATCATGCTAGAAATTGCTGCCCTAGCCAACACTTCGTTGTTTGTGAATCGGTTTCTCCATGAGATTCCAAGCATGCGTCGAAGACAGCGCTTGTGGAAACCTTTTGGATGCGTAGAGTGTCCAAGATTCACTAGCATAAAAGAGAGTGCTAAAAACACAAGCCTTGTAATCAGATACCTTTGTCTTCATTGTCAGCATCTTGTTCCACACTCTTGGTGATAGATTGGCTAGATGGTGAATCAAATTTTCTGGTTTAGCTTTGCAACTAGTGAGAGATTGTCAATGATTGTAGATAAACTGGCTGACGACTCTTAGAACATAGTTTTCAACCGTGGTTTAAGGCAGCCAACTTCTGTGGTTTTTGAGATTTATTGTTAGGCTGAACTCATTGCATAACTTGGAAAATCTGTCGAGTATACTTTGCAGTTCTGCTTCATAGTGGATGACCAAAGAAGAATCACATGCAAAAAGCATGTTTCTCATCGTCGCTTTTCGTGTTTTGGTTTTCATCTTGCTTGACGCCAATGCGGTTTTTCATCTTACTTGATTAAAACCCATCATACTGCACGGTTTCTTTTATATTTTAAATACTTTAAGCTCCTGCTTTGTGCCTTTCAACCTCATTTTTGTATAAAATTATATTTATTTTAATATTCATGAGATTTCAAAACCATGATAATGCCTTGTTTAATTATACATTTTTCAATTGTTTTAATTTCATAATTCAAATTAAGAGACTCGTATATAAAAGTGTCAAACGCCATCTCCAGGGAGACAACGACGAAACCACCAAGAATGAAACATTTTCCCAGTCTCACTATTTCAGCATCATCTTCTTCCTTTTTCTTCTTTTATTATTCCCTTTGTTCTTCGCCTTCATCTTCCTTTCTCGTAGGAACACGCCTGTAACAAGACAGCCCAGAGGTAGTCACCGCTTTTTCCTTCACGATACCTAAATTAAATTAATATAAAAATTACGACCCTTAATTAAAATCACTCTCCAATTCTATTTTTGAAGTCTCGTTTTTTAATCTTTTATACTTATTTTTTGCCATTTTTAATTTTATAACATGATATAAAGCACCTTCATAGACTGCTGCAGGGAGTGGTTTTGAAGTTATATAATGACAAAGTGGTTCGGAGTGTGTTGCGCGGTGGCTTTACGAGCAGTCTGAGTTTAAAGCAGATTACATACAAACGATTTATGACCCAATATCTCTTGAGATTTATCGACTTAGAATTTGGCAAAGAACTGAGATTAAGACAATTACGAGTTATGTTGTTGTAGAGTTAGGCAGTTGTCTTGTGATGACGGTTTTGTTTGGACAAGAAAACAAAGATGAAAGACATAAATAATTTTGAATTACTTTTCTTTAAAATAATGCAATTTTCTTTCAAAGAAATGTAAACAAAAAATAAAAGTAAGTTTTCAATGAAAGAATACTAAATTATTTTCCATCAAATAAAGGAACATTCTCTATAATATTAAACTCACATACATTAATACGCTCAATGCTTGCAAGATGACTTCCGCATGTCGCAAGATTAGAAAGCCTCGTTTTATGTTCCATTGTCAAGCATCTGAGCCGCGTACACAAGTTTGCTTTATACGCGTCTCCTCTCATATCAGAGATGGGGAAACTGACTGTAATAAGGACGGTGGATTAGTTTAGCGGTAAATCGCTTGGCATTCGACTCACTAGCGTGGGTTCGATTCCTACCGTCGCCTAAGTGCGTCTATACTCCAGAAAAGCCCTGCACTTTATCGGAAAAAGAAGAATAATGTCGGATGTAGCTAAGATTTGTACATTGAAGCTATGAAAAAAATCGATACAAATAATTCGAGAATGCTTTAAATGATTTATCGATCGATTTTTATCTGAATCAAAACGATATCTTTTTATTTTGTGGCTACTACGATTTACTTTTACTTGTGTGGTAATGATGTCGGAAATGGCGGATTCAATTTCTTTGATGTAGAGTTTTTTGGTACTATAAACTTGGAGCCCTGCAGAGAGTCGATAAAGACTCAAACATCTTAAAAGATTATTCGAGATCGAAATTTTTATGAGAGTTTTCACTGCTTTAATGACTTGATCTGAGAGCTTTTCATTTAACTTCAAATACATAATCTATGAGTCTTAATGGATACAGAAAATGAATGCAAAAAGAGCAAGAACAAATTCTAAATGGTAGAATCTCTTAGAAACATATCAGAAAAATACTTTAATTTTAAAAACAAATAGTTTCATTAAATTATTTATAACTTTTTGATTTCAAGATGCGATTTCAAACGGATTATGTTTTCGACAAGAAAATCTGCATTGGCATCTGTCAACCTCCATTGCAAATAGGAGTGATGCCTTTTTAAAACTTGGATTCGGAATAAAAAGAAGATATCATGTAAATTCATTATATATTCAGACATAATCTTGCGATGACAAATACGTAATATAGTTAATTATATGCGATTTTCAGGCTATAATATACTATATTATAAGTAGGGAATGTAGTAACCGGGAAGCGAAAGCAACTTTTTCGAATTACCATTGGAGGCCTACTTATTTTTGTTCTAAATTGTATTCTAAGTAGCTGAACCTTCACAATACTTTTGCAGATTCGTGTCTATAAACTTGTAGTTAGAAGAATAACCTATATGAATATTTATAATCATAAAAGCGAAATTCAAAGCAAGCCCATTTTCATTGCAGCATTTTTTAATCTGTTGGTTGAAATACTAACAATATATGCAAGGTAAACCAAACTCAGTTTTATCATCTAAAATGTATGGTGAATCTAAATTTATGATAACATAGAGTCAACAAAAATACATAAACATTTATAAGCATGCCATCACAATAGCAATTATATTTTTTACCTTCAAATCTTTGTTTATTTTGAGATCTTACTCTGAAGCTTTCTGATTTTTCGCTGAGTGGGTGACGACATTGACTCATAATTTTGGTTTAGTTACTTAATTAGATTTTTGCACACACAATTGAGTAATCGGCGAACCATAAGACGCACGGTTTGGTGTCCCTGCTCACAACGGTGGTTCACAAGTTCAGGCATAAAGGAGGTCATTTTGTCCATCACCGCTGCTTCGAATATGGCAAGATGACTAGTGTAAGAACATGCTATAAACTTCCGAAAAGATCTTCTTTTGATTGCATGTCATGGTATTAAAAAAATGCGACAGAGCACACAGCTGAGCTCACATTCAGTTGTTGTTGGCATTCATCCATCTCGTGAGATGATGATAGCGCTCTGATGTGTTCTTTGACGGCAGCTTCTAGAGTGGCTCAGCAGACCGATCCTGGATCGACAGTCTCTGCTGCAGCGGCTGCAGGTGAAGTCGGATGGAGGATCAAGAGCCTGATTCTGCTGCCTCATCTTTTTTCTTTGCCTTCGGGATTCCAGATGTTGCTTGCGTTCTTCCTCCCTTTTTGATGCCTTTGTGGGCAGTCTGGCGCCAGCCCCTCCTGGTCATCGGCTAGCTCTTCCCATCTGCCAGGGTCGATACCCGTAAGTTTGAGGTCGCGTTTGCAGACGCCTTTGAAGCGTAGTTGCGGGCGACCAACTGGACATTCAGTAGGCTCACATAAACCACCTCGGTCCAGCAGTTTTGTGTGCTTTCCAAAATCCTCTTCGTCGATAAGCGAGCGACTAAGTCTTTCTTGCAAGATTGACATTTTTCTTTCTACTGATTGACCTCCCGATGCACCTAGAAGTATATACAAGGGGCAGCATGTCTTTTTCATCCAAATCAGTGGCATCATCGGCCAAATCAGCTGAAGAAACTCTTTTTGAAGTAAAGGCTAGCTCTTCAAACACGCCTGATTTAATGGCAGTAAGAGTACGAATTTTTTTCTCACTCTCCATAATTTGACGAACACTCACATAAAGTTGGCGCCATTGAGTTGGCGATACCAACCAAAACGCTCCTCAGTGAACTTATATTATAAGACTTATATTATAAGACTTATAATATAAGTCTTATAAATTTCTTCAAAACAGAAAAACAAAGACTACAGGGTCAAAAATGGGTTTATACCGCCTAATTTTAATAAGGGTGTCAGTTTTAATTATTAAAAAATAGTTTTAATTTTTTTAAACATAAATTTTAAACCATTTTATTATTTTTAACTCTAACAAATATTTTACTAAATAAAAAGATCTTTTTACCCATTTAAAACAAGAAAAAAATTAATATATTTGAGGTTGTTTGAATATAATTTAAACGTTTAAAATAGTTTTATTAAAAGTAAAATATGAATAATTGTGAAATTAATTCTATTTTGAACTTATATTTAGTATATTCAATCTTTTTTTAATTTTGAAATATGACATTTTATTGATTTTAGCATAGCCCTCCAATGGTAAGAATAACGTATAAAAAACTTTAGCTTGCGATTCCCGGTCCTACATTCCCTAATTATTAGATATAGAGCAATCGTAGAGATGATTATATTATATAGTGCATTCGTATATTATTTTTATAATGTTTAAAAGAGCATTTGTATATCATGGTATATTATGTTATATAGGGCAATCGAGCCTATATTATATATAGTATTATATAGGGTAGTTGGAGTATATAGGTAACATATGTGCCAATGTGTCCCACAATGCGCGGTGAATTTATAATCAGATCAAGAAGCTTGAATCGAAGAAATGGATCTGAAGCTTTAACGGATCAGCATAACTTTGTCTTTGCAGTTTTACGGCATTTCTGAGTGCTCATGAATGTCTTTCCAACGGTGCTTTATGGGATCACATCAGTGTTGTTCCAGTTAACTGTAACTGTAACTGAAATGGTAAATTAACTGAAAAATCTAATTCAGTTAACTGTAACTTTAACTGTAACTGTAATTCAATGCATAACTGTAACTGAAATAGAAACTGAAAAACAAGAATACCAACTGAATAGTATCTGAAAAACAAGAACACCAACTGAATAGTAACTGGAAAAAATAAATATTTAGAAAAAAGAGAAGCGCTACAAGTAAAAACATTCGCGTCGTCACGTGATTGAGCAATAATATTTTTTTATTATTTTATTCCGATTATATTAATTTAAGTGTTTTACATAGTTAATTTTTCCTAACAATTTCAATTATAAAAATTATTTTTAAAATGTTTAAAGTTAATAGCGGCAGAAAACAAGAGAATGGCGTATGGGCGTATTTTATTTACGAAGCTTCATACGACAAAAGCGAATGTCAGGTCTCGGAAGAGGATGATAATGATAAGGGTACTGAGAAAATAAAAAGTGCAGTCAAAGACTTTCTGGAAAAAATGCAACAAATTTAATCAATCACTTAAAAAGAAAACATCCAGCGTGTTACGACAAAATGGAGAAGAATGTCCAGAAAAGTCTTGGAGCAAAATCAAATAGTGTTGAAAAAGTTAAAAAACAAGTAACACTAAAGCAGGCAAATACTCCGAAGAAAAAATGACAAGAGGATTCCCCTGAAGTTCGGCTTCGTCAACGACTCCTGCTAAAACTTATTTGAAAGCAAATGGTCTGTATTTCTGGACGAAAAATGAAGCGCAATACCCAATATAAGCTTGTTTTGCGCAAGACATTGTTTCAGCTCCCTCTCCACAAGCGTATGTGGAGTGGGGGTTTTTGGTGTGCGGAGACCTAACTGTTGGGAAAAAAATCGCCTCAGAAAACATCTGGAATGGAAGACATTTATGAAAATGAACAGCATATATTATCAATAATATATCTATATATCTTTTTAATAACTTGACTTTTAAACATTGATTTGGGTTGTATTAAAAATAAAAATTAATTTTTTTCCATCTTGATTAACTGAAACTGTAACTTTAAATATAACTGAAACTGGAATAGTAACTGAAAAATTAAATTTTTCTTAACTAACTTGAATAGTAACTGAAAAATTAAGTTTTTCTTAACTGTAACTTGAATAGTAACTGGAAAAAAAATTTCTTGAATAGTAACTTGAATAGTAACTGAAAAATAATTTTTTTTTGAATAGTAACTTGAACATGGACTGAAAAATCTGAACTGGAAAATCACTGGACCACATTGGGGTTTGATGGAATTGGGGGAAACATGCAGACATAGAGAGTCAGAGACATAGAGACACAGAGATTTATAGACATAGAAACATGAAGTGGTACTGATGTTGTGAAAAAAACCTTCGGTAAATAAAATTTGTTTTTATACGCCTTCAACCTCAAAGGGTTTTCCAAACATAGTTCCAATTAGGACTTTACTAATGAATATTTTAAACAGTTAAATTTGTATATATAAAACTACTACAATGAATAGACACACATTTTCCTTTTTGAATAATTATAAATGTCATTAAACTATTAACAAGCCAGCAAGATTAACATCCTTCTGCCTGATCCAAAATGATAGCCGTATGTCAGCGATATTGATTCATAAACTTCAATTTAAAAATTTCCTAATTATCTGGAAAGATGAAAACATTTGAATACTTTAATTTAAATGGTTTTTTAATGTTTGATATAAAAGAGTAAAAAGTTGTCCCATTACTTTATTTATGTCAAAAAAGTAAATTAGCAGCCAATTCAAAAACATTCTACGCCCGCTTAGACACGTCTGCGACGACTCATTATTGACTTTTTGCAAACAAGGAACATTCATTTGTGTGTGTTGGTTAAAGAAAAACTTTCAAAGGCATTTCAGTTGGGAATATATAACTCTTAAGATATATAAATTATGAGAGTAGATTAGGATGGCATGTCACCCCTTGAAGTCTCATTCAAACTAATTGAGCAAACGACAGGGTTCTTAAAAAGACATTAAAATGTAAAACATGGATATCTAAAATGTGTATTCAATAGAGAAAAAATATGTAAATATTGTATAAAAATAAAATCTTAAAATAATCAATCAAATCAATTTCTATAGCGTTCTTTCCTCAAATTCAAGAGCGCGGTATAAAACTTGTATTAAAAAATTCAAATTTACACTCTAGCCTACTCATTTAAATAAGTAAATGCTCACATTTTTACTCGAGAAAATAGGTTCTCAAGGGGTTAACAATTCAAGACTTAACCCATATATCGTTTGTTTGATTCACACACACCCTCAATCCGGTTTGAACTCTTTATAATAATGCTCGTCATTATGATTTTTTTACTCCCAATAACCACCATCTTCATTCTTTTAATCTCTTTTATTTCATTTCTAGTCTCGTCTTTTTTTTGATAGATTTTTAAATATTATTTTCCTATTTTTCTCACCCTTTTTTTTTGTTTTATAAATACATTTTGTTGAACTAAATAATATATAATTAAAAACTAAATTGCTGATACAATTTTATTTGAAATAATGATCAAATTCATAGCTAAATTTCTCCAATACTTTATATATCAATGAGTTTAATGTTTAATTTCAAATTAATCAAAAGAATTATTTCTTAATTGATAATTATTATTTCTTAAACAAACATATCTTGATGAAAATATAGGATATACAAATAAAATTTTAATGCATGAAATTATATGATAATTCATGGTTTTGAAATAATGAGCTCTGGATCTTAGTGATACTAAACAAAAATAGTGAGAAGAATTTCATTTTAAAACTGAATTAGGCATTGTAGCAAAAAAATTTTTGGTACTTGAAAACAACTAACGAGATAATTAAAGATTTAAGAAAAACTGAAGTTTAAAAAAAGTTTGACGAAGCTAAAACTGAAATACAAACTTGAAATAAGAACGCTTGTGGGTTTGAGTTTAATTAAATTCTTAAGACTGGATTAAAGGCTCTTTTATGCTTATCTGATCTGGGTGACGAATGCGTGCATTTGTTTTATACAAAGCTTACAACAAAGATTCGAATGCATTCTCGAGAGATCTGGCAATTCTTTGATCAATCATAATTCTTTGTTTTTTATATTTACAATTTTTTTTGGTAATAATTTTAATATTGCATTAAATAATGCTGAATTTTTTATGAAAATTCACAAATGACTGCAACATCTTGCGACTTCAGAACGAGTCAAGGGGACGCAGTATCATCCAGGGACAGTCAGTACTCAAGCACCGACCCCCTCACCCACTGTACACTCCAACACCCTTCCTTCAACCAGTATTCCTTCAGCCACTCTTTCTTTAACCATTACCCCTTCAACCACCCTTTCATCAACTACCCCTCTATTCTCTTCTTCCATGCTTCCCTCTTTCCATTATACCACCCACCCTGCGAACTCCATCATCAATCTTCCACAGGTTCGATCACAAAAACCCTCGCAAGTCTAGTTGAGCCAAATTTAATTGTTTCTGAAAACCCGAAGTGCTCCTCCATTTTACGAAAGGCGCTTTCGTAATAAAGCGTCTAATCACTGAGGCATGACTGGAAGGGAGGCGAGAGTATCTCTTGTGCACGCTTCATTCGGAATTTGTGGAGAAAAAAAAAGAAACGTGTAAACTACAAAGACAAATATATAAATATTTTTATTTTAAAATTAAGTCTGAATAAAACTGTGAAAATAAAAGAAAGCGTGAGGCGAGATAAAGATGCGCTTTGCGGCGCGATTTATGAAAGCAAATAAATCCGGAGGACGCACGAACAGCGTAATCGGATGTTGTCTTGTTGACTCTGGCACAATGGATGACTCTTCCTCCACCAAAACTCAATTAGGAATACTTAATTCATTAATTCACTTTTAGAATTTGAGTTCAAAATACTGTAAAATGATTATTCTTTTGCACGGCCAAAAATCTATTTCCGGCTGGCTAGAAAATTTGAAAGTCGAAATGGCCTTTAATTAACTGTCCTTTCAAACGATTTCACCAACTGCACTCAAAACTATTGTGATATTCACGCTCACTAACCACTTAAAAGTTCCAAGTTAAAATGAAAAACATAAGTTTAAAATTTGCGGACGATTCCGAACAAGACTGTTCATCCCGTGACGATTTAGCCACATAAATTCGCGCAAATTCGATGAAACATATTTTATTTTTAAAAGTTGTGTCTTTTTCTCATAATTGATGGTTGAAAAATGTTTTATTATATTATTTTATAAATTGAATGTTGAACATTTTTTTTACATAATAAAATTACTTATAAAATTTAAGAAAAATGTGTATATTGTTTATAAATCATTTTAGTGGGACCTCGTATTCCCTGAAGATAAAAAAGGATAAAACAATCTAGAATGCATTAGCAGAGCTTCCACTAAGACAAGCCGAAGAAGCCAAAAAAAGTATATTATAAATGTTTAAAAGACTAAATGCAAATTCTGTAAAAAGGATAAAATAATTTATGAAAAAAGTATTTTGTCGGTTTTTAAATGTTTTCGATGTTATACTGTGGTTTAAGTAACATAGGTCAATAAAAACTTAATTTTTGTTCTTTTTACATTTGAATCGAGTTTTTACTGATATCTGATTATTAATTATAGAACTGAATAGTAAATTTTACTTTTTTATTTGGCCAAAAAATGAAAAAATAATCATGGTAGTCTGCTGACCATAAAAGATGATTTTATTTTTTAAAGTTTTATTTATCATTTCACTGATTTGGGCTAAAAGATCCCTGGACCAAGAGTTCCAACCTGAACCGCATATTTATTTTAGCCTATTTTACTTTTTTATAACTTAAACAATATTTTATTTAAAAGATATTTTGTAATTATAAAAATATTATACTACAACTATTTTAAAAAAATTAGATTTCCAAGAAAATAATTTTATAACATTTTTATAGCTTCAATTTTCACCCAATTCTACCAATTTTAATATTCTAAACTCTTTTTCTCAAAATCTTTTAAAATTAATAAAATTAAAACCTTTAAAAACCAAAGATTTCTAAGATATCGAAAAGATATCAAGATATCTCTCATCCTTGCAGACTAGGGGCATGTCTGGAGGTGAGGGAGGGAGGATGAGGAGGATGGGCAGAGGGGGAGTGAACTTTTCTATCGTGATCGTGTGCATGGGAGTGGTGGTGCTTTCGTGTGGTGTAGTGACTTCTCTAGTGGGTTGTTGGAGGTTTGAGAATAGTCATGTGACGTTCAGCTTCAGTGGCAACGTGGTCTTCAGTGAGTTGATGAATGCGTTGAAGGCGTTAAAATGATGCACGCCTCGTTGAGTTTCAGCATTTAATTAAAGACTACTTTAGGAAAAAGCCACTAGTTTTTATTACATTCATATATAACCCTCTTTCATCTTAGTTTTCAAATAATTTATTTGTTTAGCTTCTTAATTTATTACTCTTAAAGCTCACATGATTCATTCAAAAAAACAAGATTTAGTTTAATAGAATGAAAAAATATTTTTTTAAATAATCAATTTTTAAAGTTAAAAATATTTATTTTTTACGACCACAGGTAGCCTACAAGTACACTTGGGTGACGCAAAGAGTCTTGTGCGAGACGATAGATCTTCTAAAAGCCCCATATCCATCTACCGTTAGAGTAGCTTAGATTAAATAATAAAAAAAATGGTAACATTTAATTCAATTATGCAAATATCATTTATACTAATAATAACTATTTTGATGATTTAATAGCTATTTCAATGATTTCATAATTCATTTTATTCAAAAATTTTATTAGTAACTGTTTTTATTCATTTTATTATTACTCTTCTCAAAGAATTTTCTAAAACCAAGGTTAAAACGCCTCACAAGACTTTTGCACGTTTTAAAGTGAATACGCGAAGGCAACAATGCTAATAAAGTTTCAAACGCTTTTGAAACTTATTAAATTAAACTTCAAAAAAATCTTAAACTCATTATTACCCCTAACATTATTAAACTTTATAACAATCCTTATAATATGAATCAAACCATGCCAAAAATACTTGAAGCTAATCCGTCGATTTAAAAAAATTATATTTTACTTTTTTTAACCGATTTAATATTTACTCGGATGAAGAAAAGCAACGGATATGGACACAAACTTACATTGTGTAGTAATGGAAGTTTTTTAGAATGAACAAGTTGTTTCTGAGGGGCGACAGTAAACCGGCTGAGTTCAAAGAAAGGTGTCAGTTTAAGCATCTTCTCGGTGATCAACGTGATGTGCATGATGCTGCTGAATGAAAAACTACGACTGAAACTAATACTAACCATAATAATAATAATAATAATAATAATAATAATAATAATAATAATAATAATAATAATAATAATAATAATAATAATAATAATAATAATAATAATAATAATAATAATAATAATAATAATAATAATAATAATAATAATAATAATAATAATAATAATAATAATAATAATAATAATAATAATAATAATAATAATAATAATAATAATAATAATAATAATAATAATAATAATAATAATAATAATAATAATAATAATAATAATAATAATAATAACTTTTATTATCATTCTTATTATTATCGATACGACTAACGTGCAGCAATTTTTCATTATGGACACCATTGTAGGCAGTGTCTCTTCTGCGCATTTTCACCGCCTCGTTCGTTGGCACGCTTGCGAAAGCGTCATAAAAATGAACGTAATTTCTATTTGATCTCCTTCTCAGTCAATGCATACCACAAGGCGTTCCAACTCAACAATCACTGCTTAGTTTAATTTGGTTTAGTTTAGTTTTGGGAGCCTAACCACCACAGGTCTTTTGCCCTCTCAAGCACTGCTAGATTATTCAACGGGCATTGTGCTTTATTTGAAGCTTTGAAGCAGTCTCAGGAATTATTTTCTGTGTTTTTTTTTATTATGAAACATCAAATGGAATTAAAAGGAAAGTGGTTGTAGTGATGGCTGTTTGATTTTCTGACTTGTTCCTACAAGCTTTTAAGAAGTTTTTGAAGTTTTCCCTCTAGCATTCTTTCAAAGTAAAATTTTATAATTATCTTTTATTTGAGTTTTTAAAGCTTTTAGCTTTATTAAAAATTAATTTTAATGTTTTTCCAAAATAGGCGAATTTCAAACGTTTTTTAAACTTTGCTTGTTGAGTTTTAAAGCACTTGAAAATAGCCGAAAGTGTAAAAGCTGATATCTTTGATTACTATGATTAATAGTTTTGAAAATTTCATTAATAAATAATAATAATATTAATAATAATAATATTGAAATAAAACTGAAAATAATGATTAAAAATAAATAATTTAAAGATCCATAAATCAAAAAAAGCTATTTTAATGAGATTGCTAATGATGCTGACAAAGTTTTAAACATTTTTAATGTTCTACGATATAATATTGATTTATCCAGTTTATTTAAAATAAATTTTGTATTTTATCAATTTTAGAACTTCAAAAAAACGGTAAGAAAATCTTCTTACAAACTTTGGGCGCTAAACAAGAGTTTGAAAATGAAGAACAAATCGGAAGTGATGAAGAACTGGATGAATTTAAAAAAGGTATTTTTCACATTGGTGTGATCGATATTTAAAATACTTTATATATTTTTTATGCAACTTTACATTTGGTTTTCATTTGTTCTATCATTTATAACCAAATTTCAGATGTCCTTAAATAATTAGTATCAATTAGTCGAAAAGCTTTAAAAATTTTTATTGCGAGCATTAAAAACCCCTTTTAAATTGTTTCTTCCACTGTTTATTGTTTTTAACAACTATCATTTGTCTTTTCAACCATCCATTCCATTATTCATTCATTCATCCCTCCAGCCATGCATCTATCCCACCAGCCATTCATTCCACCATTAAACCATCCATTCCACCATCCACCCCACCAACCACAGTTACATTAACAGCAAACGGAAACCAATCGAGTTACTTCCTAGAAGACCTGACCACGGCAAACCCGCTCCAAACCACCTACTACGTCACTCACCAGAGACAAGGGGCCGACTTTTTCTGGTACCGCAGGAGTGGTTTGAGACTGAACCTTGGTCTCCAGGAGATCAACTTAGTTTCCAGTTACGAGGAAGACTGTCGGAGAGACGAGTGGTGGTGGAGGCAGGGAGGAGATGGAGATGAAGTTGATGAGAAATATGAAGATGAACTACGACGTGGTCGGAAAGGGATTTGTAGGTTTGTAGATTTTGAGTTTTTGATATTTTAAAAAGTATCAAGAAAAGCATCAAAGTTCATTGACCCCCAGATGCCCCTTGCCCGACTTCATCAACGTCACACTGCCTCAAAAGCATGCTTTTATTTTATTTATGTTTTAAATTTAGTATTTATTCTTTATAAATTTATCTATATGTATTATTTCATATTTATTTATATAAATATGATATGTTTTATTATATTTGTATATCAATTTATTAATTTATTCAAAAAAGAAATGCTGCTCCATCGAGAAAGTGCTCAGAAAGCATCTTCCATCAACTGCCATCCTTCGTCAACCCTTTCGAGAGTGCTGGAGGAAGTGTCGCTTGTGCCGGAAGTGGGCAGAGTGGAAGAAATATTGCTGCAATAAAGGAAAAAAGGAAAGTCGGAAATTCAGAAAATGAAATCGGAAATTTATGTTTTAATCAACTGGGTACAGGTTCTTGTTTCGTCACGGTAAGTTTAATTTTGTGCAATTGTATTATTTGTTGGATTGAGGAAATTCAAAATAATTTTTTAAAATTTATAAAATAAATATTTCAACAAATTACATTCAAATATTTCTATATTCAAGCCTAGAAACACTCGTTATGGAGGATTTAAAGCACAATCGATCAAGGAAACTTTAAGCCCCCAATCGCCGGGGAATGATCCGTCAAAAAAACCAACAGACCTCAACATTTTCTCGAAAAACCAACACGTATCCAAGAAAATGAATTTTTTTGCGAATCACTTGACCGTTTCCAATTGCTCCAACTCCTTCCACGAATGCTTGGATTGCACCACTCAGTGCAGCAACAACAGCAAAACGGAAACCCCGCGTGAGTTTTGCATCAATTCCACAATGGCTTTTGAAAAAAACTTTAGTTTTGTTTTTATTGTTTTTTTTTCAAGCTGAGATCTCTATCAGAGCATATTGATCTCAATTCGCGGTATTTGTGATTGATGCTGTCCTCAATCATGCATTACTTCCTCACAAACGACATCTACAATTTAATTGATTCTTCTAGATAATTTTTAAATTGATAATAATAATATTAATAATAATATTTAAAATAATATAAAAAATTTGTTTCTGTACAGACCCCTCGAGCTCTGGTTACAATTGGGTGTAGTATTTTTGCGAACATTTAGAAAAAAGTGTGGGCGTCATTATCATAACTTTCATATATTCCTCAGAGCAACACTAGCAGTCACTGTCAGATCAACTGTTTTTTGTTTTTCCTGCAAATAAAACCTTTTGCACAGCAGTTCTCAACCTGTAGGTTGCGACCTAAACGGGGGTCGCTTGCTTTTCAGAAATTTTGTTGTTTTTTGGAAAATTATATTCAAGAAATAATTGAAAACATTATAGGTGCCGTGAATTTCATAAAAGCGAGTGCATTAAATAGCCGCTTGTTTTCTAAACTGTGTAATGACTTTGATGCATCAAATAGTAATTTGTTAATTCATACTGATGTGAGATGGTTGTCCAGAGGCAAAGTTTTAAACCGTTTTCATGATCTTTGGGATGAATTTTTTTATATTTTTTATTAAAAGCTTTTTAAGTGACAAAATCCAAGTTTAAAAAAAAACATACTTTTATTTTAATTATGTTAAATCGATCTTTTTCCAAAAAAATGCAACATGCATAGATCTTTCAAAGGGAAAAATTAAATAAATCATTTTAATTGAAAAGAAAGCTATAACAAAAAATGGATGAATGTTAATTTCATATTATTCCAAATTCATATAAAGTCTTTGAAAAAAATAAAGCTGAACAGGTAGCAATAAAAAAGTACAAGACATTTTGTCAAAATACAATTGAAAAGTCTTAAAACAAATTTTTTTAGATATTTACTAAATTTACTCGAAACACCAGAAGTTCATTTGCAAGAAAAACTGAACATGTTTAAAAGAATGTACAACAGAAGTTCACTGTGATCATTTCCAGTAATGCAGTACAATTGATTTTTCCTAATGACGCCCACACAATTCTGGGTAAAGTGCTTGCTGTCATAGCCCATTCTCTCTGAAAGTGTGTTGCGTTTCTTTATTTTTTTCGTCTCAAATACCTTTGTGAAACAGTCTTTTATAAGTAATTAAGCTAAATTTAGAAATAGACTCGATGCTAGAAATTATTTAGTGATGCTCTTGCATTAAAATATTTCTAATTTTTTATCTGATGAAAATGAGACAATATTTAATAAATTAAACATTAAAGTTTTAAATTAACAATTTTTTTACAACAATATTATTGGAAAATTCTGCTTGATTTAAAAATAGTATAAATTTTCACTACATGATTTTATCATTAAAATGGCATGACACGTGAAAATAACAAAATAAATTTTTAAATTCTAAGTGCAATAGTAATTGTTGTAACAACTCGATAATGAGTCCAAAGTGTACATTTATTAATAGTGGTCCCTATGACATGACAAATTAGACCAAGTGACCACGACGCTTAAAAGATTGAGAACCGCTGCTCTTGGGTTTCTCACTGGCGTGGATTACATTCAAGTTTAAGAAAGAGATGCAGTTGAGCATGTTTAGCTCTTCAATCTATTTTTACTTTTTGTTTGAAATCTAGTTTTAATTTAATTTCAAAATGATCGTTTTAATAATGATTGTCGTTATTATAATTAATACCTATGCTGAAGGGCAGAATTACTGCACATTCGTGGGCGTCGATTGCACTCGAACATCGGTCATTAATCACTCTGAAAGTCGTTACACACTCGTCCAGCCTATCTAGATTAGTAACTCGATCTCAAACTTTTTACAGTGACAAGAGACAAATGCCTGGTTTCCTGCTACGTGTTGAAACAATGCAGACATTTGTATAGCTCAGAGTGCCGAAACTCGCTGGTCAGATGTCCAGCAGGTCAGGTTTGAGGCTTCAAAGATTGAGTTAATGAATGAATGGGTGAATGGATGAATGGGTGAATGGGTGAATGGGTGGATGGATGGATGGATGGATGGATGGATGGATGGATGGATGGATGGATGGATGGATGGATGGATGGATGGATGGATGAATGGGTGGATGGATGGATGAATGAATGTGTAGATGGGTGGATGGATGGATGAATTGGTGAATGGAGAAATGGGTGGATGAATGAATGAATAGGTGAATGGATAAATGAGTGAATGGATGAATGGGTGAATTGGTGGATGGATGGATGAATGGGTGAATGGATGAATGTGTGATTGGATGAATAAGCGAATGAATTATTGAATGAATGAGTGAATGGATGAATTAGTAAATAGATGAATGAGTGAATGGATGAATTCGTAAATAGATGAGTGAGTGAATGGAAGAATTAGTAAATAGATGAATGAGTGAATGGATGAATTAGTAAATAGATGAATGAGTGAATGGATGAATTAGTAAATAAATGAATGAGTGAATGGATGAATTAGTAAATAGATGAATGAGTGAATGGATGAATTAGTAAATAGATGAATGAGTGAATGGATGAATTATTAAATAGATGAATGAGTAAATGGGTGGATAACATGTAAAGTTGTGTGCATGAAGGAATGAATGTGCAAAATTGAGAAGAGAGGAACAAGTTTGGGGATCAAACATTTTTACGAGATAGCATCTTTTAGAACAATTGAGGAAATCTTTCTTCTTTTATCTAATGAAACTTTCCGCATCCTAATTGCCTTTCAATTAATTTTTGATTGTTACACAAATTAGCCGCAAAAGTAAATTGAGAACTTTATCAATTCTATTTAGAGTTCCAGAATGTTCATTGGAAAACGTTTACTTTCCTTTTTGTTTGAACTTTATTTGTACCTGCTTACACAGTCTGCATGGGAATCAAATAAAAAATTTTAATGCTTTTAAAATATATAAGTTATTTTTTATATTACATATTTTATTGAATCATTTAATTGTATAATTATTTAAATTTAAATTATTTTCCAACAGATAGCCGCTCCATGCTTCAAGTAAAAAGGGTTTACGGCGACAGAGAAAATTCTTTCAGATGTCGCTTAAAACACAAGCCTCCAAAGAAATTGTATTCGCTGTGGTTTTACGTTAGCGCCACAGAGATAGGTTTCGACACGCCAAAGGTGCCTATATAGAAATCTATTATTTATTTGGTATAAGCACAAAATCGTACTTTAAATTTAACATAGGTGAGGTTAAGGTGAAGGTTTAGCTTGTTTTGGGTTATGTTGATGTTCAGTTAATGAATTGATCAACTTAATAATACTAAAATAATTCACCTTTTATAAGTGCGAGTTTTTTCTGCGATTTTATTTCATTGCGATTTATTCTTGAAATTCCACAGATGCACACCGATGTATGGTACAAAGATGGACTTGAAGAACGACTGCAGCACGAGTTTGTGACGATAATTCGAAGTTCTCTGATGCAAGAGAAGGTGGTCTTGAGAGGGTCGCGGAGGAGTGAGGACTCGAGCGAGAAAGATGAAGTCAAGCCGATGGATCGAGAGAAGGATACGAGTGTGAGAAGAAGTTCTGCGGATGACACCGATGAAAATGCCAAAAAAGTACATGCGTGGTCGTTTTCGATTAGTCCACTTACGCAAGTTCCATTGATAACGGACATAACTGGAAATGAATTTGAAAAGTATGAATTGAAGAGTATTATGGCTAATGTCGAAAGCAACAAAGATAGTTTCGAGGGTTCTTTTGAAGGTGGAGACGTAGGCTTGAAAAGTTTGAACAGCAGCCTTAAAGCCTCTGAAACACGGCATGAAGATGTTCTGGTGGATGTAAGCATGGGAATTGAAGCAGGAGAGGAAAACTACTTCATCATCCCAAAAAGCCATTCACCCCATTTGAAAATATCCATCCATGGTGAGGTTGCTCGAGCCTATCATCGATTAAAGTATTAAAAAATATTATCAAACATTAGATTTTATATATTCACAAATTAATTAATGAATAAATTAATAAAATATCTGTTGAGCAATTTTTCTATGAAGGAAACACGTCTCTGTTGCGTTGGTGGTTCTGGAACAAGCATTCCCATCGCTCGCTCACAGACATGCACGTTGATTTTTACACTGAAGGCGGCACCTATACAATAAACTTGAAAGGTTGTCAAACTAATCATTAATAATAGTTATTACAAAAATTTAGATTGACTTATATAATCTAGTTGAAAGTGAAAAAATGTATATATATAAATATTTTTATTTTTCATTATAATAATTATTATTGCCGTTTTATTTTTTTATGTTCTTGATAATAAATTTAAAAAACTATTTTACGAAGGCCACAGCTTGAATTGTCCCAGTTTCATGGCGGTGACGATACGTGAGTTGGAAGGGCCTAGAACGCTCGTATCAGACCTGGACATCCTGCACAACTGCCCGCTAGCCTTCGACTTCAACATCACGTCTCCCAGCTACTCACTCATCTATCCGCGACCGATTGTTGTATCATTCGCCCAGTCAAACACCACGGTCAAAATGATTCTTGCGCCCCATCTCGAGCATAATGCATGCTCGTGCCGAATAAAGAAAATTTCGAATGAACGACCGCAGGACTTTGGAATGGTTATTCTCCTGGCGCTGGCTTGTGCTTTGGTGAACATTATAGCTGTTTGCTGTCCTCCGAGGGTTCATGAGGTAAGCATTTCAATGCCGCAGTCATCGCACTGCTGCAAACCACTCCACCCGGGCAAGCACATGAGAAAACTTTCTTGCTTCAACACACTTTCTCCGTCTCCCATCAAACATTTCCACTCCAAACTTGTTAACTACGCTGAGCCCCGTTCGAAACACGTATTGAGTTTGAAGATCTTCCAAGTTACCATATACGCCATCACAGCCATCTTCATGTTCCAAGACGGGATGTTAGATGGGGAAGATTGGAGAGGAAGGAGTGGAAGTCTTTCCTATCTTGAAGCACCCTCCTCCGACTACGCTAGAGACTGCCTTCAGAGTATGAACTCTCATCTCTTGAGCGCCTTCAACGCGCAGAAACTATGGAAAAATGAGAAGAAGGATGGAGCTTTTGAAAAGAAAGATATTAAAAAAGAAATGTATTCGAATGTGTTGGTAAAAACTTGGAAAGAAAACTTTCTGAAGCTCAGTGAATATCAGTGGCACTATTCCCAAAGCAATTTTTCTTTTCTGAAGTCTGAGACCAATCTGTTGAAGATATTTCATTTAAACAGAGAATTGTGCCAGTCTTTTGCAATTTTCGTCAAGTATATCTCTGGAAAAAAAACGTGAGTCCTTAAAAATAAATTAGTAAATAAAATGTAATTTTAAAATCAAAAACTTTAATTCGAAAAAGACGAAAAGTAATGACTGAAAATTACTTTTGCAGAGTCAATACGTCCCTCTCCATGGAATCCTATGTGTCTTGCGGCATGGCGAAAATCACTCAACGAGAGGACCCTTCTGCACAAACAAAGACTTCGGCGTGGAATAATCGCTATGACGTGGTGAAGTTCTTCCAAACACAAGAGTTGCTAATACCTTCCAACGAGCCAACTTCAGAGTCGGTTCTAAGAGAGCTGCAAAGGAGAAGAATTCATGAGTTCTTTGTGAATGAAATTGCAAGCGAATTAATTTTAAAGAGCAACAAAAGCGCCAATGAAACAAACAGAGTGGATCTTTATCGTGACGACTTGGCAGATGGTGATGGCGATGATGCTGAAGAAACGAAGGTTATTTTACTGGTTGCGTTGTTGCAGGCCTGCAACGTGGCACTGCTGGTTTCGAAGCTGGTGACTTGCGTCATGACACTTTTCCACCACCCTTTAAAACTCTATGTCAGCACAAAGAACAAAATACATCTTCATAGTGTTATTACGTCAAAAGATATTGATTTTAGAAACTTATTTATTGTCAATGCAACACATAGTTATAATATAAGTAATGATGTAAAAATCAATAAAAATGGTCTGGGCATAATAGAGAAGGATTATCAGTGTAGTTTAGTAGCGACACGTTCTCAAGGAAGAAGTCGTAATTCAAAAGAGTTTTCAAACCCCATAAAGTGCGCTGTTGCTCGGCACGAAGTTAACAACAACAGCAACCACAGCAACTGCAACAAAAACAACAGCAACAACAACCACAACAACAACAACTGCCACAAAAACTTATTGTCGAAGACTTCAATGAAATTCTTTCAGAAAAAATACATCTCCAGGCATGGTGGCTTCAACAAGATCATCATCGTAAGCGTTCTTCTCTCCTTCTTTCTCGGTCTGCTGACTCAGGAGTTTATGTCGTTGATCGAGGGCAAATCAGTAAAGATTGCAGACTTTCTGACAACCATTGCTTGTGCTCCTCAAAAGTCTGCTGAAATTCAACTGACTCCCTATCTCTTCTCCTCCCTCACTTCCCTTCTTCAGCAATTCCAACAAAACCTTCAGATTCTTCAATCAGCCAACGCCAGTAAGAGATTTTGAATGAATAATTTAGTTATAAGCTGTTCGACTGGGTTTTTCAAGTGAAAGAGTGGCATACAAATCAATTTTGAATCAAAATGGTGTTTATACATTTTAATCATTAAAATTAATGAATTTAAAATCGAATTGGCAACTTCACAGTGGTTTCAATAGGTGACAGCATGGCCTTCAGTGCCTCTGAGCTACTCAACAGACTTCAAGTTTTTGACGAATCTCTCTTCTCAGACTTTCCTTGCATTACAAACATTCCGCATCACAAAGGTGAAACAATATTTCACATTTAAAAAAGACATTTTACTTTTTTTTTAGAGATATTTTACTTTTTTTTTAATATTTTACTTTTTTAATTATTTCAGTTTTTAAAGATATTTCCGTTTTTTACTTTAAAAGTAAATGCCATGAAACCAATGATTGCACTACAAACAACTGCAGATGAATACCTCTTTCGGCAACATCTACTTTATTTGGTTACAGCGAGTCAAGTGAAAGTGGGAAGGCTGATTCAGAAGTGTGGTCGTTTTTTGAAACTCAACGCTTTTTCGTTACTTCTGCTCTCGATTAGGATTTTGAGTGACATTCTCATCAACTTCTTCATCGCCCGTCTCAGACGTCAGAACAATGGTGAATCAGAGAAAACCTCTTTGCTGCTGTCTCAGATGAGTTGCCTTGCAGTGGACACTGAGGCTGTTTTTGCGCCCGGCCTTAAATTATCGACTGATCACTTAATTCCGGTAGGAAGACCTTCCTTCGTCTCTAAACAAGACGCTACGAGAAATGTTGCTTCGACTAACACCAAATGTTTAAGAGAAGAGTCTCAAAGGAATTGGAATGATGTTTCCTTGTGTTATAAGCCGGCCTACTTTTCTACAGGAGTTTGAAATATTTTTTAATGATTTATTAACGCGCCACAGTTCGTCAAAACAATGCAACACTTCTATATTTTTTCACATTGTGGACGTTTTTAAATATACTGAAAAAGTTGTGGTTTTCATTTTTGAACCTTATAAAGTTTTAGTTACAAGATTTTACAACATTTAACAGCCAACCCACGTCTAGTTTGAAAAGTGAACTTGGTTCTTAAATTCCACCTTAAAGTATCCAAACGTTAACATTTGTGACAATGGCATTCAACTCTAACCATCGAATAATTAATATTTTATCTAGTAAATTATTTTTTTCCAAGAATTTTGGTCTCCGTTTTCAGCGAGGCTTCACCTCCACCTCCGTTTGCAAAAAGTCCTCTAGTCAGTACCCGCTTAAGTCAAGCAAAGAGCTGCTGAACAATAAATACGAGCAAATCAAACACTTCACAAAAGGTTCATTAGTTTCAGACGTCTTTCATATTGGTCCGTTTAAACGTTAAGGTTTAAAGCCTGTATCAAATGACTTCGTTCAAGTCCTTCATTACTTCAAAATTTTAAATTCAAATTCATTACATTTTATCCAATTTAAACCCTTATAAGTCTTTTATTACTGCTGCAGCCCAATCCTTACCCAACAACATCAATGTCGAAGCGATTTTCGCGAACAACGAGCTCGATTTGAACAACATAGAAGTTTTTGGCTTCGACTACGATTACACTTTAGCAATTTACAAGGATTCTCTGACTGAGCTGATTTACGATTTGGCTCGAAATGTCCTGGTCAAGGAGTACAAGGTTTACCTTTTTAGTGCTTTTAAAATTAAAATTGCAAGTTTTTTCCATTATTAAGATAATTTGTAAAAATATATTTTAACATGCCTAAAGTGTTTTTCCAATCATATTACAGTACCCAAAAGAAATAAAGCACCCCGAGTTTGACTTTCAAATTGACTTCGCTTCGAGAGGGCTGCATTGTGATGTCCACAGGGTCCTTTCTTCCTTCTTTTTCTTTTTTTCCTTCCTTTTCTTTTTTTCTCCATGCCCTCCTTTTTTCCTTCTCCTTCTCCTTTCCTTCCTTCTTCTTTTTCTTTCCTTGTCTACCTTTTTTTTCCTTTTTCTTTCTTTCCTCCATTCTCTTCCATGCCTACCCATTTAAGAATTCTAACCTATTTTTAAAAATTGTATACATAAAAAAACTTTTCATGTCTGAGCCTATGAATATGCATTTTTAGGTCAATGAATATGTATTTTTGAGCTAATTACTATGTATATTTCTCTAACTTGCACCATCTCTTCTCAGGGATATTTGATGAAGCTCGATGCCTTCCAGAACATTCAGACAGACTCCGTCTACAAGTTCAATTCTCCTCCTTTCTTTCTTTTCACATTCATCATTCACTCACATTACAACGCTACACCATTCACCACCTAAGCACATCACACCATTAACCACCTGACCATACTACACCACACCACTTAACCATCCTTCTCTCACCATTTAACGAAACCACCAACACCACACCACCACTAGACCATCTGACCACATCACACCATTTGACTACCAATCTACACTACCTAACCACACTACACCACCTGACCACATCAGCACGTAACCACCTAACCACCTTTCCACCCAACCATGTAACCACCTGACCACCCTTCCACCCAACCATGTAACCACTTAACCACCCTTCCACCCAACCATGTAACCACCTGACCACCCTTCCACCCAACCATGTAACCACCTAACCACCCTTCCACCCAACCATGTAACCACCTAACCACTTTCCACCCAACCATGTAACCACCTGACCATCCTACTACAGAGGCTGGCAGAAGGTGTCAGCAGACGAAGTCTTTCAGACGTACAATGGACTGCACGTCAATTCAGACCTACTCAGTGGCTACTACGGATCTGTTAGTGATGATGACGATGATGATGATGATGACGATGGTGGTGGTGATGATGATGATGGTGTTCGTGATGATGATGGTGGTGATGGTGATGATGATGATACAATACTACAGGGTCCTCGTATGCACCAACTAATGGACATCTTTTCCGTGCCAGAAATGACCTTACTAGCTAACATCAATGAGGTCATTATCATCATCATCACCATCTTCTTCATCAGCAACATCATCACCACCACCACTTCACTATCACCATCTTTTTTCTACCAATACTCTATTTCCACCACCATTCTATCATCATCATCAACACCATCACTTCAACATCACTTCATGCTCACCATTATTTTATCATCATCATCATCCCACCAAACAACTATCACTTCACCACCATTCCCTCTTCCCCCTCTCTACCACCTTCCCTCCCCACCACCATTCCCTTTCCCCGCCAGTACTTCATCAGGAACAACATCGACTACTGCCCTGAAAATGTCTTCTACGACATCAGAGTGGGTGGTGTGGTGGAGAAGCGCTGCATATGTAGTTATATTTAAATCAGATTAAAAGGAAAAATCGTGTGTTTTAATGAGTATTATTATTTAATTGGTTATAATGATCTTAATTGAAAAATAAACAAATTATAATTATTACATACTAATTCTTATTATTTATTATTATAATGTAATGGAAGCTATTAAACGCACAGAGAGTGGTACGGGACCTGCACAAGTCAGGGGAACTGCACAATATCATAATGGATGATCTCTGTAAGTGTATAATTGACCTATAATTGACCAATTATCATCATCTATTTGACGAATTATCTCATATTATTAGTTCGTCGTATAACTATAAGGAAACAGTTTTTTTAAATCTGTGACTTTCCAAATAGATCTTACCACCACTATTACTATCACTACCACCAACACTCAAGCACAACTACTACTACAAATACAACACAATAGCAACCATCACCAACAACAACCCACACCGCAACCACCCACAACACCAACACAACAATCACAACAACCGCACACATAAAAACAAACACATCCATTCAACTACACCACAACAACAACCAACCACAACAACCAACCAACCACAACAACCAACCAACCACAACCAACCACAACAACCAACCACAACAACCAACCACAACAACCAACCACAACAACCAACCACAACAACCAACCACAACAACCAACCACAACAACCAACCACAACAACCAACCACAACAACCAACCACGACAACCAACCACAACATCTACTACTACCAGAACAACAACAACAACCAACCACGACAACCAACCACAACATCTACTACTACCAGAACAACAACAACAACAACCAACCACAACATCTACTACTACCACAACAACAACTACAGCATTAACGACAACAACATCTACTACTACAACGACAACAACAACAACCACAACATCTACTACTACCGCAACCACCACAACAACAACAACAACAGCGCGCTACTTGTGCATCGACGGCAAGCTCAAGGAGTACCTGCAGAGGCTCAGCAACTCGTCTAAAAAACTCTTCCTCATCACCAACAGCAAGTTCAACTTCGTGTTAGTGATGATAATGATTATGATGGTGGTGGTGGTAGTGATGATGATAGGGTAGTGATGGCTTATATAATCTCTTATAAGCTCTTGCCCACACACAAGCACATCTACACACACACACACACACATATTAACACACGTACACACACACACACACACACACATACACACACACAAAAAAACAAACGCACATACAGGGACAAGGGCATGAGGGGTATGTTCGGAGGGGATTGGACGCAGATGTTTGACGTCATCATCACGAACGCATCCAAGCCCAAGTTCTTCACTGACTCACTCAAGTTGTCCTTGTGGTTGATGTGGTTGTTGTTGGTTTCTCACACCCATTTATCTATCTATCTACCCATCCATTCATCTATTTACCCATCCATTCATCTATTTACCCATCCATTCATCTATTTACCCATCCATTCATCTATTTACCCATCCATTCATCTATTTACCCATCCATTCATCTATTTACCCATCCATTCATCTATTTACCCATCCATTCATCTATTTACCCATCCATTCATCTATTTAGTCATCCATTTATTGACCTATCCATCCATCCATCCATCTACCCACCCATCCACTCACCAGACACTTTCGGGAACTCGATCCTGAGCAGAACGTCTTAACGTGGGGAAAGGTGGAAGAGTTCAAGAAGGGCAGCATTTACTTGGGCGTATGTCTTGATGATGATGCCATATTTGATTATATTTATAATATTAATTCTATTTTATGAATATTAATTATATTTCATAAATATTAATTTATTTTTCGTGAATATTAATTTATTTTTCGTGAATATTAATTATATTTCGTGAATATTAATTATATTTCATGAATATTAATTATATTTCATGAATATTATTTATATTTCATGAATATTAATTATATTTCATGAATATTAATTATATTTCATGAATATTAATTATATTTCATGAATATTAATTATATTTCATGAATATTAATTACATTTCATGAATAATAATTATATTTCAGGATTATTAATATTCTTCACCACCACACCAGGGTAACTTCCTGGAACTGACGAAACTGACAGGCTGGGCAGGCCACAACGTCCTCTACATGGGAGACCACGTGTACACTGATCTCTTGGTGTGTACAAGCACTTTGTGTACAAGTACTTTGTGTACAAGCACTTTATGTACAAGCACTTTGTGTACAAGCACTTTGTGTACAAGCACTTTGTGTACAACAAGTTTTTGTACTAAAAACGAGTAAAACTCTTTGTTTTTGTAGAGAACTTCAATACAAGAAGCGTAGTTTAGGATTTTTATAATTTTTATAATTGATTTGTATAGTTTGTATAATTGATTTGTATTGTTTGTATAATTGCGTTGTATAGTTTGTATAGTTGATTTTTATAGTTTTTATAATTGGTTTTTATAGTTTATATAATTGACTTTCATAGTTTATATAATTGACTTTTATAGTTTGTATAATTTGAGGATTGTTTCATATTGTTCGTGATTGTACAGGATGCCACGCTGAAGTATGGATGGAGGACAGGAGCTGTGATACCTGAGCTGGAGGTAGGTTGGTGAGGTGGAGGTGGGTTGATGAAGTGGAGGTGGGTTGGTGAGGTGGAGGTGGGTTGATGAGGTGGAGGTAGGTTGATGAGGTGGAGGTGGGTTGGTGAGGTGGAGATGGGTTGGTGAGGTGGAGGTGGGTTGGAGAGGTGGAGGTGGGTTGGTGAGGTGGAGGTGGGTTGGTGAGGTTGAGGTGGAAGGGTGAGGTGGAGGTGGGTTGATGAGGTGGAGGTGGGCTGATGGCGTTGTGTAGTGGGTAAAATGGAGTTGGGCTGATGGGGTTGTGAGATGGAGGTATTTAGTGAGATAGTGGAGGCTGAGTACATTTTTCAACTTTTCCATTTCCGTCTGTTGACATGCTGTGAATCAGCTCTTGTTTTACTTCCGCTCTCTTTTGGACTTTAGCTTTCATCTTGCTTGTCCAGTTGAGTTCTAATTCTTGTTTTGCTTGAGCTGCTGCCTCTGAAAGAAGAAAGCTGGTTATCTCTGAGCTCTTTCGTAGAATGATAGATGCATTAAATGTTTCTTCAGTCTAAGGTCCACCTTACCACACTGCTCCTTCGTCCGAAAGTTGTGAAAAAATGTGTTTTCGATTTCAGAAACTTGCTCACTGACTGAGTACTCTATAGGGAAGGCTTTTTCATCAATGTCGTACTTTCTTTCTTGCTTCGATCTTAACAGGCTTGAGATATAGCTGCTTGAGAGCATTCAGCCCTTCCTATAAGGGCTGAATGCTCTCAAGCATCCTCACTCTGACTACTCTCTCTTTTAAGGTGCAAGTCAGTCTCAAATATTATGATAGTTGCGTGAAACCTGAACGAGCTTCCAGGCCACTTAGATTTCACATTTTTATTTCGCGCATAAGAGCTAATATAAAATCGGTTTCACTCGAACCAAGAAGCATTGATCGTTGGTCAAGCCGAGAGTCGTTAAACACGTGGATACCTGTTTATCAAAATTAGTATTTCTATGAAAGTACTATAAACGTATTCGAAAACAGCGAGAGATCAAGGTGATGAACAGCGAAGAGTACAAGAAGGAGATCATGTGGTCGTTCGCCTTGGATGGCCTCATCAACGAAATGCAGGTGTTGTAATTTCGCTTGGAAAAAATAACTCTTAAATCATTAAAACAATCATTATTGTATTCCTATTTATTGCAAATGAACTAGAAATCAATAATGAATAGATTATAATAATAATAAATCATGTTTACTAAGATTTTACTTCATTTTATTTTAAATAAAATTTATTTCGAATTAGTAGTGTGAAATTTAATTATTGTAATTAGGTGTTTGATGACGCTGAGTCTCTCGAAGTGATCGATAAGTGGTTGGTTGAAAGAAACCAAGTCAGGTTAGTCTATCTAACTACCCCACCATTTGCATCTTCTATCATTATCAACATCTACCACACAATCGCACTACCAACCACACTCTACCACTAACGATCACACAACCACCACTAACTACACCGACCACACCCTACCACCATCACTAACCACAACAACCACTCTTCCACCACCTTCAACTCCACACACCACCATTACAGGCACAGCACTCGTAATCTCTTCAACAAGCGTTTCGGCAGCATCTTCAGAACCTACCACAACGCCACCTACTTCTCCAGCCGATTCAGACGCTACGCCGACGTCTACACCGGCTGTGTGGGCAACTTCCAACACTACTCCTTCTCGCACACTTTCTACCCGCGACGGGTGTCCCTACCCCACGAACTCGACCTCTACTACCCCAGCATCTGACCCCACCACCACTACCACCTGATAGATCTTTTAGTTTTTTAGTGTTTTTAGATTCTTTCAATTTTATGATTTATTCGAGTTTTAGTTTTTTATTTATTTTTGGTTCCAGTTTTGCTCTATTTTGCTCAGTTTCGCCATAATTCATTGATTGGTGCATGTGTTCACAGTGTGATGAATGTTCTACGGCGAATTCGCTGATTCTCTCAACAGGAACACTTCATCATCATCACAATCAGAGACTACCTACCCAGACAGCATGTTCGCATTTGCCATCAGTATTCGAATTTTGTTGATCATTGTATATATACTGTCTTCCAGTGATTTCTCCGTGGTTTGTTTTCTTGAAAAGCCTTTTAGCTTATTTCAGCATGCAATTTGGTCTGAACTGGTGTTTAACGACTCACGGTTTCTACTCATAGGTCGGGGGTTCGAGTACCAGACACTCTAATTGCCTACGTTTTAAGTCTCGCGACAGTTATTCAACTTGGCTTTGCGGTCACTTCGACATAGCTTTCTCAATGTAGTTCTGTTCATTGGAGTTTTAGCTTTGCAGCATACGCTTTGAAACGTAGTTTTAATGCATTCTCTTTAATAATGGATTTGGATCACACATGATTTTAAAGTTTCAATCTATCCATTCGACGTAAACGAGGCATTAGGTAACTAATACTAATACCTTGTGGTTAGGAAACGCTAACCCACTATTTATTGAGTTTACTGACTGCATGTTTGATAACGAATGCATAATTGCAAGCCTAGGGGGCTGATTATTTTGTGAGTTTTTTAGCTTGTGAATAAAAAAATCATTCGCCAGTGCTTTTATTCTCATCCATAACACATCACCATAACCACCAAGATATCATCATCACCACCACCATGACGAAATCATCATCACCAGCACGCCCTAACGGTATGACTTCTGGTAGCGGGCCCTGGCACCGGGACCTCCGAACTTCTTGGGCTCACACCTCCTCGGGTCGGCCACCAAGAGGGTCCTGTCGTAGCTGATCAGAATGTCCTTGATCTCCTTCTTCGACGCCTCGTCCACGTCTGTGTCATGTTATGGTGTTGTAATGATGGTGATAACGATGATGGTGTTATGATGAGCTTAATTTGATGATGATGATGATAAGGATGAGTTTAATTTTATGATGATGACCTAATCATATGATGGTGACAAGCTTATCACCAGGATTCTGGAGAATATTGAATGGAATAGATGGCAAGCATGTATGAAGGTTTATATAAAGAAGCTTACATTTTTGGTAGTAGGCAACTAGAGCTTTAGAGATGGCTTGACGGATGGCTGTGGAGAAAGCAATGCAAACATTGTATTTCTAATGAAGAATCAGATATTTACAATTGTTTGCACAATTAATACAATAAAAACAAAACAACGTTGAAAAGTAGTTTGTAACTGAGAAAGGATTATATGTTGAATATGCTGATGCTGATCATTATACAATACAGATTACCAATATGTACAGACCATAGATTTGGGAGACACGTCCACCACCATTGACCCTCACCCTGATGTCCACACCAGAGAACCTCTCCTTGCCCAGTAGAAGAATCGGCTCCTGGACCTGTTGGTGGGAGGAGTGTAGAGGATCATCATCCCTACCATCAAAGTGTGAAGAGTGGTATACACTGATAATACTTCAGCACTGAGAGATGCACAACCTACATGTACAGTGTAAACAATTTAAAAGTAAAATTAGGTTATATATAATTATAATCATTTTAGAACTATAATAGCTGCTCATAAGGACAATGCACACACCTTGAACCTGAGCATTTCAGGCTCGATGAGTTCGAGTGGTTTGTTGTTCACTTTGAGGAGGCCCTTGCCTTTCTTGCAGTGAGCCACTGCCGTCGCAGTTTTCTGGCGGAATCAAGAGAACCAAATAATTAATCTATCATTTAAATTAAGTTATATTTTCGTGTATATACTGGATGTAGTCCACAATATTTAGAATAAGGGTTGATTGTTTGAAAAGTGAAATAATGCTAAATTAAGGATAACTAGCATTTTGGAATATTCAATTTTATATTGCAACAAGCTTTGTTTCTTCAGATGGAATCCAAGAAAGGTTTTGTTGTTGCTTAGAGATGAAAGATTTTGAAGGCAAAAGTTAAATGTCCGAAAAGTGAAATTATGCAAACTCAAAGGAAGGCTGCATCTTGGAATAATCGGTATAATATGGCAACCATTTTTATTCCTTCTGAGAAACTCAGAGAAAGGTTTGAGGTTGCTACACACGTGATAATCTATTCAGTAATTTATCAAAAAAGAAATAAATAGACGAAATTGAGTAACAGGCTATAATTGAAAAAAGATTTTGAAATTTGAATAATTTCAAATTTTAAATAGATAAAAAAAACAATGAGTTTTAAATCGGAGAATAAACTTTTAATATTGAACCTTTCTGCCGTAAACTTGTACAGACTCAACGGTTGATTGCTTCGACATCTTAAATGAAAATGTATGTTAAATAAAATAAAGCAACAAAATACTCATCTGATTTATTAAAAATATATAACAAAAGTAGAAAACCTTGCTGGTCGATACAATTAAGGGAAAAAGAAAATTTCATTTCTATGTTGACCAAAGATCACAAACAAATAAATTTTTTTTTAAATAAAAAAAGTATGATGTTCATGAAAATGTCGAAATTTAATTTTGAACTCAATTAATTAAAGCCAAATAAGAAATTTATTTTGGAAAACTTAGTTCTAAAGTCTCTAAACAAGAATACTTTTGATTCCAATCAATCAATCAATCAATCAATCGATCAATCAATCAATCAATCAATCAATCAATCAATCAATCAATCAATCAATCAATCAATCAATCAATCAATCAATCAATCAATCAATCAATCAATCAATCAATCAATCAATCAATCAATCAATCAATCAATCAATCAATCAATCAATCAATCAATCAATCAATCAATCAATCAATCAATCAATCAATCAATCAATCAATCAATCAATCAAATAAACTTCTATAGCGCTTTTTACTCAAATTAGGAAAAACAGTCCGTAGTCACATCTCGTAGGCAGGAAACTTAGCGTTTGGTATGTCAAGCATGTCAGCCAAGAAATATATCGTTCCAGCCATTCCTTTGGGGGTTTTATTATAATCTGCATAAGAGAACATCATCACCATCTTCACCACGATCATCATCATCATCTTCAACACGATCATCATCATCATCGCCATCATCAGCAGCAGCACATTTCGAAAAAAATCATTAAAAATATTGGTAAATATTCTTTGAAAATATTATATTTCCAAATATCACCACCAGATGGCTTTTCAAATGATTTTAAAGCACCTTCAAAGAGGGAGTATGGAGTGTCTGGTGTCCTACATCCGTGCTTGCCATAGTCCAATATGAACTCCGCAAACTAGGTCAAGGGTGAAACTATGATGTAATTATCACAATCATTATCATCACCATGAGAGTTTTTTGCAAAAAAAGTAATTATCAAAAAAGTTATATATACACGATAATTCATCATCGAAACATAATAGTGAATCCAATTTGGATCTCCACCTTGAGGGCCTGGTACAGATACTTTTGGTCTCCAGTGGCGTTGTAGAGGGCCAGGAAGGTGTATGCGTTGCCAGCGACGCCATGACAGATGCCATAGCCCTTCTTCAGCAAGCCCCTCTCCCACACCACCTTGCCGCACGCCTTGGCAGCATCGAGGTACTTGGGCTGGTTGAAGAGCTGGAGAGAGGAAGAAGGGGTGGAAAATGCATCAGGGTTGCTTCAATGGAGCAGTACAAGTGGTGAAGTATAATGCTTGCAAAGTGATGGTCAAATGAGGTGGTTCAAGTAAAGAATACAAACATGAATGGAGAAAAAATTATTTAACAAAGTAACCACGTATAAGGCGAATCATAGAAGAAAAAGTGCGCTTATGGATGCTTTTTCACAATATATCTTTTTTTTAAAGATTTTTTAGTGCAAAAAGTGAAAAATCGCTTTCAATTTTTAAAATTGTGTTCTTGAAGCTCGTTCGGGTTTACGCCACGTTAATAATATTCGTCATGTTATGCATTATATTGAATTTTGCAACGGCAAAAAAAGTTACCACCTGGGACGCCTTGATTAGTGTGTGGACCCAGCCAGGAGCGCCATGGCACCAGTGCACCAACTCATCGGTGGGCAGTGGTTCGAGGGCCGCGGGAAAGTTGCCAGAAGGAAAGGCGAGGAGCAGGAGGTGGTCGAGCATCGAGGTTATCAGGCTTTCTTGTTTAGAGTTTGATGCCTGCATGGAGAAGGGGTCGGAAAGAAGAAAAGAGAAAAGGTAAATTGTAGGCGGAAAGGAGAGAAAAAGGGAATTGTAGGTGGAAGTGGGGGAAGAGAGACTTGTGTGTGAAATGGAAGATAATTAAAGAATTTTTTGTGGAAGGGGAAAAGAGAATTTTTGGTGAAAAAAGGGGAGTAAAAAATACATTTATTTGGTAGGTGGTTGTTGCACCCACCATAAAACCACCACCAGCACCACCAGCGCCTACCATGACATTGTAGAGAATCCCCATGAAGCCATGGGCGGCTCCCAGGTATATGGTGTCGTACCTGGCAGTGATGATGATGACGATGACGATGGTGGTGGGTATGATGATGGTTATGATGATGATTATAGTATCCTACCAGTCATACAGTAGAGGCCATGCGTGCTGCCGTTGTCTTGAAAACTTCTGTCCTCTCTCCAGCACTTGATCTACCACCTGGAAGGAGTGATGATGATGATGATGATGATGATGATGATGTTAGTGGTGGTGATGATGTTGCTGAGGCTGATGTTAGTGATGTTGTTGATGATGATGATGATGATGGTATGACAGTAATGGTGAAGTTATGACAGTAATGGTGAAGTTATGACACTAATGGT
The DNA here is from genome assembly GCA_943735955.1 of Piscicola geometra. NCBI lineage: Eukaryota > Metazoa > Annelida > Clitellata > Hirudinida > Piscicolidae > Piscicola > Piscicola geometra. The sequence goes on along the minus strand of OX030958.1, from coordinate 5,941,341 downwards.
GTTGATGATAATGATAGTTATGATGATGATCACACTGATGATGGAGACTTATTACATATAAGATGAGAGCACGAACACCTGTTGGATGAGGGAGGGGTCGACGGAGTGACTGACGTGGTGGTTGAGGAAGAGGAGGCAAGAGAGGTAGCCAGCCCTGCCGTACAAAAGTTCGTCCGGGAGCGAAGATCGTTCCAGTACTACTAATATCAATGATACTACTTTTAATAATGATAGTAGTAGTAGTAATTTTAAAAAAATATATTAATAAAAGAAATTTATCTTATTATTATTATTATTTGTATTATTATTAATATATGCATCACCTGTCTTCTGCATCTTTAAAAGCCTTGAAAATGAAAGAGTTGTAGTTATAATAAAAATCTTAAAATACTAATACTACTAATAACAATAATTGTAATAATACTAACACACTCCCTTTTGTGACTAAAAACTTTTTATTGTTTTTAAAACACAAATGATTGTGATATATATATATAAATGTTTATTCTGAACATTATTATAAATATAATTATAGAAATTTATAAATAGAAAACGATAGAATGATTATAATATTATCTTTAACAACAAATCTCTCTAACTCTGCAACACATCTCTTGCAGGCGTCCATCTTGCCGAGGTATTTGTAGATGACAGCCGCCAAGGCTAAGGGACCTCCATTCCCACACAGAAAAGTGACATTCCCTGCCGATTCACCAAGTTATTGTTAATATATGTATAATAATAATAATAATAATAATAATAAAAATAATAATAATAATAATAATAATAATAATAATAATAATAATAATAATGAGTGAATAAGTATATTATTCTAGCATGATGATGATGACGATAATGACAATGATATGGTGATAATACTGCAAAGGATGATGATGATGATAATAATGCAAAAGATGATGATAATAATAATGCAAAAGATGATGATGATGATGATGATGCTGTACCCCCTTGTTTGTGCTTGAGTGAGTGCTCGATCAGCTGTTTGGCCTTCTGGAGATATGTGTCTCTCTGGGGATCGCCAGCCATTTTGAGGTACAACTGCAAGTACATGTAAGCAATTCCTGTAGTGGTGGTGGTGATAATGATGATATTGGTGTTTATGATGATGATAATGATGGTGGTGATGAGGATGAGTGTTATGGTCATGATGCAAGCTAGTTCTGTGGTGTGGCGCAGTCAAGAAGGGAGAGGTGTGAGACAAAGTATCAGCACTGCTCTATCTTAGATGCTTAATATGCATTTGTTCATTAAATGCACAAGGGCTCAAAAAATTATTACTGAATTTTGAATTTTAAAACAATAACATAACAAATCAATGAAAATTACTAAACAAAGTAATAGACCTGCAGTTCCAGTGTACACGGTGAAATCATTGTCAGCTTTGTAGTTGCTCTCTAGAATCCTCAAGAGATTGTGTATTTGTCTTCTTATCAATTCGTACAGGCCTTCATTTATCTACAGACAAACAGCACAAATTGATTTATTGCATATTATTGCATATGATTAAATTTTAAAAATTAAATATATTTACCGGTTTTCCTTTATAGTCAGAAAAGTCATTTTTTATGTATCTAGAGCTAACTTCCATTCCGAGAATTGTGGTTTAAACAAAGAAAAAAAACTGAAAAAAGGACTTTTAAAAATAACTTTCTAAAATTATGCTATAAAAGTTTTTTTGTGTTCATTCAAAAAGATTGAAAGAATAATGAAACATTTGAAATCATATACCTATTTCGCATTTATATTTTACAAAAACACCCATGTGCATCTTGCCCCGCTTTCCCCAATAGCTGTCTGAAACAAAACTATTCTTTGCTTACTTAAATACTCGTATCAAAATAAAAGTTTAAAAAATTTAGTAGGAGGGGTTTCCGGACTTCAAGACCCTGCATGGATTACCCCCTCCCCCCCCCAAGAATTGCAGCAGATCGCCGTCCCTGATTGGATGGCGTTGAACGGCTCAGCTTTTGTTTAAATGGCTTAGTAGCGCTTGAATTGAATTGAATTGACGCATTCATGTTGTTTGTGACGAGGTAGTCGTGTGTATGCATTACACAGTTGTTATAATATAAAACTAATATAATGTGTGTGACTAGGATTTGTTATGTCACAAGACTCGAAACATTGTTGAATCGATAAAGCAATCGTTGTCGCCCCTGTAGAATCTTGCTGTAGAATGTAAGTGTGCCTGGACTAGTTTTTAAATTTGGATTTTTGTGTCAATCTGACATTTTGTGACTGTATTAAGGAATCATGGACTTTACTTTCATTTTAAAGTGAGTTTATTTGTTCTTTTGTGTTTGATTGTGTGATAATAACCACACGATATGATTTTTAATGAATCCTAGTTTTTTGAAAAAATTAATGATAAGATTTTAGTAAATTACTATAGATTTGATTGTTTTATTTCCTTCAAACTGTGAAATATGGTGAAGCAGTTTTTCAGGCGTTTCGCTTAATAGCTGGATTCTTCAGTGATTACCCGTCATGACCAAGTGAAGCTTATCGCAAAATTCGTGATTACGCTTTTTGACTGTAACTAAACAAAACTTAGCTAAAAATAAAGACTCAATGACGTAACCTATGATTTAACAAGTATTTGCTATTAGACAACTAGTCTTCAAAGTTTCGAAAAAGATCTAACATACTAATCAATCAATCAAATAAATTTCTATAGCATCAAATTCAAGAGCGCTCATAGCTGAGCTATTGAGGCACATGAAAAACTTTGTTCAAGTAAAAAATGACGATATTATATTAAAATACTTTCATAAACACAAGGTTTTTGGAGTTGGTAAGGGAGTCCAGTAAAAGGCAAGTAGTGTTGGCTGCAGTATTTTGCCTCATTTTCATCTGCCTCTTCATCAACCAATTTCACGAAAATTTCCCAATTAGTAATATACAGGTATCAGAATGGATATAAAAATTAATAATTAATAAATTAATAAAATTGGTAAATTGTAAGCAAATTAATACTTTTTTAATTATTTTTTTGGATAAAATATAATATGAATAAGATACATGAAATACAAAGTTTAAAAATTGAATTAACGATTTAAAAAATTTTAACATTCAAAGATACACAAGATCTCCAGCATTTATTTCGCAAAACCAAAAAACGAATTTCCACCCATTGATTTTTCCAACTGCGTGGAAAACACCACGTGGATTATAAAGGAGGCCTATCATGCGCACAAATGCCTGCACATCGCCAAGAGACTTCCCCTCTGCAGAGTTCTCTGCGCGTCGGACAACGACTACGCGAACGAAAGGTGAGAATTGGGAGTAATGGCTTCCATCTGTCTTAGATTTAAAATCAACGTTAGAGCTAATACGAATTTGATAAATTCAAAAATCGGAGAATAAACTATTTAAATGACAGTTACCTTGGGAGATTTAGTAAAATAATCTCAAAAAGACCACCATGGGTGAAAAAGGCTTTGAAAAATGAACATTCCAAATATATTCAAAAAGAAATTCTACAAAAATCATTTCGAAAGGCTCACACAAGTTTGGACAACCCCTGCAGGCCTGCAAACCTTTTGCTGGTCGACAGCAGTGCGATCGAGTTCACCAGAAAAACCTTCAACCTTCCCACCCTGACACTGCGAGACATCCACCATTTCATCGCCATTAAGGTAGCTTCAAAATTAAATTATATAGAGTGTTCAAAAAAAATATTTGAGCACAAAGCAGTTTTCTTTATTTTACACTCTGAATGATTAACTAATTGATTTTTAGAAAACAGCCAAAAAAACTCCTCATCACAAACACCCTCTTCTCGCAGATGGGCGCCAGAGTGATATACAGGGCAGGCAAGGAAGACCTGTCTTCGGAGATGGCTCACAGGCTGGAGAACCTCTTGAGCAGAAGCAGCTTGTCCTTCAATGGCACCTCCTCCTTCGACAGCGCTCTCTACTACGCCTGCAATTCATCATCTGCCGTGTCTGCAGCCTCGGAAAGAGAACACGTGATGCCACTGCTTTGCAACCACAACCACCTGGCAGGCATATCCACTCCAGCCGTCTTCCCCTCTCTGCACCCCACCAAGAACTGCGATGCCACCATGCCTGACCTTCTCATGGACGAGAACTCTTATCTTCCCATCAGCTTTTCTGCTTCCATCTTTTCCCAGTGCGCCTTTTACTTCTTGCCACTCGTGGAAGCCTCTTTCACGGACACTCACCAGTACGAGAAATATTCCTGCGTCATCCAGCATCTGATGAAAAGGTCTGGGTGTGGTGTTTCAGTTCACTGGGACGCAAGCAACAGCAAAGCAATGCACCACTCCCTCAACCAATCCCGTTGCTTGGAGATAGAAAAAAGTTTTCCAATTTGCAAAAGTAAAAACATGGACAAGTGTGTATTTGAAGCGATGAAGTTAGTGTCCGATGATGAAATTAAAGAGAAACTTGCTAAATGGATGAAGGTTTTGAAATCAATCAATTTCATGCAGAAACAATCTATATCGTTTGAAAAGACGTGCTCTCCCATCATTTGGCATCCAAAACAGCATAAAGACAGCGTTGAAATTTTGGAAGCGATGAAAAAGCAGTACCAGAAAGTGTGTTTCGAAAACAAGACAACCACCTACCCTAGAGTGGACTTAGCCAAGCCATGGTATCAAAGGAGCAACATCGTCTTGTTGGTTTTATTCAACCAGCTCTATGCTAAGGTCGTGCCGTTGATTGAAGTTCAATACAGACCCTTCTACCCGAACATCATCTACTGCGCTGACAAGTTGCCAAGTCTCGACGAGATCAAGCCGTACAGAGTTCACTTTTTGACTTACACGCAAAAGGGTCAAGCTGGAAGCCTGCATTACGCATGCTATCTGAAGGTCATCCGGCTGGGCCTGGCGGTCGAAGGAATTCTCGGAGTGGCCGACGACATGTTTGTGACAAATGGAGTGATCCACTACCCTCTCAACAAGATTTGGTTTCCGAAGAGAACGTTCTATGCGTCTGACATCAGCACTGGGAAACAATGCCGAGAAAATGGTGTTTGTGACGTCAACATTTGGTGGCCATGGTTCAATAGATACTCTCAACAAAGCCTTTTGTTTTTGAGCAAATTTGAAAGTGAAACTGACAGTGACATGAAATCCATGAGAAAGCAAATGATTAGTACCGCAAAATCCAAGCAAATAATGTTTGGCTTTACGTCTGATTCTATGTATCTTCCTAAAGTATATTTCACAAATTTCACAAAAATTGTTTCTTTGATTTTAGAAGCAGAACTTTTTTTAGAAATCGCTCTTACAAACGCAGTGGTGTGTATGGAACGTATGGATAGAATACAAGAGTTGAGGATTTTTGAATCTTGGACCTATGACAGGAACGAGCCATGGAATTATATGAAGAGAATCAGAATCGCAGAGAAGGATACGATCCATCCGCTGAAACTCAGTTCCGTCTTGCATAATAATAAGGAAACTCTGAATTTGTTTTGTGGCTGCATGATCCCTCACCTGCACAATAAAAGAACGATCTCTTGTCGATGATTGCAAGATGAAAACTTGTGTACTGAAGATTTTTTGGAAATAATATAAGATGTAAAATGAAATGTATTTTAAAATAAGATATAAGAATAAATTTCAATATTTAAATTTCAATATTAAATATGATGAATGATAAACATTAAATAAAATAATAACTAACTTTTTTTGACGAGCCCTTATAAAAACACAAAAACTTTTGTTATCGCGTTGAAAAATCAAAATATCAAAATACTCTATCAATTTGAAATCAAACAGAAAAAATAAACAAAAACTTCATTTTATACAGCAGTAGATTAATTTCAAAAATAATAAATATAATCAAGATAACTATTTTTTATTTTTTACAAATTTTTGTCCTATCTATGAAACTTTTCAATTTTTAGCCCATAGATATAGTATATATATGAAGCTTATATGAAGTATATTATATGTATATTATATATGTATATATAGGTAAATTATATGAATCTTTTTCCATTCACTACACGTGAATCATGCTTTTAAATAATATTACAACGATAATATATTTATAAGTTTACATTTTCTTCTTATTAGACCAATTATTTGCTTTTTTTAATTGTTTTTAAACATGTTTTTCCAATTTAAAGTTATGATCTATAATTACATTAAGTTCTTTTTCATATGTAATACTTTCCAGTAATACGTGCATAGTATAAACTCTTGAAACTTTTGTTTTTCTATTTGTAATAACTTACATTTATCTTTTTAAAGCCTGAAATGCCATTGCAGACTTCATTCGAATATTCTCTTCATGTCTCCTTGCAGAATTAAATTTTCCACCCCTTCAGATAGGACGATATATTTATTTTCGTACATGAAAATATTTTATTTAACTTTATTTGTAAATAATTTATGAAAATTAAAAATATCAGTTAACCAAGAAAAAATCCCTGGCAAACGCCATTTGTCACCCTCTCCAATTGTAATTTAGTACCTTTGACTTTTACCTATTGACATATATCATTAAAAAGTCGATAATTCTGATTTAGCTAGCCAGTTTTCTTCTTATATATTTTCCTCATTTTTGGCAAAGATGCGCTTAATACGTGGTGTTTTACGGTAGTTATTTATCGAATGGGTTCAAGGAATTCAATAATAACATGAGCGTGATGGCCACATACAATGAAGAAGTGATAATCCTGGGAGATTACTACCCTCACATTGAAAAACCAGAAATATTAGTACTCAAATTTTCAAAACGGTCTCGTTAGTTTTTGACCTTGTTGTCTCTAGAAAAGGTCTTCAAGTCAACTACATTGAAAAAGGCATTCTGACCACAAATTGTTTGTCTGCAAGTGTCTTTCTGGTACTTGAAGCTTTTGCAGCCTGTTTTAAAATTCGCAAATTTAACTTTCTGATATTTATTAAAAGATAAAATATTAAAATATTTTAAAAATGCATTTTAGAGTGTTATTGATACTTAAAAAAAGAAAGTTTTATTACTTTTCGTAACTATGTTAAATGCAAGATCGTATGGGTTTACTTCACGTTAATAATATTCGTCTTTGTATTGAATGCATTGAATTGTGTTGTAGAGCAGAAGTGACAATCTCATTCATAGGCTCAGTTAAACCTCTGGGCTTTCAATAAGAGGAGGATCATTATTTATTAGTTGAATGAATCAAACAATATCATAGTGTATTTATTATTAATTCATAAAATTAAGTCGATTTAAAACATTTAGTATTGAAAAAAAGAATTTTACTAGAATCACAACTTCGATGTTTCAGATTTGTATACAACAATTGAAAAAAATTAAATCAAGTTGTCATTTCAAAATAAATTAGGGATGACAATCGGTCTAAAAAGCGGTCTTAAAATAAATACAAAAATATATATACGAGAGACCAGCGAATTATAAAACTTGAAGAAGATTCTAAAAAAAATTACACAAAATAAATATTTAATCCTTTTCTTTACTGAACATAATTAAAGTAGGGAAAGAGAGATGCACATTACAGAATTTTAGAAAAAAAACTATGTTGGAGACAAAATACAATCCCAACGAAACTAATGGAGTTTAAACAAAATACAAAAATGAGTTATGATGATGATAATAATAATTTTAATAATAACAACTATATAATAATAGTTATTATTATAACTATAAAAATATGCTTATAAGTATATTAATATTTATGGTAATAATAAAAAAATACTAGTATTAATAATATCTAAGATAATAAAAAAATAACCATAATTTAAAAAATTGAAACATTTCCTAAAAAACTACCAGAAACTGTGGGGGTTCGTGTAGACTACATAAAGACAAGAAGTGATGCATTCGTGAAAAAGGTTTGAAATATCAGTGAGAATTTATGCTGGAGAGAAAGCAAAGAACAACTGGTCTCACCACCATCATTACCATTACCATCACCACCATCATCATCATCTAAAACCCCGGCACTATCATCATCACCATCAAATTCACCGCCATCAACAACATAACTTATACGTGAATGGAGCATGTTGGGTGCTGTAGAGGGGAAAGAAGCCTTGGAAAACTTTAAATTCTTCATCATCATAATGATGATCATCATCATCAGCATCATCATTCACATCAACAACATCATCAGCATCATCATTCACATCATCATGACCGAGGACATAACAGATCCTTGTACATTGCCTTGCACCATATAGACTAGGTGTATAGGTCATACAATAGCCAATAGTGTGGCCTATACACCATTAAATTGTACATTTTATTCAACACCTACAGTCCTTTCAATTCAGTACTATATTCAGTAGTACATTCAGTACCACCATCAGTAACATCAGTTGACAAGTAGAGAACAGAAAGATGGTGATGATGAGCATGAATTTCTTAGCTATACGACTTGTTAAAATGCATGATTTTAGAAATGAAGAAAGTCAACCTAAACGTATTAAACGATGCTGCTGATGAAAATATTAATATAAAATTAAAATAAGATCAACATTATTAATAATTAATATAATATCAACAATATTAGTAAAAATTAACAATGATATTAAAAAATATAATAACAATAATAATAATAGTAATAATATGAAAGGCCATTAACAAAGGTGATCAGCCCACGGGTAGCAGAATGGCTTCAGCATTGTGTAGCAAGCAAGAATCGATTAGCACTGAATAAAGATACATACATAGACATTGTATATAAAACAAATAAATAATGAAAATAATAATAATTGTGATATTATTTTTACTACTATTAATAATTTTAAAAAGCATATTTATTATTTTTAACAAAAGAATAGTAATAATGATAAGAATATTAATAATAGTGATCATAATAGTATTAATATAATATAAAATAAAAAGTTTAACGCCAAGTGATAAAGACGACTAGTATTATTATAGTGGCGTATAACCCGAACGAGCTTCCAGGCCACATTGGCTGCACATTTTTAAATTCACGCCTATGGGCTACTAAGACATCAGTTGCACTCGAGCCTAGAACCATTGGGCAAGGCAAGAGTCGTTTAACACTTGGATACACCATTAAGCATTGATCGAGTAATGGATGGAAAGACACGTGTGCCGATACGCACTCGATGTGTTGTTGTCGTTGAAGACAAGCCCCTCGTGGAACCTCGTTGGAAATGAATAATTGAGAAAATAATGCCAAAAATAGTGACGCGATGAATAGGTGGATGATGTAGCCGAAAGGGTGGAAGACAGAGTAGGTGCAGTACAGGAGAACAATGCAATTGGGCAAGAGATTTTATCGTAGTAAAAACAAGAAAGCCAGAAAAGAAAAATGTAGAATCATCATCGTCATCAAAAGATATTTACAATTACAGTCGTCATCATCATCACCAACAGAAATGTACAAGCAAGAACCATTACAAAACCATGGCAAAAGTTGAGAAGGAAACGCCTAATTTGCATAATTTGAATACGCTTGATGACTGAGTTTCACAAAGTTGAGGAATAAAAAAGTATTAATGATGGTAGTGGCGGTTATGATGATGAGGATGATAATAATAGTAATAATAATAAATAAAAATAGTAATAAAAAAAACAACAATAATAATAAATAATGATCGCCATGATGATGATAATAATAATAATAATAACAAAGAAGATTGATTATTTCAATTCGACCACAACTTGCAGTACACTACAACTTGCAGTACACTACAACTTGCAGTACACTACAACTTGCAGTACACTACAACTTGTAGTACACTACAACTTGCAGTACACTACAACTTGCAGTACACTACAACTTGCAGTACACTACAACTTGTAGTACACCACAACTTGTAGTACACTACAACTTGCAGTACACTACAACTTGTAGTACACTACAACTTGTAGTACACTACAACTTGTAGTACACTACAACTTGTAGTACACTACAACTTGTAGTACACTACAACTTGTAGTACACTACAACTTGTAGTACACTACAACTTGCAGTACACTACAACTTGTAGTACACTACAACTTGTACTACACTACAACTTGCAGTACACTACAACTTGTAGTACACTACAACTTGTAGTACACTACAACTTGTAGTACACTACAACTTGTAGTACACTACAACTTGCAGTACACTACAACTTGCAGTACTCAGTTTGAAGCAATAAAGGCAAAGTTTGTCGAGAGCGATAGTACAAAGAAGTAATTGTTTGTTTGGACAAGATGTGAAAATAATTATTTGCAATGTCGCCTAAAGTCTATATCGAAAAGGAATGGAAAATTGAAATAACAACAAAACTGTAATAATAATAATATTAATAACAATAATAATTATTATTAATATTATTGTTATTAATAATTATTATTAATTTAAAATAACAACAAAAACTGTAATAATAATAATTAATATTATTACAATAATAATTATTATTTTTATTATATTAATATTATTAATAATAAATAAAGGAATGTTAGGAGTGTTGTTACTAATAGGAGGGGGTCAGAGGCATTCGGGACACAAGGCCTGTTGACCTTTGATGAAAGTCCGGCATGGACAAAGCCTTCAAATATTAATAATAATATAAATACTAATAATATTAATAATAATAATTATCCATCCATCATCATCCAATCATCTATAAATCCATCTATCCCCCTCCATCTATACATCAATACAATACAATACAATACAATACCATCCAGACAAAAAAAAGTCAGTGTGTGTGTGTGTTTGTGTCTGTGTGTGTGTGTGTGTGTGCATAGATGCGTTTGTGAGAGCACATAGAATGATGGGTAGGTCGTGAACAGAAAGGAAGAATATATAGGCAAATAATTTATTCTCATTACCCCTGATTATCTTCAAATAAACGTACTAGAAAAAAAGACTACGAAGTCATTCATCAACCTTATGCATCCCACCAGCCAACCTCTGAAAACCGGCCGAACGGTCGACGCAACTGAAGAGGAGCGAATCCTGCTGGAGTACGCAGGTGCTGGATGAGTGCTCGAACGCCGGGAACACCAGGTCTGCCCGTGAGACCGTCTGCCAGACGTCGATGATGATGATGATGGTGGGAATGATGATGATGATGATAGTATTGATGATAATGATAGTGGTAATGATAATGATGATGATGGTAGCGATGATGATGTCGATGATGATGATACTGATGATATCAATGATGTGGCCACCTGTCGGCAGCTGAAGTGCTTGCGTAGTTCTTCTTCGGCGTTCAGTCGCTCAAAGTGGCTCGGTTCGCAAAGAAGTTCTGTGATAGAAAAGTAGTTGAAGGCCTTTTAATCATATAAACAATAATAATAATAATAATAATATATTTTTGTTATCCGTGTTTATTTAAAAAATAAAAATATTCGGTAGCCATTGAGAAGTAATAAAGTCTCCATAAACATCATCGTCATCATCATCATAGCAATAATGATAAAAACAATATTAACATTAATATTAATTTTTATAAAAATAAAATAAAAACTCCTCATTGCCTCTGCTACAGCAGCTTCACACACACACAAACACACACACACACACACACACACACACACACACACACACACACACACACACACGCACGCACGCACGCACGCACGCACGCACGCACGCACGCACGCACGCACACACACACACACACACACACACACACACACACACACACACACACACACACACACACACACACACACACACACACACACACACACACACACACACACACACACACACACACACACACACACACACACACACACACACACACACACACACACACACACACACACACACACACACACACACACACACACACACACACACACACACACACACACACACACACACACACAGCGACCACTGACTGTGTTTCCAGCAGGTCTGCTTGCACGAGTGGTTGTCGCGGGAGACTAAGAACTTGACCGCACTGACCGGAGGCCATGGTGTGTCCCGTCTGCAAAAGTCCTACGTGTGTGTGGGGGAGGGAGATGGGTGGGTGTGTGTGTGTGTGTGTGTGTGTGGGAGGGGGCTTGTGTGTATGTGTGGGAGGGGGGTTGTGTGTATGTGTGGGAGAGGGGTTGTGTGTATGTGTGGGAGGGGGGTTGTGTGTATGTGGGGGAAGAAGGGGAAGATGGGTGTGTTAGTGTGTGTGTGTGTGTGTGTGTGTGTGTGTGTGTGTGTGTGTGTGTGTGTGTATGAGTGTGCGTGTGTGTGTGGGTGTATGTATGTATGAAAAGATGAAGTGTGATGAAAAATTAAATGAAGAAAAAAAATTAATTGCATAATAACAATAATGATGTTATCAATAATAAAATTAATAATAATAATAATAATATTAGTAAAGAGACCTGATGTTCGAGATAGGCGTTGACCCTCTCGAGCATGCCTTCGTGAGTGAACTCCCTGGGTAGGTAGCCCTGTACCTGTGATGTTGTTGTTGTGTGGTTGGTTGTTGTTGTTGCTTGTGTTGTTGTTGTTGCTTGTGTTGTTGTTGTTGCTTGTGTTGTTGTTGTTGCTTGTGTTGTTGTTGTTGGTTGTGTTGTTGGTTGTTGGTTGTGTTGTTGTTGTTGCTTGTGTTGTTGCTTGTGTTGTTGGTTGTGTTGTTGGTTGTGTTGTTGCTGTTTGTTGTGTTGCTGTTGTTGTTGGTTGTGTTGTTGTTGTTAGTTGTGTTGTTGTTGTTTATATTGTTTAGTTTCTTGATTTTGTGACCAAGCAACACCAACACCAAACTTTCCACTCCACACTGACCACACCACACCACACAAAACAAACCGCACCAAAACTCGAGCCCACCACCAAAGCAACCTATCCCAACACCACCCCACCTACACACCAACTCCAACCCCACAAAACACCACCGCAACTGACCGACGCATTGTCGAACATTCGCAGCGCCTGCCTGACGACCACGTCAACCTCGCTCAGATTGCCCATGTCGACGGTCAAGACGTTCGGATGGGAGATGAAGTCCTCCGCGTATGGGTGTTGGCTGCTCAGCTGTGGTGGGGGTTTGTGGTGGTGGTGGTGATGGTGGTTGTGATGATGGTTGTGATGGTGGTGATGATGGTGATGATGGTGGAAATGATGGTTTTAATTGTTTGTGGTGGTGATGATGATAATGGTGGTGAAAAAGTTGTTATAATAGACTACAGCAACTTAGACTTTTCTTTTTCCATCCATCCACCCACCATCCATTCATCCATGCATCACTCTATCCATCCATGCATCAATCTATCCATCCATGCTCCACCCACCCATCTATACATCCATCCATCAACTCTCCCACCTATTCCTTCATCCATCCATCAACTCTCCCACCTATTCCTTCATCCACCCATTCATTAAATCGCCCAACTACTCATCCCTCCACCAATGCACCCACTCCAATCCCACCCACCCACTCCAATCCCAAGCACCCACCCACCCATCCTCCCAGCCAACTACCCTCCCATCCCAAACCTACCCCTACAACTACCTCCTATCCCAAACTTACCCCTCCAACTACCCCCCCCCCATCGCAAACCTACCCCTCCAACTACCCCCCCCCCCCACCCCATCGCAAACCTACCCCTCCAACTACCCTCCTCCCACCCCATCGCAAACCTACCCCTCCAACTACCTCCCATCCCAAACTTACCCCTCCAACTACCCACCCCATCGCAAACCTACCCCTCCAACTACCCACCCCATCGCAAACCTACCCCTCCAACTACCCACCCCATCGCAAACCTACCCCTCCAACTACCCTTCCCCCCACCCCATCGCAAACCTACCCCTCCAACTACCCCCCCCCCATCACAAACCTACCCTCTAACTACCCCCCCACCCCATCGCAAACCTACCCCTCCAACTACCCCCCCCCCCCCATCGCAAACCTACCCCTCTCATGGTAGGCTTCCCCTTGAAGAATAGAGTGTTGGCGGCGTTGTGAGGCGGGTCGAAGCGAGGGTTGATGAAGACGCAGCCAGCCGCCACCGCCTCCAACGGACCCGGTCCCTCGTACGGGAAGCCCAGTCCTATGAAAAGCTGCAAAGGGCATGGCAACTGTATACCAATTGATGTCGTCACCACCGTCGTCATCGGTAGTATCATCACCCCCCTCTGCATCATCATCATAACATACATCCGTATTATTATCATAACCTTCGTTATCATCCTCATCATCATCATCACACTACCGCCACCACTATCATCATTTTAATCATCATCATCACCATCATCACCACTACCACCACCATTATCATCACCACCATCATTATCATCACCACCACCATCACTATCATCACCCCGACCCCCATCAGCATCATCATCACCACCACACCTTAGATTCTAGCAGGAGTCTTTGCAGATCCACGCCTGATAGGATGCCATGGTTGAAGACGAATGGAGGCAAGATGGAAGGCGTCCCGTCGGTGAAGACGGTCCCGTGAATTTTAACGTATTTGCTTATGGTCTCCAGGTATTTTTCTTTGCCCTGTGGGTGTCATAATGATAATCCAAAGGTAGAGTTGGTTTGAAAAAGAGGGCGATTTTAGAATATTTATTTAAGAATAAGGGCGTTTTGGTGTTTTTTCGGTGTATTCAGATCGTTGGAGGAGCAACCTTAAACGACCAATCTAAGGACTAAGCTTGCGAAATTTGAACTAACAGCAAATTAAATGACAACGTTACAACAATAACGACACATCCACATCACCACCACAACCACAACATCCACAACCACACCACAAAAACCACACCAACATTCCACCAACACAACCACCAAACCCCACATAACACCAAAAAATACCCCCACAACAACCACCACAACAACCCCATGCCCCACCACAACACAACAACAACCCCCTCCCCCACCACAACACCTACATTCCACATGTACTGCGACTTGCCATACACCACAGCCTGCTGCTTGCGAGCGACCGCCAGCGTGTCGTTGTGGCTGTGGTGCTGCTCCACCACGAAGCCCATGAACGAATTATCCGGAGAGTGTGCTGTTGGAAGTGATGATGATGATGGTGGTTGTTGTGGTGGTGGTGATGGTTGTTGAAGTGATGATGGTGGTAGTGGTGGTGATGATGATGATGGTGGTTGTTGTGGTGGTGATGGTTGTTGAAGTGATGATGGTGGTGATGGTGGTGGTGATGATGATGATGGTGGTTGTTGTGGTGGTGATGGTTGTTGAATTGATGATGGTGGTAGTGGTGGTGATGATGATGATTATGGTTGTGGTGATGACGAATATGCCGTATTGAAAACAGCTTTTTTCTTCTCCCCTCTCTTTTTTTCTCTCCCGTTCTCTTCCCTGCCTTCTTCCTATCCCTGTTTTCCTCCTCTCCCTGCCCTTCCTCCTCTCCCTGCCCTTTCTCCTTTCCCTGCCCTTCCTCCTCTCCCTGCCCTTTCTCCTCTCCCTGCCCTTCCTCCTCTCCCTGCCCTTCCTCCTCTCCCTGCCCTTTCTCCTCTCCCTGCCCTTCCTCCTCTCCCTGCCCTTTCTCCTCTCCCTGCCCTTCCTCCTCTCCCTGCCCTTCCTCCTCTCCCTGCCCTTCCTCCTCTCCCTGCCCTTCCTCCTCTCCCTGCCCTTCCTCCTCTCCCTGCCCTTCCTCCTCTCCCTGCCCTTTCTCCTCTCCCTGTCCTTCCTCCTCTCCCTGCCCTTCCTCCTCTCCCTGCCCTTCCTCCTCTCCCTGCCCTTCCTCCTCTCCCTGCCCTTCCTCCTCTCCCTGCCCTTCCTCCTCTCCCTGCCCTTTCTCCTCTCCCTGCCCTTCCTCCTCTCCCTGCCCTTCCTCCTCTCCCTGCCCTTTCTCCTCTCCCTGTCCTTCCTCCTCTCCCTGCCCTTCCTCCTCTCCCTGCCCTTCCTCCTCTCCCTGCCCTTCCTCCTCTCCCTGCCCTTCCTCCTCTCCCTGCCCTTCCTCCTCTCCCTGCCCTTCCCCCTCTCCCTCCCACTCACGAAACATCGTGAAGAACTGCTTCAGCTTCAACTCATGCTTGCCCCAGTTGCTCTTGTACGCCTGTCATCATCATCATCATACTTCATCATCATCGTCGTCATCATCGTCATCATCATCATCATCGTCATCATCATCATCATCATCATCATCGTCATCCTCATCATCATCATCATCATCATCATCGTCGTCATCATCGTCATCATCATCGTCATCATCATCATCATCATCATCATTTTAATCATCATCGACAGACTCTATTCTTGAGGTAATATGTTCTGTGGTTGAAGGCCGCCTCGGTTCCGAATGAGTCGATGATCCACAACATGCAGCTGCGATGATGATGATGATGATGATGACGATGATGATGATGACGATCATGATAATAGTTATAAATTAAGAAAAGAAGCCTAAAAATATTATTTAAAGTGGCGCGTATGCACCTGAACTTGGCGTATCCTTGTCCCACGTGCTTCTTGAAGTGGGCCAGGCCGGTGATGTCGGTGATGATGACGTCATAGAGGATGCTCTGGAGGGAGGAAGGGAGGAGAAAGAGGATGGAAAAGAAGAAAAGAAGAGATGAAGGAGAAAAGATGGAAAGATATAAAAAAAGAAAGAAGAGAGGCTGAATAGAGATATAGAGATAAAAGAAAAAAAAAGTTGATAAGAAGAGAGAGAAAAAGATGAAGAAAAAAGGATGGATAGAAAAAGAATGAAAAGATTTCAGAAAATGATTAGATGAAGAAAAAGAAAAAGAGAAAACGAAAGATAGAAGATAAAAGAGTGAGAGAAAGTAGATAGAGTGATGAAAGGCTGTTAATTGGGGACTTGATTGGCGCAGGGAAGTTTGAATGATGACAAACCTTCGAGACCTGGCACTGAGACTTCATGTTGGGCAGACTGCTCAGTTTGCTGGTTGGTGAAGATGATGAAGATGATGATGATGATGAAGATGATGAGGATGATGACTGTTGTAATTATCTTGAGTGTGTGGTGGTGATGATGTTATGTGTGCTGGTAGTGATGACGATGATTATGTGGTAGTGGTGATGATGATTATATGTGGATGTGGGGGTGGTGGTGATGATGATGATGATTATTATTATTAATAATAATAAATAAATAATGCGTATTTATTATTATTATTATTAGTAGTAGTAGTAGTATCATTATCATGCCACCTGGTGAGTTCGTCGTACTCGCTAGTGATGGTGAGTTGGTGGCCTAGGAGGTGCAGTGCCGACAGGATGTCACTCCATTGAACCATCTCACCCAAAGGACCCCCTGCATGGTGATGATGATGATGGTGGCGGTTGTGGTTGTGGTGATGATGATAGTGGTGGTAGTGATGATTGTGATGGGGGTAGTGATGATGATTGTGGTGATGGTGATAGTGGTAGTGATGTTAAAGATGTTAATGTTATGGTGATGATAATGATATTGATAATATCTATTCAATTTTATTATACAAATATCAAACAGAAAATAACATCATCATCAGCATCACCAGCAGACGCGGACTGTTGAATCCTGAAGCCAGACTTTTTAGATAAGAAGCCCAGATAGATGAGGATCTGATGATGTTGGTGGAGATGATGATGATGATGAGTGTAAATATGATTATGATGATGATGATGACACTAAAAATACCACACATTCAATCGATAGAGAAAGAAGAAGACAAGTCTTTTGTAGACGCTATTACGTTTGCCTTTAAATAATTTTCATTTCTAAATAGTTTTATTAAGTTTTTAATATAAAAAAAATTACTTTTGTAGCTATTTTTCTTTATAATTTAGATGTTATCCTAAAATGTCTTCGCCTACGCTTAAATCTAGATTTGCGGCAACAGACGAACGAACGGGCCTACCCGCTTCTGGGTACGTGAGGTTCGTTCAAGTCGTTTGAGGTTGCCAAGGGCATCGGTCCAGAAGGGCCAAAGCCTCATGATCCTGCGCACCATCCACTCGTAGTTCCCAGCGGACTTCGACTCAGACATAAGCGCGCTTAACCTCGTTGGATTTGTGTTGAAAAGCGCCTGTTGGATTATTATAATTATTTTAATAATTATTATTATTATAATAAGAAAAATAAGAATAATTATAATTATAATTATAATTATAAGAATAATAATTATAATTATAAGAATAATAATTCTAATTATAAGAATAATAAATATAATTATAAGAATAATAATTATAAGAATAAGACTTATTACAATAATTATAATTTTTATTAGTATTATTATTATTTTTATTATTTTATTATAATTATTTTTATAATTATAATAATATTAATAATAACTAATATTATTATAATATATTATTATTATATATTAATGATAATAATTAGTCATAATAAGTTTCATAATTATCTTCAACATCATCCGCATCAACATCATCATCATCATCCTCATCCTCATCATCCTCATCATCATCATCATCACCGGCACACGTCTGCTGTTGGGCGGTTGAGTTTGCGGCTTCAACATCCACTGCATGGGCGGACAATAGTTCTCCACCTCTCATTAGAAAAGTAATGATGATGATGATGATGATATTGATAATAATGTTGTTGATGATGATCATCATCATTATCATGATGATGGTGATCATGATTATGATGATGATCATGCTAATGATGATGTTGTTGATGATAATGTGGTAATGATGATGATGATAACGAGGAAGATGGCGATGATGATGATGATCACCTGGCTGAGGTAGTAGCGGATGGAGCATAGACTTCCATCGACGCCCAGATCAGCATAGCATGCGTCTGTGCGCCAGAAGCTTTTCATCCACTGTGTGTTTGTGTGTGTGTGTGTTTGTGTGTGTGTGTTTGTGTGTGTGCGTGTGTGTGTGTGTGTTTGTGTGTGTGTGTGTGTTTGTGTGTTTGTTTGTGCGTGTGTGTTTATTTGTGTGTGTGTGTGTGTGTTTGTGTGTTTGTGTGTGTTTGTTTGTGTGTGTGTGTGTGTGTGTGTGTGTGTGTGTGTGTGTGTGTGTGTGTGTGTGTGTGTGTGTGTGTGTGTGTGTGTGTGTGTGTGTGTGTGTGTGTGTGTGTGTGTGTAGTAGTAGTATTGTTACTATTATTAGTATTGATATTAATATTCTTAATTTAATTAATAATAATAATAATATTATTTATTTTTTTATCTTTGTTGCTTTTGTAGTTGTTATTTCCATTAATACGATTGATCAAAGAGACTCTTAACAGTGACAAGATGTAAGAACATATTTATTAACAGACACAAAAAAGTAGCTCCATCCTTATAGAATTCGAGAATGCATTGCTAATCTTGCCGATCAATATTATTTAACTATATAAATGTTTTTCATCAAGATTATCATCATGATTTTATTATTATTTTATTATTCTTATAGAGATCAATATCATGACTCACGTTGATTTTATTATTGCAGACGGAGTTGGCTGGACTGTTCGGATCCATCAACTCACACAAACTGTCAGAAAAACAGCACAAAATAATAATAATAATAATAATAATTTAATCAGTTTTTCCCACCATATCTCAGTACTATCATGAGAGGACATTCGTCCACTTCTACAGTCCTCTTCTCGCTAGCTACTAGCGAAACCAGGAATCGAACTCGAAACTTTCGGTTCAACCTTTAGACCACGCTGTTCACACTAATTTGAAGGCAGTAAATATTTATACAAAAAAATGCAACATAAGAACAGAAAAACTGAAAAAAGAGAAATTTGCTATTTTTGGAACTTTTGATTTTTTTATATAATCTTTTTATTTATAACTTTCTCTGTCTAGCTTAAGGGTTAACATGCAATCCTAAAGCTTTAAACAGCATGGAAAAACCATCATTTAAAAAAACTTGAGGCTAATTATAATTTTTTTTTAGAAAATATAAATAAATGATTTAAATATCCCAAAATGTTTTGATTTAATGATAATAGTAACAATAATAATTAGAGATGCTCCCCAGTTAAACATTTAAATCGTGCGTTAATCGTATTTTAACGCAATGTTTTCAGCATATTTGACATTAGTATAAAATAGTATTTAAAATATATTATTATCAGAAATGTGATTGAAACTTTATCAGAATTTATTTATAAAAGTAATCCAAATTTCAAAGAAAAAGATGAATCCATAAATTATACAAAATGCAATTGTCACACATCCTTTTTGAACCAGTTTCTCAAGCAAACAAGTTTTTCATTATTAGTTGGATCTAAAGAGGCTCTTGCTGACTATGTGTTTTTACAAGTTGTACAGACGTTCACATGGAACTCTTCTTGCAAGAGATGACAAGTAATTTCTGGCCAGTTTCGTTCCTTCTTGTTGTTGCAACCAAACAAAAAGACAATTCTCAAAGCCTACTTCGGATTCTGCTCTAGAACATTGAATTAATGACTTAGTAATTATTGAGGTGTTTTCATCTTCAGAATCTGAAGTTACAATGTAACTTAGTTACATATGTTCGTAGTCTCTTGTTTGGTGAAG
Organism: Piscicola geometra; assembly: GCA_943735955.1. NCBI lineage: Eukaryota > Metazoa > Annelida > Clitellata > Hirudinida > Piscicolidae > Piscicola > Piscicola geometra. Next base: position 5,920,953 of record OX030958.1, on the reverse strand, counting down.
ACTGAATAGTTTTGGAATTTTTAAAAATCTTCTACTAGTTTCTTCAACTCTTTCATTTGTTTAAAAAAATTTAAACTTTCAAATCAGGGGTCTAATGATGTGGCAATTCTTAACCATTGGGTATTCTGATTAATCTTTCTTTGCTCCAGTTCGAGAAGAAATGTTGAAAAAAATTACATAAGCTGTATCCTCTTTAACGGCGTAAAATTTTTAACGGTCGTTAATTGATTAATGCGTTACTCGAAATTCAACTTAGATTAAAGCACAGCTTTAATAAAAATAAATGTGATAATTATAACATCAGTGGATATCGATTCTTATGCACCTGAGTATCATGATTAAGTGCTGCAATTTATCATCATCATCATCGGCATCATCATCATTATCATCACCATAATAATCATCATCATCACACCATAACAATCATCATCATCATCTTTCTCATCATCACCCTCACCTGTCGTTGTGGGGCAAGAGAAGGGAGATGTTGTTAGGTACGGTGGCTGTGTGGGTGTCGAGGAGATCAGGATTTGCTGCTGCTGATGATAACGATGTGGTTGTGTTGGTTGTGGAGGTGGGTAATGAAAACGAGTGGGTGATGAAGATTGGATGGTAGGTGGGTTGGTTGTGAAGATGGGTGAGTTTGTATTTGAGATTGGTGAGTGGTTGTGGAGGTGGATGTGTGGATTGGGAAGATGGGTGAATATACAATGTATATTTGACAAAAACTATTTGTATCTGTGTGTATATTAGAAATACAACTTTCTAGTTTGTTTTCTAAGATTGAATTTCCTGCATCATAAATCGATGAAATTTGACCTAAAAACAATAAAAACAAAGAGTTTCAAAAAAGGTCACCCTCAATTAAAAACAAGGCTTCGCCCTAGAATGTTATTACAACATTGTTGCCTATTTTAATGAGGTTAGGTTGTGATCCTTTAGCTTAGAGAGTGTTTTTTTCATGACGTCATCACTAGCCGGCAATGCAGAAGGGCCGTAAGCATGCAAAGGAGACTGAAGGGGTAATAGCACTTGTCTAGGATGTCTCAGTTTCCCGTAAAAATGCCAATGCCCCTGGGTTGACCATTGACACTATGTTTTCATCCGCCTTCTGTAAACTTTTCATTTTTTTGGCTGCTGGGTAACCCAGATACCCTCTCACGAACTCTTCGTGCCACGGAAAAGAAGCCTCTCAGCCTCCTATCTGCGACTGCTCAATAATGATGATGAGAAAAAAATATTGAAAAATATTCTGATAAAATTTCAGCAGTCGCTTTAAAGAAAGGGCGACGTGCCTTTACAAGACCAAGATTCCAAAAAAATTTGAATATTCATTTGTTGTTGAATGGGTAAAGCATTGGTTTACGGATCAACTTTAGAACAATAGAGACTACAGCAGCTTGCCACAAATGCTGAAACCTCACAAAAAAGGGTTACAGATATTAGAAAAAGTTGAAATATGAACCATCAGCACTGACAATACCCAGAGGCAGCCAGTCCGAGGGGCGTAGAATAAAAGTAAATCAAGAACTTTTTTCAGTCTGCAGAAAAGCGACGAATTGCAGTAGAGATTTATTTTAAGCAATACACAGTGATTTCATGTAATAGTTAGTGACAAGACATGTCGTAATTAATAAATACTGCACACTGTACAGTTATAACACGCAATTCGATATGTTGATTTGGGGGTAAACTTTAATCAAAAGATATTTTACTAACTATTTTGTAGATTTTAAGTAATTATTCATAAATCTGGCATATATGAGCATGAGGTTGTTAAATAGTCATATCCCTAGCGCATGTGTTAATTATATACATACGTTTGTAGATATCTTTTTGTATAGAGTCGTAATCTGCTTCTTCATTCTGGAGTATGGCAAGTATGTTCATCGTCATCAACATCATCATCATCATCCTCCTCATCCTCATCATCATCATCATCCTCATCATCCTCATCATCATCCTCATCATCATCCTCATCATCATCCTCATCATCATCCTCATCATCATCCTCATCCTCATCATCATCATCATCATCTCACCTCCTGGTCTCGATAGGAGGTTTGCAGACTGAAGAAGTGCGAGGTGACGTACATCCAAATGATGAGACAGCTGATGAGGCAAGGCTTCAGTTGGCGTCGAGCCAGTGGCTGAAGCATCCTCTATATAATGGCGATAATGATGATGATGATGATAATTATTATCACAATATAATTTTTATAATTTTATGATTATTATTATTATTATCATCATGATTACCATCATCCTCACCTTCAGCATCCTCTTCAATCCTAGAGACGAATTGCGCTTCTGTGGTAGTAGTAGTAGTAGTAGTAGTAGTAGTAGTAGTAGTAGTAGTAGTAGTAGTAGTAGTAGTAGTAGTAGTAGTAGTAGTAGTAGTAGTAGTAGTAGTAGTATTAATAGTAGTAGTAGTAGTAGTAGTAGTAGTAGTAGTAGTAGTAGTAGTAGTAGTAGTAGTAGTAGTAGTAGTAGTAGTAGTAGTAGTAGTAGTAGTAGTAGTAGTAGTAGTAGTAGTAGTAGTAGTAGTAGTAGTAGTAGTAGTAGTAGTAGTAGTAGTAGTAGTAGTAGTAGTAGTAGTAGTAGTAGTAGTAGTAGTAGGAGTAGTAGTAGTAGTAGTAGTAGTAGTAGTATTAGTAGCAGTAATAGAAACGTGATTGGTAAGGTGGTTGGTGGTGATGAGTAATTTTTGTGGTCATGGGTGAAGTTTTAGTGTAGGAGAATGCGATGGGGTTGAGTTAGTGTAAGAAATTGTGGAAGTGGCTTGAGGGTAGTGGTCTTGGTGTGGAAGTGGGGTAGTTATGTAAAAAGGTGGGTGGTGGTGCAGGCCAGTATTACTTTTTGTTCTATTTAAATCTTGTAGGCAAAGAAAAATCAGTTAAAAGACATTTAATTTCATTAATTTACTCAAGTCTTTTAACTTTAAATATGTATATTTATAAATGTATATATTTTGTAAATCTAGGAGTATGAAAATGGTTTTTTGTATGACTTGTGTAGAAATAAATAACTGATAAGACTCATCAGATAAGTTATTGCTAAGAAGTGAATTAGTCGAATTATTTTTTTTCATAAATATACATAAGTCTAGTGATAATTTAATGAAAAAAATTTATAGCAAAAATTCAAGCAGAAAACTAAAAATCAAAAAGTTTAAACTTAATGATTAAGTCTTAATCCTTAAAATTTAAGGCTTAAATATAAATTTTTAAATTTTAAAGTCATGTACAAATAGGAAATAAAAAAGCTGCTATCACTTTTGAATTTTTAGAAGAATCCCTTTTCAAATCATAATTCTTGTAAAATAACATGAAATTTAAAATAATTAAAATAATTCTGGAAACTTAATGACTATTTATCTTTACGCAAGCATCACAAACAGGTGCTGAAACTTTAATGAGTTTTACTTTTAGCTTTGAAGAAATGTGCATCTTTTCATAAGTGTTGAAATTATTACAACTAATAAAATCAAAACTATTTTTCCAACTAAAACAAATGATTTTTTATTGGATTTTTTTTGTTTCATTATTAAATACTTGCCTTGTTGATTTGGAAGATTTATTTCATTTCTTTCCAACGTTTTGATTTTTTAAACCAAAGGTAGGTTGATTGGGGTTTCTTCTTTCACTTCTTCACTTGCTTCTCTTGCTTGATTTTTCAAATAACTCTGAACTGACCAACCCTCTTTGACTACGTTCTTGAGAAATTTCCTCATAATTATAAATTCGTGCATGCTTTTTGCCACTGCTTTACAGAAAAAATCAAAAGCTTCACCAGAATTACCTTGAATCATTTCAATGATTTGCCAAACGAAGGGTCCCGCCACAGGACAGCCAGGAAATGGTTCTGGATGCCGCCTTAGCAAATCGTTTTCTAGCACCTTTATACAGGACCTTGATACTGCATCGCAAAAGGTGTTTCTCCTCTCTCTTCCCTCAAAAGAAACAAAGTTTCAACTTTTTGAATATGTTCTTCCCAACCCTCGCAGTTCGTCCCTCTATCTTCTTGCGCACCACCCACATGAATACTCACATCTGTAAACCTCTAAACATTTTGAGCCCATTCCTTTACATTTATCACATTTTGCATTTTCATATTTAATGCCTTACATAAATCATTAATGGCTCCATCGACATTGGGAAGTTGATGTATTAGCCTCTTGAGTTCTCCTGTTCCCTGGCAGCCAAGGAAGTTTTCAAACTTCTCATCAGTTGCGTCGTTCTGTACTTCTTAGGTTGCCTTGCCATGTACAAGAGAGAAGAAGACAAGAAGAACCAGAATGAAGAATGACTTCATCGTGGCAGATTGCAGGCTTTGCAGTGAGCGCATCTGTAGGAGGTGCAAGCGAGTCGTTCTTAAATATTAGTCCAAGGCTATATGCGTTAAAATGTCGTGAAAAAAAAAAAAATTTTAATGTTCTTATCGCTTAAAAAGTAAAAAAAAAATGTTAATACAGAAACAACGCTCGCTTGTTTGTAAAAGAACGGACGCTGTTGGCCAGCTGCATGGGTCTTTATAGAGAACACTGAATGCCAAATATTCAATAGTCAAAATAGCATGCTTCATTCAGTCCCTTGAGCGTGTGCAATGCTAAAGAAAAGACTACCTCAAAGTTGATTTAATTTTCAATTCATTTCTTTGAAGCTAACCCACTCTATGTTTTCTTTGGAAAGTGCAAGAATGTGATGTGTAATATAAAAGATACTTTCCTACAAACACATTCCTGTATTCCCATTGAACCTCGTAAGAATATATAGGAAAATGCGAACAGTTCCTGAATCGACTGAATCTGTGACTCCCTGAAAGCTTGAAGTACAGCTGGAGAGCACGAGCAGTGAGTGAACAGCCAACCATTACCCTACTCTTCTTCCTTCTCTTTATCGGGCATGCTAGTCGACATGATCGCCTATTCTTTGTCTCTAACTATTCAGCTGGCATTTTTAAAGTTTGTAAGTTCAGCAAACAACGAGTTTCGATTGACCTCGATAGTTATTTCGTGTTAGAGGAATTAATCAATTGTAAATTTATTTTCATAATATATAGTATTAATTATTTATATTTTAGCTCACATACAAATGAAAATGTTTTGAAAAAAATGAGTATGGGAATTTTTAGCAATATACAATATAACTATAGGTAAATATAGAAAAAGAAAGTAAAAAAGTTAGCTCATCGAGCGCATAGCTATTTTGAGAAATTGAAAAATACCGTAAATATCAATTTATTTGCACACTTTTAAATAATCGTTTTTCAAATGTAGGGAAAATAAGGATATTCTAAAAAGTGAAAATTGCTTAATATTTAAGTTTTTGCTTTTTGTCTTCCTATTTCATATACAATTATTCATCATCTTATTGAAATTCAGTTCACCATAATATCACCAGACATTCTTGTTTAAAAAAATTTTCCGAAACAGGGGTTAAACAAAAATTATTTTTTCAAAAAATGCCTAAACATTACGGGCGTCCGAACAATCTGGTAATTTACTGTAAATAACTTTTTGAGCTAATTGGAGCGTTACAAAATTGAAAGAGATTTAAAATATTTAAAACAAAATTTCTCAACAATTTTTGGATCCGGCTCTTTATTGTATTATAAGACTGTAAAAAAAGTATTTAAAAAATTGTTAAATGATTAGAAGATGGGCTCGTCGTTGGAGGCTGCAGATTCATAGCCTTCGTTTTCGCCATTGTCGAAGTAGTTGTCAAGGTAGTCAGCGTCCTGTGTGGTTATTGAGAAAAAGAGTTTAAGGATGCATTATGTTATTATCTATTTTTTCTAATATCCATTTTTAGAAGTCTATTTATCCAATATCTGGTTTTAAAAAGTCTATTGATCAAATGTCTTATCCAAGATCTAGCTTTTCTAAATTCTATTTTTTTCATATACCATAATCCAATAAAAGTTATTCAAAAGATATTTAAATGTCATTTTGTTACATTTCCATTCAGGCAGAATCAAACACACCTCTTCAAGAGGCCCATCCTCATCTTCTTCCTCTTCTTCTTCATCAAGATCATCTTCATTCTTCTTCTTTTTTTCTCCTTCTTCCTCTTCCTCAACTCCATCTTTCTTCTCCTCATTATCTTCAGTATCCAAGTGCTAAATAAAGGATTAAATTATATGAATGTAAGTTTTATTGAAAAAGCATTAAAGAAATAAAATGAAAAATATATACTTTTAATATGATTTCGTCTAAGTCTTCTGTATTAACTTTCGTTTTTTTCTGGACATGTTTGCTTTTTTTATGTTTCAACCTCAACTCTTCAGGGAGTCTGCAATAATCTAAGACCATTTCATTATTGATTAAAATCACATTCAAGATAAACAGACTAAAATCGATCGTTACACATGAAAAGTAAAAAATTAAATAACCTGGTATGAATTTTTGTTTTTTTTTCTCGATGTACTTGTCTGAGTACCTCTCTATGTCTTTTTTTATGACTTCCCCCTCTTGGAAGTAACAAGACCTTTGTGACCAGTGCCTTATCTCCTGCTTCATCTTCACCATTGAATCATACTTTGAATTTATCTCCAAGGGCATCGGTGTGAAGAATAACTTCTGTAAATATCATGGTAATAACTTATTTTAACAAAATGATATAAAAATAAATATAATAAAATGTGTTAATTTATTATGCAATTTTATTATGCAAATGCTGTACAACTTATAAACAAACTGGATAGTCTGGAGGGGGTTCAAGAATGTTTGGAAGGTCTTTAAGAGCTCGATTTTCTTTGAAGTTCTTTTTTCTCCAAGCCATTTTTCAATGTTATATCTGAATCGTAATAAATATAGGTAAAACTGCTCTGTAGTCCCTTAATTTATTCACAACTATTAGACTCCTCCTACTACTATCTTACATGTTGATAGTTTAACAAATTTTAAGTTATATTTATATCACATTTTATGAAAAAATCACTCAAACTAGAGATCACTTTTCTTTTAGGGATGGATGCTTCAACCTGTATTAAAAATAACAATATTTTAGAGATACTGAGCTAAACTGTTTAGAAAATGTATTTTTTCAATTTTTGAATATTTTAATTAATCAATTATTTTTAAATCTATTTTATTTATTTTAAATCTTAAATTAAAAAGTGGAGTGGGGTTAAGTAGGCCTTCTTGGGTTTTATCATAAAACTTTTATGAGATATATCAAAAATATTTATATGTAATACTCAAAATCATGCTGAGAAAAAAATTTAAAAATTAATTTAATAAGTCGATATAATTCAGTGTTCTTAACTGTATTGTCCTTAATTTAGCTTTTAAAATAAGTTTTTCAACTAAATTTTTAAAAGGCAAAATGGCTTTTTACTCACATTTGAGATTACTTTTCATACTCTCACTTGTGCATAGATTCACATGCATGACAAATGATATCAAACTAACAGTAGAAGTAGAATCAGGCTCTAAGGAATGTTTCTTTGAAAACATCCATGTAGGAAGTCAGTTCCAAGTAAACTTCCAGGTATCAAATACACAAAATACAATTGAAATAATATTTTTAACCCTCAAAATTTTATTTAATACTTTTTTATTCTCTCAGGTTTTAGATGGTGGAGACTTTGACATATCCTTTAGTGTGCATGATCCATTTGACTATAGAATGGCTTCTGATGATGTTCAAACAAGTCAAATGCACACGTAAGTTAAGTTTATCTAAAGGGGCTTAAGCACTGACAGACTTTTAACCTTTATAGTGAAATTTGACAATTCTCAACTGGCTTTGCAGTACTATGAATAGTACATTAATTTAATTATGACTTTACTTTATTTCTTATCATTAAATGGCTTTTTTCCCCACCCATGTAGGCTGATTGCCCCTGTTTCTGGTGACTATAAGTTTTGTCTAGACAACTCTAAAAGTTCGTTTTATTCAAAAATTGTCTATCTGGACATTTCTGTAGACTCCAGCAAGCCAGAAGACATGCAAAAGTTCAATGAAATTGTCATTGAGAGGTCACCATTGGAAAGTCAATTTATAGGAATGGAGGTTGGTTATCAGTCAGTGGGTCATAATAATAATAATAATATATTATTTTCATTACAATTATTATTGGTATAATAACGTTTAACTTTCTAACACTTGATTCTAACATTGTTCTACATTATTCTCCACAGCAAGAATTGGAAAAAATACACACCACCTTGAAGAAAACCAGGTCCCTGCAAGGACTTTTCTCGGCCATTGAATCAAGGAGTCGCTCGATAGCGGAGCAGAACTTTGAGAGAGTCAACTTTTGGTCTGGCGTGCAGCTCGTTGTGCTCTTCTTCAGTGCTCTGCTGTACATCCATCTCATCAGAAGTCTCTTCGCGGTTGAATGCACTCGCTCCAAAATGAAGACATAATTTGTGCGCAATTTATATATTTTCGTTTTGAGCAATCATTTCAAAGCAAGAATTATCATGATCAAAGTATGTTTTTATACGTTCACATATGCACTTATTAAAGACATTTTTCTACAAATGCGGCTTATACATTGATTTATAATGTTGATAATATCAATTTTTGTTTTTATATCAGTCACAGCAATAGTCTATCAAGTATCTTACTAGCATTATTCTCTGAACATGTCTTGAATGTGTAATTAAATTAACAAATGTTGTTTTTCAAAGTTAAAATTCATGAAAAAAAAACTAACAATTCCCTTTGAAAGAAATTAAATAGGGGAAGAAAAAAATTGTATTGAAAACATAATTCACTTTTTTTAGCTTTTTTATCTGCATTGGAACTAAAAGACGATGAGCGTAGTAGATTTGCTTGCAGACAAATTGATTGATAAAAATGCAGAAAAAATTAATAGTGTAGAAAAATTAAAAAAAGAAGGATGCATTTTGGCTTTTTATTTTGCGGCTTCGTGGTGTGAACCTTGTCTTGCCTTCACCCAGCTACTTATTTCCTTCTACGAAGATATGCTCCTGAAATATGAAAAGAAAAAAGTAATAAAAGATACTAAAAATTTTGAAGTCATTTTCGTTAGTTCTGATTTGAATGAGGAAGGCTTCTCTGAGAGCATTAAAGAGGTTCCATGGATGTCGATCTCCTACAAGCATTGCCAGTTAAGAGTTGGTCAAATCAACGAAAATTTAATTCAAATGCATTTTGTTTTGCATTTTGTTTTGCATGATGCATTATAAATTACTAAAAGAATAATTAAAGAAGAATTTTAATTTTAATAAATAAATGATAAATATGAATATTAATAACAAATTTAAAATAAAACAAATTATGTTATACAATGCGTATAAAAAGTTTTTTAACCATGCAAATCACCCTCAATCTAAACACAAAAATGGCAGAAAAAGATTTCCAAAAAGTACAACGTGAAAGAAATTCCTTGTTTGGCATTGGTCGAGGGCTGGAGTGGCAAGACGATCAATACTAAAGGCAGGGACGCCTTGTTGGAGGACATAAATGGCGACAGTTTTCCATGGAGAAGACCCAGTCTGGCAGAGGTGATGGGCACCAGGCTGATGCTTCATGGAGAGATGGTCGACTGCACTGAACGACTGAAGGGCGCATATCTGGGAGTCTATTTCTCCGCTCATTGGGTTGTCTTTTTCAATATTTTAAAAATTAATATTATTCTTTAGTATAGGTGTAGTTTTGAACAACCATCACTAATACCAACACCATCATCATAATCAGCATCATCATCACCCACTTCATCATCATCACTAACACCATCATCATCATCACCACCACAGTGTCCTCCATGCAGACTTCTCACTTCACACCTCACTCAAGTCTACAACCACCTCAAGACAAAAGTATCATCTGAAAACCACAATCGAACACTATCATCATCATCATCATTACCAACATCATCATCAACATCATCCTCAGACGACCACTACAAGTTTGAGGTATTAACATAACCCAAAATAAACATCATTATTATAATGGCTTATAACCCGTATGACCACAAGGCCACTTAGTCTGCAAATTTAAACTTTTATGGCTACTAGGGCATCCCCCTGCACTCGAACCTAGGACCATTGACCATTGGTCAAGCTGAGAGTCGTTACGCACTCAGCTATTCGTTCATCCGTTTGGCTATGGGAATTTTTTAAATTATTAAATTAATTATATAATTTCAAATATATATATGTATATTGTTTATCAATTACTTTTTTACATTCAACACTCAGCCAACCGACCACTCACAACCCACCAGGTAGTTTTTGTAAGTTCTGATCGATCTCAGGACTCGTTTGACGAGCACTCCAGAGAGATGCCATGGTTGGTGCTGCCCTTCCAAGACGAGCGAACCAGACCCCTCACCAAGTTCTTTGACGTCAGCGGTGAGTTGAGGATGCTGCTGATGATGATGATGATGGATTGCGTTGGATGTTTTCGTGGCATTGTTTTTATGCTGTTTGCGTCTTCTTCGGATGCATCCTTCCCATCCTTTCCAGCAGCATGGCTATTTCATCTTTCCACTCACCACTTCCACCCCTCCTCTATCCACTTTCATCTACACACCATCCCTCCTCCATCCACACCACTCCATTCCCAATCACTCACCATCCCCCATCCTTCCACCACCCTGGCAGGCATCCCCACCCTCATCCTTCTCAACCCCTCACACGACGTCATCTGCTTGAACGCCAGGTCAGCTGTCTTCAACGATCCCAAGGCGCAGGTCTGTTGGCGTGATGATGATGATGATGGTGGTGATGATGATGATGGGGGTGATGATGATGGTTATGATAATTATGATGGTGATTATAGTGATCGTTAAATTTTTTGAATATTATTAAGTCCTATTTTTCATTAATTTATTAATTTGTTTGTGCATCTATCCATCCATCCATTAGTTCACCAACCCATCAATTCATTCACCCACCCATCTATCTGGCTACTCATTTAACCACTCATCCATTCATTTATCCACCCATCCATCTATTTATCACTCATCCATCTATTTACCACACATCCATCTATTCATTCATCCATCCATCCATCTATTTACCAACCATCCATCTATTCATCCATCTATTTATCCACCCATCCATCTATTTACCACCCATCCATCCATCTATTCATCCATCCATCTATTCATCCATCCTTCTATTCATCCATCCATCTATTCATCCATCCATCTATTCCTTCATCCATCTATTCCTCCATCCATCTATTTCTCCGTCCATCCATCCATCCATCTATCGATCCATCCATACACAGTTCTTCCCATGGTCTTCAGAACAGCCTGAGGAACTGACAGAGTCGAGCATCGAACATCTGGGAACCACTCCATGCCTCATTCTCTTTACTGGTCCTGTATCATCATCAACACCATCGCCATCATCATTATCGTCGTCATCATAATCATCAACATCATCATCATCATCACCAACCTAATCATAATCATCATCAACATCATCATTACCACAATCATCACAATCGTCATCATTGCCACCATCATCTTCATCATCACAACACCACCACCACCACTACCATCAACACCACCATCAACACCACCCTCGCCACCATCAACACCACCATCATCATCACCACCACCATCAACACCACCACCACCACCATCATCATCACAGAGGGTAGGAGTGACCTAATAGAAAAGGCCAGAGAACTATTGACGTCGTCGGCAAGCGCCTACATGCAGGCGTGCAGACTGTCGCGAGAGGACGCCCTCCCCCTGCCCCCCATCAGACTCTTCTACGAGGGCGCCCAGGTGTGTGTGTGTGTGTGTGTGTGTGTGTGTGTGTGTGTGTGTGTGTGTGTGTGTGTGTGTGTGTGTGTGTGTGTGTGTGTGTGTGTGTGTGTGTGTGTGTGTGTGTGTGTGTGTGTGTGTGTGTGTGTGTGTGTGTGTGTGTGTGTGTGTGTGTGTGTGTGTCAGTGGGCCAATTGCATTGTCTCGATCTTGTCTAACCATGGTTTCTACTACACCACACTTCAAATGAATAATAATCACACTTGACCACAACTAATCACGATCTCGACCACACCACGCCCCAGCCACAAACAACCACAACTAACCTAAAATAATTAAAACTACCACATCTGATCACACCAATCAACCGCAACCACAATCCACCCTAAACTAACCGGGAACCATATCTTCGTCATCATTATCATTATCACCATTATCATTACCCCACCACAACCAACTACACCACAACCAATTATACCACCACCAACCACACCACAATCAACCACACCACTACTAACTACACCACAACAATACATACCACAACCATCCACACCAGAACTATTCACACTGCGACTAATCACACCACAACCATCCACACCATAACCAATCATACCACCACCAACCACACTACAAACATCCACACTACGACTAATCACATCACAACCATCCATCCACAACTAAAAAAACCATATTCTTCATCATTATCATTATTCATTTAATTTAATTTTAGATTTTTATTATTATAACATTATATATTTTTATTATTATCCCTACCACCAACCACACCAAAACCAACCACTCAGAGTGATGAAGTGGCTGATTCTTTACGTTCGTTCGCTCAAATAGAGGGCAGGGAGCCTGTGGCGGTGGTGGTTGTAGAGGGTGGCGAGGTGTTGAGGGGCGTTGACAATCAACTAGACCCTCCTGCCATTGAGGCCTTGCTGGAAAAGTTCAAGATGGATTGGATTGGTGGTGGGGAGGGGGAGTAGATTGAATTGGATTGGTGGGGGGGAGGGTGGGGTGAAGATTAGGGTAGATGGGTGAGGGGGGGTTAGGCTGTATGGGTGTGGCGAGTCGATTGGGTGGATAGAATGGTTGGGAGAAGATTGGGGTGGATGGTAGGTAGAGATGGATGGGAGGGGTCGTCGTTAGAATACAGCCCAACTCCCTAATTGGGTCTCTAACGCCACACCACTTCTCTTCTCTGGCTTTCTAACACCCCAGACTAAGTCTCTTTCGTTAAGATCTAAAGTTTAGAAGTATAGTTCATATCTTTATTTTTTCTCAGGTGCTAAATAGAATCTCTTCCTATCATTTATAAATGTATTATTTTAGGCTAGTTTATTCATGTGTTAAGCATATTCACTCCTAATTGTATAAAGTTTGTATCTTTTTAATGTTTTATGTATCATGTTTTGCGGTCTTTTTGATGAGTTTGAGCTACACATTTTCATTTGCACCTATGAGCTACTAAGGCATTGGTTGCAATCGAACCTAGTACAACTATCCATTGGTCAAGCCGAGAGTTGTTACTGTTAAGAGGTTGAGCTGCATATCGTCAGTTCATCCTGCCTCAGCATAATATCAGCTAGAATTCCCATTCATTCAAGGTGACATCATTCACCCACATCTACGCCATGATTCTCTGTCTTCACGTTCATTTATGTCTCATCGTGTTGTTTCTTCACTTTTGTATTACTATTTATTTCAATAAAATAATGATTGTTTTTTTTAATTTTTATTTATTGAATAAAACCATTTAATTTAAAGATTTATTTACAAGACTCAAATGAAAGCTTGAGATTATTCAGAGACTTCAAAGCGCTTGTGTACGCTGCAATTACAACTAAGAATTAGGTCCCATATTATTCATTACAGTCCTTTGGGAACATTCTCCGAGAAAAGACGGGTATTAAAGAGTCGCCTTAAAAATGCCTTATTTCTGTATGGCCTGTGTGATGGCGACTACTTCATCGACGATGGATTGGAAGGCCTGGGAGGTGGTCGAGAGCTTCAGTCGGTCTGTCTGGTCCCCGCCACTCATGCTGGCCGACAGGATGCCACAGATGGGAACAGCGCCTGGGAGATGAGAAGCTGAGTTAGGAGGGGTGCATTTAATTTTTTAGTGAAGGAAAGAATGTGAACAGAAAGCTTCGATTCATTTTGGAGCGTTGCATTGATTCATTTGATCACTGGATTTACGCCACGTAAAATAATAATCCTCATTGCATTGTATTGTATTATTTATTCTGATCATAGTTTTGAATGGCACCTAGGAAGGGGATCTGGAAGTGCTCAGCTAACGACTGCCCACCCCCCTTTGAGAAGATGTTCGTGCATTCCTGTGAAGTGGTGTGCAAGTACCATCAGAGGCAAATATAGATGTTCAAACTGGGAAATAAATCGATAAATATTCAATTTATAGCCATTTATTAAGCTTTTTTCATTCAACTTAAAAAATATATAGTAAAATGTGTTTTCTATTTATTTGATAATTAATTATTCTTTCTATTTAATAGGCATGCTCACTTGGAAATAAATATATTTCTATTTTTCATAAAAATATACTTTTTAAAAAGTGAAAATTGAAAAAAGCACAAAAAGTGATTACAACCCAAGTGACAACCTCACAATGGGGACACGTGTAGCCACTCATGTTCTCGACCACTCCCAGGATATGCAGTCCCATTTTCTTACAAAACGTTACCTCCCTCCGGACGTCTGCCACTGCTGCTGTCTGTGCATGCGATGGTGGTGTGCTTGGTATGATGGTCGTCAAGGTGGTAGGCTTATGGTGGTGGGAATGTGTGTCAAGGTGGTTGTGTTTTTGGGGTGGTTGTTTTTGTTGTCGAGGTAGTGGTGGCGTGGTTGTGTTGGTGATGTTTGTGAAAGTGGGGTGATTTGGTTGTGTTGGTGGCAAGGTTGGAGGTTATGTTGCATTGGTAAGAGTAAATCTGGTATGGTGGTTTTTATCCTTGTGTAGTGATTATAGCTTTAAGGGTTTATATGCTTTTAAAGATTTAAATCAATTCATTATAATCAATTTATTCAAAAACTTACCTGTGGAGTGGTAACCAAGACAACACCATCAGGCTTCAGTGGCTTGATGGCTTGCACGACAGACATGTGTTCATCGGAGGTGCCAGGGGGCGTGTCAATCACCAGGTAGTCGACGTCCCCCCAGTAAACCTCCCGAATGAATTGACCAATCATAGCTGGGTGGGCGGAGAAGTGAAAATAAATTGACCCATAATGACTGGATAGGCTGAGCAATCATGGATGGATTATGGAAAAATAGTGAAATGATTGGAGAAGGATTAAAGATTAGTTGGAGAATGATTAGAGATAATTCATGGATGAAATGAATAGTTGCTTGTGTAACAGAATTGAAAGGTACCATTCTTCTTGGGACCTCTCCATATAACAGCATCATTCCTGTTGTTCAGAAAAAATCCAATCGACATCACACCCAGCCTTTTTTCCTCATCCATGTAGACTGGCACCCAACTAGTGTAATAAGTTCATTTGTCCAAAATATTTTCAATTTAAATAGTATTTTTGATAATAAAGTTTACATTAATGATTCAAAAATTAACAATTAAATTTGTTAATATAGTTGAATATGCAATATTAATAATGATTAATAAAAAAGATGTTTTTCTTTCTTATTATTAAAAATGCAATGACAGCTTATCTTGAAGGTACCAATACATACCCTTCATTGCACTGGTAGACACTCTTGCCTTCGATTTGTAGGATGGTTGGGATGCTGGGTCCACATAGATCAGTGTCTAACAGCCCCACCTAAGGTAATGATGATGGTGGTGAAGATGATGATGATGGTGATGATTATGATGGTGGTGATGGTGATAATTATTATGTTGAGTTGTTAAATTCATTAAGTAATTTATTTAATATTCATTCTGAATTTTATGATCAGTTTACAGACAGTTCATGATCAGAGTATGAACAGTATCTGAACAAGTTTATAAAAAGTTTTCAAACCTTGAAGCCTTTTTCTTTGAGTCCCAGTGCCAGCTTAATAGAGACAGTGCTCTTGCCCACGCCACCCTTTCCTGAGAGCACAAGTATAATATGCTTGATGGTTGATGTGCGTTGTGACTCTTCCATTTCTGCGACAACCGGTATACTTGGATCCATTGGATTCTAATAAATAGACAAGCTAAAATGTGAAAAAGAAAGTTATGCAACTTTTAAATCTTAGCGTGTAAAGGTGAAACTAAGTAAAAATAATTTAATATTTTAACAATTTACATTTTATAAATTAATTAAAAACAATTACGTAACTATTCATTAATAATTGTGTTGTTTATTAATATTTCTAATATGAATTAGTAAGACCTTGACTCGTAATCATCTTGGTATTCCACTTTAAATTCTCATTAATGCAATATTACAATAAATTTTCACGCTCATTTTAATAAAAATAATGGAAGAAACTTTAGACCGAGAGTTTAAAAATGTTGAAGAAACGAAGGAATATGATGGAAAGGAAGAAAATACAGGTAAGTAATAAATGAATCTTATGACTGTATAATATAATATACTGTGTATATTCTAGACTTTCATGCTAACATTCTCTTCAAACTGAAAAAGAGCAAGATGGCGTTTTACATGAAGATCTACGTGAGGAATTCAAGGAAATAGACATAAACGATTGCCAGACCCAGTCAGAAGCGGAAGAGGAGATGGATAAAGTGTCTGTTGAACACGTCAGTGAAGGCAGCAGTGATCTTCCTTCCCAAAGTTTGCGCTATTAATTTTCATTCATTTATTCAAAGTAACATTATTTTCTAATGAATTACTGAATCAAACTTTACTGATTAAAGAAAATCATTTTTTTCATAGACTCTGTCACTTACCCGGGAAGTTTGAATGTGACGAACAACAATAGAAAAATAGGATTCTTCAAGGAGTGGTCGAGAAGCAGAATCACCTACACCAGACAATTCCTATCCGAAAGTCTTGGCTATGGCACCAAGACCGTCGACAACGAAATTGAAAATCAAATCAGCTTCTTGAATGAGAGCAAAAATCTGTGCACAGTTCTCATTGCAAAAGTCAGGTATTTTATCGTATTTATCAACTAAATATGTTTATTCAGTAGAAAGGGCACTGTGGTGTTCAGCTTATGAATTAGATCAAATCATGAACACACACACATACATAAACACATACACACATACACAAACACACACATACACAATTCAGGCAAAGGTGGTCCTACAACACATGAGTGCTATGAATGCAGCTCATAAAGTGTTTGGACAGGTGATGAAGATGACGATAATAATAATAATAATGATGATGATGACAATAATAATGATAATAATGATGATGATGATGATGATGATGATGATGATGAGGATAATGATGATGATGATGAGGATAATGATGATAATAATAATGATGAAGATGACGATAATAATTGTGATGATAATTATTATGATAATGATGATGATTATGATGACGTAAGGTGTTGTGTGAGCACTCGTTCAAGGACCCTAGCGCCTACAAGGACGAGTTGATCTGCAATGGGGAGATGCACCAGCACCTGCACAAGCACACCGAAACCTATGAACGTTAGTCGATGATGATGATGATGATGAGGAAGAGGAGGAAGATGATGTAGAGGGGGAAGATGATAATGATGAGGAGGAGGGGAAGGAAAATGAAGATGATGATAATGATAAGAGCGATAAGGAGGAAGAAGCGATGATAATATTGATCATGATGATGATGATGATGAAGAAGAGAAGAAGGATGATGATAATGATAATAAAGATAAATGATGAAAAGAATTATAATTATGATGATGATCCTCGACAGGCGTTCTGCGCATGTTCATCTCGAACCTGGCGACACTGAACGACAAGACGCTCGACGATTTGATGTTGTCGGTACGGCAGTACGAGGCGTGCAGGGTGGAGTACGATGCGTACAGGGTGGAGTATGAAGAGGCGCAAAAGTCGAACAATGAGGTTGGAGATGGTTATGATTGTTGTGGTGGTGCTGGTTATGATTGTGATGGTGGTCATGAGTTTGATGATGATGATTGTCATGATGATGATGATGATGGTTTTGGCGTTGATGGAGAGAAAGAAGGTGACTGATTTTCGGTGAAAAGTTAATATACGCTCTCTACCATTTCCTCCGCTTAGAACAGCATAATCGTCACTTTTATCATCTAAGATCATCATCACCTAATCTCAGAACATCATTATCATAATCACTTCATCTCAGGCTATCATCATCATCACCTTTCAGACCACCATCAGGGAGACCAGGGGAAAGTACGAAGAGCACTTGAGCAAGTTCAACCAGAGGAGGTCAGACCTCCTCGTCAAGGTCAAACTCTTTAAGGACAACAAGGTCAACATCATCATCATCTCCTCCACCAACAACTATCATCAATGCCAACAACATTATCCTAATTACTTTTCCTATTATCACTACCCTACATCAGCTTAAGATTACCACCATCACAACAACCACAACAACCTCAACAACCAACCAACAACCACCAACCAACCCCTACAACCTCAACAAAAACAACCACCATCCAACCAACCAACCAACCACACCAACCAACCAACCACACCAACCAACCAACCACACCAACCGACAGGACAAAGTAATCAAACGCAACTTGAACGTGCTGCAAGACTCACTATGCAAATTCTCCACCGAACTGTCCGCCTCCATCACAGAAACCGCCTCTCACTACCAATTCAAAGACACCTCAGACCATTCGTGGCTGGAAGGCCATGATTGAGGTTGTGGATGGGTTGATTGGTTTGATGATTGATTTGGTAGGGGGAGGTGGGGTTGTGGTTGAGGTTGTGGATGGGTTGGTTGGATGATTGATTTGGTAGGTGGAGATGGGGTTGTGGTTGAAGTGATAGGTTGTTTGAACTGGATAGGTTGATAGGAGGGTAGTTGAGATGGATGGATGAATGGTTGAGGTGGAGGTGGAAGAATGAGTGAGGTGATAATGATTGGAGGTTTATGGGTGATGATGGTAATGAGTGTTTTTGAGAACGGCATTTATCTTAATGATCTTATGTAACAACTTTACATTGTAACCTCATTTGTATATCATACACACGGTGTACGCTAAATGTGTACTTAAAATAAGTACACTCTTAGATTGATTCTGCAAATGCACCGCTGTCCGAAAATAGCTTTTTTTTGATTTTTTTGCGCCAAACTTTTTATTTTTCTCATTTTAGAGGTGTTAATGATGATAGTTGGTGATGATGATGATAGTTAGTGATGGTGATGTCATCGGATGTTTTGGTCGACGATACAGTGATCTTTGTTATTAAGCTGATTAAACTACAAAATTGATAATTAAAAAGCATAATAACTTTAAAATAATCATAAAGCATCATAATCATTTTATTAATCATTTTTGTTAAATTTTATCATTGCATTTCATCACATTTTTATTCATTAATTGTTCACGCATCAATACACACACAACACTGCATGCATACATGATAATAATGATGATAACAGTGACGATGATGATTCTCTTTTACATGCAGCACTAAATGCATCAAGATGGTTTTATTTGATGGACGAAGCACGAAAGGTCTGGTGTGCCTAATGCATTCAGTGCAATGGAGTGGCATCAAACAGGGATAGAGGCGGAAACAATCAGTGACATAAAGGACCTCTATGCACAAGACCTCCCAAAACAAGCGCGTAAAACACTTTAGTGGAAGTAGTAGTAGTATTATAAATTAGTATTAGTAGTATAAATTAGTATTAATAGTATGAATTAGTTATAGTATTATAAATTAGTATTAGTAGGATAGATTAGTATTATTAGTATCAATTAGTATTAGTAGTATCAATTAGTATTAGTAGTATAAGTTAGTATTAGTAGTATCAATTAGTATTAGTAATATTAGTAATAGCAGTACTAGTAGTAAATTACGAGTACGAACTAGGCGAGAGTTGGTTTGAGACGGTTTTTATTTGACCTTTTCGAGTTAAACGCTGCGACGAATTGAGACTGCTGGCTTCTTCAATTGACGACGACGACTTCACCTTGTTTGTGGTGGCATGTGAAGAAGAATGGACAGATGCTGTTGTGGTGGGGGTGTGCACGCGTGGTGAAGTGCTTATTTGATTTGTGACCTTGACCTTATTGCATGGTTTGACCTCAAGGTCGATTTGTGGAACCACCTCGGCAACGAAGTCTGTTGCTTCTTTGCTTTTTTCATCAATTGTTGCTTTCGCACCATCATTATCACCACCATCTTTATCTCCGGGACACTTTATTGACACTGAAGGATCTACTCTACCACCACCACCCCCTTCTCCACTACCTCCTCCACTAACATCATCTCCACCTTCACCGTCACTTTTTCCAGTAATATCCCCTCCACCATCACCCTTTCTACTAATACCATCTCCAGCTTCACCACCAATACGATCATCACCACCTCCACTACTACTACCACCACTACCTTTACCTCCACCATCATCATCACCACTGCCACCACCACTCTTGCGACGTCCCACTGCCACCACAGACATCATAACTTGCCCACCAACAGCGGCAGACTTGTTCTTGCCATCCCTCAAAACTCCCCTCCTCTCACACGACCTTCTCCATCTCTCTCTCGACGCCCCCCTCCCCTCCTTTGACCTCCTCCTTCTCTCCCTTGAATGCCTCCTCCCCTCCCTTAACCTACTTCTCTCTTTCGACCTACTTCTATGTCTCGACCTACTCCTCCTTGCCCCCTTCCTCCATACAGAGTGTCTTTTATTATATTCCTTCTCTCTGGAATGATGATCTCTCTCCCTAGAGCAATTTCTTCGGTACCTTTCCCCCTCTCTTGACCTCCTCCTTCTCTCACTCGCCTCCCTCTCCCCCGCACGTCTTCTCTCATCACGATGGTGGTGATGATGATGATGATGTTCCTCCCTACTGTACGGATGGCTTGATGCCTCTTTGTGATGTGGTGCACACCTGGCGAATGAAATAAAAAACATTAATAGGAAATAGAAACACCATAAAACACCATGTATAGCGCGCACTTTTTTGGCCCATATTTACCTCGTATCATAGTTAATTATCTATTCAAATCTAAGGTCATCTTCGATTGGCAACATAGGCTCACCTGGGGTACTGTGGCTTGTGGGGCCGAGCAGAAGGCGCTAGAGTGCTGTGCTCGTCGTCACTGCGGTGCATCAAAGTATGCGTGATATAATATTATTATGTTCTAATTTTAATATTATTGAAATATTGTTATTATTATTAATATGTTACAATATTGTTGTTATTTTATTCTATTATTTTTTTCAATCCAGAATAATATAACCATCAAGTAAGGCATAGTACTACATGCAATCATTCTTTAAATGCAATTCTTTTAACAGTGACATCGTCGTAGAAACACATCCTTATATTAGTGACATAGCCATAGTATTTACCCCTTATATTAACGACATCATCATAGTAATACAAAGGATGACCAACTATTGTGGATTGGAATAGAGGTGGGTGGGGGGATGACCATAGTAAGAGGGGTGGATGGAGAGGGGGTACAAATGAGGAGGGTAAAAAGCGGGTGAGCCTGCAGGTAAATAAAATTGGAAGTAAATGAAAAGAACACCATCATCATCATCATCATTATATTTTAAGTGATGGAAACAAACATAAACATACCATAGGCATCTGACGCTTGGAAAATCTGTTTGGAAGACATGATGATGATGGCATTAGTATTTTGACTTGTCACAAACTTCAAATTGAAAAGTTGATGAACTTACATAGGGAGGTTGTAGCTGGTGGGAAGGTTGGTAGGGGGGCATGGTGTAGTGAGGGTTTGCCTGGAGGGTGGTCAGGTGGCCTGGGTAGGCAGGGTTGAAGGAAGGCTCTTGCATGGATCTGTTGGATGTACTTGTAAATTATGGGAAAGTCTAATCAAGAGTATATCAACTTTATTTTAAAAAAGAGATTGCACAATGAGGTCGCCATGGAAACACACCCTTGTTGAGCAAAATGGTTCATAGGCTGGTTTGAGAAGATGGTGGAGGGAATGGGAGTGGAGTATATGCTAGTAGGAAGAGAGGTAGAGTAGATGGTGGAGGGGAGAGAGGTGGAGGAGGAGTGTTCGTAGCTGGCGAAAGTGGCGTCTTTGTTGACGTCATTTGCGACGTCTCCAGAGGCTACAAAAGGCTGGATGGTGGCCACTTGGTGGTTGGAAGACTTGCCTTGGAAACTAGAAAATTACGAAGCCTTGAATTGTTTAAAACTTATTTGAAAGTTTAAATTATTCAATGTTTGAAATTTATGTTTGAAAGTGTTCAATAAAAATTTCTTCAGACCTTGTGTGCTTGGATGATAGAGTAAGTTTCGGTATTTTTGAGATGATTAGGTACGAATTACTCTTGATGACATCGCTGTTCAGGTACTCTATAAAATAATTTCACAGTTGTAAAATATGTCTTTTTGAAATTAAAGTTTTAGTTGAAATAATTGTCCTACTTTTTCTTGAGTTGTAATCAATTACATCTAGCTCTTGGAAACTAATGGAATTGTCATATTTTTCGTTTATAATTAATTTTTTAACTTCAGAAATTGAAATATCTTCATTCTTGAATTCAGCTGATTCAAAATCAGGAGCAGTGGGGTTAAGCTTGTAAAAAAAGCACGAGGTCATGATGAGTTAATAAACCGCATTCATGAAATCAATTTACTTATAAAATTGTCTGAGTATTATTATAAATACACTAAAATGATAATTGTACTGCTTTCATGAATATTTCAAAAGAATTTGTTTCAAACTTAAATCCTATTCAGCCACAAATAAATAACAAAGAATAATTGTTTCTTAAATAATTTTTTATATGAATTTTATGTACGCAAAAACAGTATAAAAATACTGTGATTATATTTTGTAAAAATATTTTTTAAAAAATTAATGCTTAAATATTTAAACTGAGGATTTAAATTTTAAATG
The DNA here is from genome assembly GCA_943735955.1 of Piscicola geometra. NCBI lineage: Eukaryota > Metazoa > Annelida > Clitellata > Hirudinida > Piscicolidae > Piscicola > Piscicola geometra. The sequence goes on along the minus strand of OX030958.1, from coordinate 5,898,250 downwards.
CCAAAATTTTAATTTACTTCCAAAGTAGAATTGCTAAAATAAAATAATAATAAATTGGCTGTTTTTTTAGCAATTAATTTTTAATTTCATGAAATTGATAATTTTTAATTTTTAAAAAACAAATATAGCTCAGATCAGTCACAATTTCGAAACGAGAAAATGGCCACTTTGCAAAGTAAAATCGATGATTTGGAAGCAAGATTTAAAGCCGAATCGTTTGAAGATAGTTCTCGTATCAAAATTCCTGAGCCGAACTCAAGTGCCAACGCGTTTGCCAAAAATGTATCCATGATTCCTTCTAGCCCACTGCAACACACTAAAACAGGTTTGGTTTTCTTTTTTTAATTCTAATCTTATCTCAAATAATTTTTCTTTGCAGGATCAAACGACGAATCGAGTACTTTTTCGCAACCTTCAAACATGCCTCACAAGAAAGTGGCTTCAAATTCCTGTACTGAGAACATCTTCAGCCTGCAACGACCAGCACAGAGACCTCGTTCGAGCATTGTACAGAGAGTTTTGCCCGCGAACAACTTTATGCCAACATTCACTCCGATGCCCACGAACCAGAAGCTCGACACTCCGAGTCCTCTTGACTCTGCCACTCCTGCCTGGCTGCCCACCAACCCTCCTTCATCCACGCCCATGAAGAACAGGCCAGGGTCTGCAGGTATGATGAAGTAGATGATGCTAATGAGGGTAATGATGATGATGATTTTGATGATAACAATGAGGAAGATGATGATGATGATGGTGAAGATGAGAATGCTGATGATGATGATGGTCCACAGGAACTTCTCTGGGCAACTTGAGCATTGGGCAAACGAGGAAACGACAAGTCTTCAACATGCACGCCATCTCAGCCAAGTCGCAAGACTGGTGGCTACTTTTATATTCAGTTTTATTAAGCATTTTCATGTTACTTATTTTTTATTAAATATTTAATATTTAATTTAAGCTATATTTCTTTTTTTTAAACATACATTAATGATATTTTTTTCAACATTGAATTTTCGTTTATTATTTTAAAAGTTCGTTTAGAGAATATAATTAACCGAAAGGAATATCGCATTTTATTATTATTATTTATATTATTGCAGCATGGAGATTGAACAGAAGTACATTGAAATAATGAAGTCTGCTGGCTACTTAAGCATCAACGGAGAAGTCAGTCATCCATCTTCAATCCATCCATCATATCTCTTCAATCCATCTATAACCCATTTATCTTCAGTTCATCCATGATCCATTCATGATCCATATGCATTAGTAGTAGTAGTAATAGTAGTTGTAGTAGTAGTAGTAGTAGTTGTAGTAGTAGTAGTAGTAGTAGTAGTTGTAGTAGTAGTAGTAGTAGTAGTTATAGTAGTAGTAGTAGTAGTTGTAGTAGTAGTAGTAGTAGTAGTAGTAGTAGTAGTAGTAGTAGTAGTAGTAGTAGTAGTAGTAGTAGTAGTAGTAGTAGTAGTAGTAGTTATAGTAGTAGTAGTATTAGTTATATTAGTCTTTATAGTGCCTTTGTCTCAACACTCTTTTTTTTTTCTTGTTCTCCCCCTTTCTCTTTTTCTCCCTCTGTCTCTAAGTCGCACCCACACTATTTTAAACTAATAATAATAATAATAAAGAAAACAACAAATAATAATAATAAAGAAAACAACAAATAATAACAATAAAAACATCCAAAATGCATCCTTCTCCACTTCCACCAAGACAACGCCCACCACCACCACCACCACCACCGCCGTGCACACAGAGCATGCCAACGGACATCCACGAGATGGAGGTGCTGGGCGAACTGGGTCATGGCACGTGTGGCCACGTCGTCAAAATGCAGCACGCCCCCTCCGGCACTGTCATGGCCGTCAAGGTGCCGTTGTGGTTGCTTTTGCTGTGTCTTCTCATTCTTTAGTGCCTACCGTGTATTTGTCTTTTAATATACATTTCTTTTTTATTTATTTTCTTTTTTATTCAAATTTATTCATCATTTACTTAACAACCCATTCCATCTATCATCAACCCACCCACTTTCCCTGCCCCACCGTTTACCCATCCATCTATCCGCTCCGCACATCCTTCACCCACCCACCCCACTCCTCGTTCTACTCATCCCATCAATCACCACGGCACG
>OX030958.1:5888625-5891125 GCA_943735955.1 Piscicola geometra | reverse complement strand
CAATTTCCAACTACCCTCCCACCACCACCACCAACACTTTCCACCATCAAACATCACCCAACCTTCCTTTCTCCTACCCCTCCGTCAAGCGTTTTGACCCTCTCTGTACCGATCCACCCACCCCTCTCTCTCCCTCACTTCCGTCATCATCTCCCCACGCTTGGTCTTCTTTTTCTTCCTCCTCTCTCAAATCATCCACTTTCTCTCCATCTCCTTCCTCCTCTCACCACTTCAACTCCTCTCTCTCTTCTTCCTCCTCCAACACAGCATCTCCCTACAAATCACCAAGACAACAACTACAAACAGGCAACCAACCATCCCACCAAGCCTCCTACTCATCCAACTTCAACATTACTCCCTCCTTCAACACTCCTTCATACCTCTTGCAACAATCTCCAAACAACAGCAACTACAACACCAACAATAACAACCACAGCAATTATAACAATAACAACTATAACAGCAACTACAACAACAACTATAACAGTAGCAATAACAACACATCATTTTTCAATCAGACCAACTTTACACCCCCACCCAATTCTGCTCCACCAATCAAATCAACTGCCTGGTCGCCTGACATCCAATCACATTTCGTCTCGCCCTTCTCTCCCTCTTACACTTCCCCATCATCTCCAGCACCCAAACAAGCCTCTTCCTTCTCTCTTTCTTCCCTCTCTTCCTCCGTCCATCCCTCCCCTCCTCTTCCTCTTCATTTTTCCAGCGTCAACATCACCCTCTCCAACCCCTCCATCCACCCCGCCCATTTTCCAATATCATCATCATCACCACCGCTACTACCACCACCACCGTCTTCATCTTCATCATCTCAACCACTTTTCAAAACCACCTACAAAACTCGCCTCACGTCAAGGACTTGCCAACCGCCTCACTTCCTCTAGCGCGCAATTTTAATTATCATTTTTTTATTTTATCTTTCACTCCTCCTCCATCATCCACCACCACATTTGCTTCACCCACCTCTACCACTGCAACACTACATCCGCCACCATCATCATCCTGCCATCCAACATCTCACTACCCACCGCCTTCACCACCACCCACTCCCATCACAGCCACCCACCTTACCATCACTACCATCTCTCCTCTCGTGCCCACCTCACCATCACTACCACCCCCACACTCGCAGCTATGCACCACCGCCTTGTACACATACCACCACCACCACCACCACCACCACCACCACTTGGCATTCTCAACAATTCCTTCTTTTTCTTCAACTTAGTACTCTGACATTTCTGCGTGACATTCGTAGTGTAGTGTACTTAGTATTTTTTATATAACATTTTTGTTTTTATAATCTATGCTCACTTTTAGTGGGCTTACAGTTTTCACTGTTTTCAGCCACTCATCCATGAATCAGAGGCTGGGAATGGGACGTTTGAGACATTAAAAATCTTTTTGACAGATTATAAAGCCATTTTAACTTTTTATTTAAATTAATCGGAGCATTTCAGCTATAGTGTTTAATTCTATTTACATATTCATCTCTTTTTCAGATCTCATTTAGTCCACATTGACCATTTTTGTGGTTCCTTCATCCATGACGTCATCAAGTTTAAACTGCAACTAGGTGTGCTCTGAAAGACTCATTATAGGTGCAAGGATAACAATTATAGCAGTGATACTAATAGTTATTATTTTTCTTATATTTTTTAAGCTAATAATAATGATAATAATAATAATAAACACTTGGTCCCTACTTTGGAACCACTATGCGAGTTTGCATGATTGACATAAGGCAGGCGTTTTGGAGTGAGGGACCCTCAAACCCACGTATGAGGCGCCCATTTTTGTTCCTTGTTGCATCACGAAGTTATCAGCAGGCATGCAACTGGTGCGTGTTAGCCATTTTGGCGCTTAATCGAGAATAGTTTTGGCGCCTTTTTAGCATCTTCAACTTCCCGATAGTTTCTACTTCGGGTTTTAACTTTTCCATGTAGTCTCTCGCCATTTATATACTTCCTCTTTCATTTGATGCATCACTTTTTGATTTAATTTAATTAATTTTTGTTTTTATTCATTTGAATACTTCCTGTTTTATTCGATGCATCAATTGTTGATTTAATTTCATTAATCCATTGTTTTTATTCATTTTGTTTTTGAGTATTTAAGTGATTAAGTTTATTGGTGGCTGAATATTTGGCGGGAAAGACTCCCTTAATTACTGCCTCAGGGTGCGAATTTGATTTCGCGAGTTTCTTATCGTTTTAATTTTCGAACTAATTCTCAGCTGACAGATTTATGAATTCAAGTAAATTCGCTTTTTATTAAAACTAATCTTGTTTCGTAGCATCGTCATCGTCATATTTATCATCATCCTCATCATCATTATTATCATCATTACCATCATCACCGTCTGTTGCGTTATCAAAAGAAGTATTACAAGTGAGTTACAGTAATAGTTGGCCTCGTTCAATTTCTTCCACATGATTTTGTTATTTAAAAACTACTCTCCACCACCATTGAACACTATCCA
>OX030958.1:5876125-5883625 GCA_943735955.1 Piscicola geometra | reverse complement strand
TGGTGGAAGTGGGGTGCTAAATAAGGAGAAGAAGGTGGTGGAAGTGGGGTGCTAAATAAGGAGAAGAAGGTGGTGGAAGTGGGGTGCTAAATAAGGAGAAGAAGGTGGTGGAAGTGGGGTGCTAAATAAGGAGAAGAAGGTGGTGGAAGTGGGGTGCTAAATAAGGAGAAGAAGGTGGTGGAAGTGGGGTGCTAAATAAGGAGAAGAAGGTGGTGGAAGTGGGGTGCTAAATAAGGAGAAGAAGGTGGTGGAAGTGGGGTGCTAAATAAGGAGAAGAAGGTGGTGGAAGTGGGGTGCTAAATAAGGAGAAGAAGGTGGTGGAAGTGGGGTGCTAAATAAGGAGAAGAAGGTGGTGGAAGTGGGGTGCTAAATAAGGAGAAGAAGGTGGTGGAAGTGGGGTGCTAAATAAGGAGAAGAAGGTGGTGGAAGTGGGGTGCTAAATAAGGAGAAGAAGGTGGTGGAAGTGGGGTGCTAAATAAGGAGAAGAAGGTGGTGGAAGTGGGGTGCTAAATAAGGAGAAGAAGGTGGTGGAAGTGGGGTGCTAAATAAGGAGAAGAAGGTGGTGGAAGTGGGGTGCTAAATAAGGAGAAGAAGGTGGTGGAAGTGGGGTGCTAAATAAGGAGAAGAAGGTGGTGGAAGTGGGGTGCTAAATAAGGAGAAGAAGGTGGTGGAAGTGGGGTGCTAAATAAGGAGAAGAAGGTGGTGGAAGTGGGGTGCTAAATAAGGAGAAGAAGGTGGTGGAAGTGGGGTGCTAAATAAGGAGAAGAAGGTGGTGGAAGTGGGGTGCTAAATAAGGAGAAGAAGGTGGTGGAAGTGGGGTGCTAAATAAGGAGAAGAAGGTGGTGGAAGTGGGGTGCTAAATAAGGAGAAGAAGGTGGAGTGGTTTGGGAGATGATGGGGAGGAGGGGTCCATAGATATAGTATATACTACTTGTTGTTTGTAGGATATCTATGGAGGGGTCGTTTGGGAGATGTTGGAGTGCGAGGTAGTTTGAGAAAGAGTGGTTTGGAGATGATTATTTTAGGCCTTGTGTATGCGTCGTAGGCCGCATGGATGGGAGGAGCTCGGTGAAATGCCAAAACGAGAGAAACTGAGCGAGATGGAATGCCCTGGAAAGAGAAAAAAGTGAATGACTTTGGCATATTTTCTTTTGCTATTGAAGTTTAAACTTGATATCTAATTGGTCGATCGAATATGTGATTTTAATAATCCAGCCTGCTTTCTTCAAGCGGACATTTTAAAACTTCTTTTCCTGCTCACACACACATCAACCATATTCATCAAACCGAGTGTGTTTCTTCGAAAGATTTGTTTATAACAATCTTATTTGAAGTTATTTCAAGGCAGTATATTAAATGTATATATAAACGTTACATACACAGAATGATACTGTATTCAATATTTTTACAAAATAAAAATGTCTTGATATGTCAAAGTTTTTGGTTCGATCAACTTAGAGATTTGAGAATCCTTCATGCCAAAAAAGAAGACTTGATAGAAATAGGTGTATTGAAAAAATTGGCACAGAAGATTAAAGCTTTGAGATTTAAGCATTTGAATAAATTCTTTCAATTTATTATATTTAAGGGTTCACGAAACAATGAAATATATGGCAGTAAAACATACATGTATGTATGAATTCTAAAGTATACATTGTATATTCTGCGCACGGCAAACGTCTGCATATATACATTGCTTTACGAGTCTAGTCATATAAACGCTTACTTGGTTTCTGAGCGAGTGTTCGTTTTTGCTTCTTGGTCTGCATTACTTCGTTGATGCCATGAGTTGTTGTTAATGAAACATTTTTTAATTGGATTTTAGAGTTTTGATAGGTGGAGACAGCTTGAAAACTTTGCAGAACTAGTTCAAACATTCGGAGGTACTTCCTAGTTATAATACAACCAGGCATGATGGATATAAGTTCTTCTGACTTCTGAACCGGTATGTTCCAAAGTATCACATCTCCCCTCCTCCTCATCCTCTTCATCCCCTTCATCTGCCTCCACTCTTCCATCTCCTCCAGTCTAGGTCAGTGTTGAAATGAAACTTTTTAAAAGCGATTTATCATGCAGAAGCAATGAATTAAGAGGAATCATAATTATTGCGGCTTTCAATTTTCGATACCATCTGAGAAGTCATTAATGATTAATGACAGTGACGAGGATAATGATGATGACGATGATATGCAGATTAGTATGGTGTTTTGATAAGGCAATGACTGATCAGAATGACTGATAAGATCAGTTGATGAATTCTCTCTACCTGTGAGCTATGTAGGCCATGCCTTTGAAATGCTATCAAGTAATAAATTGCCTATTAAATTCTCTTTCTTTCTCTCTCTCTCTATCTCTATTCGTTAACCGTCCTGTAATCATTCATTGTTCCACATACTTCAATACAAGCCACTACAAATCGCACAGTATAGCGAGATTAATTTACCTAACCTGTATTCAACGCACTTTGTCCCACTCGTTGCCAATAATTGAAAGCTCTCACAGTTTCCACTTCAGTATGGACTTTTAATAAATTATGCCTTTTTTAATGCATTATGGGTTTTTAATCCGTTATAGATTTTTCAAACCGTCATGAAATATTTGATCCATCCTCAATTATTTAATCCGTTATGAATTAATTGACCCATTATGGATTTCTCAAAAACTCATTATTTATTCTATCGCTTCGTCTGAAGTCACGGCTGTCCAAGGGCAGATTACGGGCAATTCAATTCGATTTTACGGCATATTCCGATCTATCTAATTAGCCTTTGCGTCATTTTAGGCAAACAAATGACTGCATTTAATCAAAAAAAATATTTATTCATAAAATGAAGTTGTATCTTTTTCGAATCTTCGAGCAATGCAAACATCGATTAATCTTTCCTTAATTCAGAGCGTTCAGGGAGGATCTGTACGACAAAGACTCGAATAATTGCAACAAGCCGTCTCATGCAGCACGCCATAAAGTATTAGAGCTTAAAATTGAAACTGCGACCTAAAAAGGATCAATCTGAAGGCTGTTATAATGGAGGGCTGGGTCGAGATGGATCGATGCCACGAATAAACTTATTGATCATTCGAACGGACGTGATTCAGTCAGGCATAATCAAGCGCAATATGCCCCTCTTCGCTAATCTTGCATGACCAAGCTGGCCTTATTTATCGAGGGAACAATCCCTTAAATTAATTGGAGTCGACTTTCAAGCGTGAAGATTTGAAAAAAGTTTCAGACTTAAAATAATCTTTTGGCTTTTTGTTTCGACACGGAATCTTGGTTTGGTTGACAATATTTAGTGGTACATCATTAAAACTTAAATTGCTTTTCACGGCGCCGATTCTCTTGTGAGAGAGGCGAATAAAGCTGTCATCGCGTTCTCAGACCACCGTCCGGCTGGAGGCCATTAAAGATCCAATATAACATTCGGTCTTTGAGTCTAAGTTTTTCTCGACATTTTTCCGTTTTTTGGAATTTTAAATTGTTCGAACTTTGTTTACTTTTCTTTAGTTTCCGCAAAAAGAAATCTAATTTTCTTTACAAATACTTTTTAAAAACAAGAAATCTAACAAAATATGTATGAATAAATTTTTTAAAAGCGTTAAATATACCTCAAAAGTCTGAACTATCCTCACCATCCTACCTTCAAGCATTCAATTATTGTTCTCAGTATTCCTGAGGTCACTTGGTAGAGACGAATGCATCATTCTTCTCAACTCATTCGACTTTCTCACCCGTCTATCACACTCATAGTCCCTTTTGTCCCGTCTCTCATTAGCATGGTCCCTTTTGACTTCCCATGGCACGTACCTTGCACCAGATCTCCCTGAATAAATCAATTTAGCTCAATAATTGCGGCATTGCCTCGTTTGGACTCGAATGCCTGGTCGCATTCATTTATCAGGGATTTGAGAAAATTCTAGCTAGTGGTTGCTTGGAGTGTAATGAAGGCGTGGATGATGATGATGTGGCATGGATGATTAATGATGAATGCATGGATGATACCTCGTGCACAATGAGGGGAGATTTGAAGATGATGGATTTACGAATCAGAAATTTTTCTCACCCGTTTGCCCATTCATCAAGCGGCTGCCATTTTATCCACTTCAGAGATTGTGAGTGCAGGCGTTGAAGGATCGAAACTCATTGCACTTTTAATCACCGCACAATTCAGCGCTGAAAATTTTTAATGTTCTATGGAAACATTTAATTATTCTATCGAAACATTTAATTATTCTATAGAAACATTTAATTATTCTATCGAAACATTTAATTATTCTATCGAAACATTTAATTATTCTATTGAAAATGTAATTACTTTAATGAAAAGATTAATTATCTCATTAACATTTTTAATTACTCCAAAGAAATATTTAATAATTAATTGAAACATTTAATTATTCCATTAAACTAATCATCGCTTAGAGCGTAATACGTGATTTGTTTGCAAACTAAGTAGGAATTAGAGGCAGATAAAAAGCTACGCTTAAAATAAAATCTTCGGACAATTAAAAATAATTATTTATTAAAATAATCGAAATAAAATACATTATTTAAATGAATTTAAACGAATTCTTATTGAGCGGGCTAGGCATTATAGTTTATAAAAAGACGGTTAAAAAGTATGTTTTAAAAAGTTCCTAAAACAATTATTTCCTCGATAAATGATGGTGTTTTAACTTTTTGGATGATCGAAGATTCTGATATTTTACGGTAGATCAGTACTCTATTAGAACTTTGATTTATATGCTTCGATGAGATTACAGGATAAGGCATGGATGACGAACTAGATATGCATTTTAAGCTGTGGCCAGATCGAATTTAGATTAGATTAGGATTCGATTTTTCAAACTGAATCAGAAGGAATTTAAATTTAGACTTTCTTTGGGCAAGTTCGTTAGTCTTTTGAAATGTTTAAAAGATGAAATAGGTTTTCAAATAGATGGGGACAACTGTGAAAGCTCAACCACCATTATAAATAAGAGTATAAATAATTGTTAAAATAATAAATAAACAAGCCTTCTACCACACAAAAAATTGAACAACCTCTAAGATTTAGTGGCATCATGTTCTTTTCACTTGAGCGCTTCACAAAAACACAAAAATAAAAATGACTGAAAATAGGAATAATAAAAAATAATAGGAATAATAAATATTCAAAGAAGCCCTTATGTTGCTTCCTCTTGAACGAGTAACATCGCTTTGTTTAATGTTCTGGCATTTTGAACAGACAATCACCTTTGCTGCAACTTTTGCTCAAGAAAGTTCTGTATCACTTCATCCTAACCATTAATATACGACGGTCAGTTTGAAAGTATTATAAAACAAATAATACAATTATTGGTTCCTGAAATTTAATAATGAAGCTAGAAAAATAGCAAAATTTCAACTCGATCCTATCGTCTTTCTTCTCTCCGGAACATTTTTGCCCCTTCATGTCGCATTTTTACGCTTTAAAAATGCCTTTATTCGACTTTGATTGCATCGTTACTCACTTTATGATTCAATTCATTTGTGCAGATAAACGTCCAATTGTCATTTCAAAGGAAATTGTTTTTCCGAATTTCTCTAAAATGACATTCAGGCCTAGTCTAAACTTTTAAAATGTGCTCTTTCGGACATAAAGTGTGTTATTGAAGACATCACCATTGCTATGGAACTCAATATAACTAGTTAAGTTGCACTAAAGACCACACTGCCTAAGAAAGAGTTGGAAAAAAGCACACTAAACATTTTTATTTTGAGACTGAGTATTCAAGGCAGACCTATTTATTACTTTGATTTTATTTCTTGTTGCTATATTTTTTTCTTGTTTCTGTTTTTATTTATCTGAATTCAAACGGCACAATGCCGATTCATAAGTATGGAGTGAGTGCCAGCTTCTAACAAATTGTTCTTTACCCTACCTTTTCCAAAGCATTTTTTTCGAAAGTCTTTTGTTAAAGATTATTTTTTCCAAATACTTTTATATCTAACATAGTCCCAGAGCTACACTGTCTTTTACCACCTCCTTCCCCACAAACCACGCAAAATCATCTGTTAATGTTCTTTGAAAAATATGAAAAAATAATGAAAATTATTAATATAATAAAAATAAAAATTTTAGAACAAAAATACTAAAAATAATAATATCTTTCAGCATCACTCCACCTGTTAATGTTGTCTGGATGAAGTGTTTGGTACGGCGTCGAGTGGTCTCCAACACCCTTAAAAATAATAGTAAAACCAAAAACAATAATACTAAAAATAAACCCTTTTATCTTGAAAATCCATTTTATAGTTTTATGCTTCTAAAATGAAAACTAATGTTTTTATAAAATTATGAATTTTATTGATTTATTCCACTCTACACACATACACACACACATACACACACACACACACACACACACACACACACACACACACACACACACACACACACACACACACACACATACATACACACACACACAAGCATTTTTTAATATTCCGCGTTCCCTCTTGAATTGAGTCTTGCTACTTTTGATTGCTCGCAGCTTTCACCGTTGCTACAACAGCGTTAGAAAAAATGTTTTTCGAGTTTAAATATTTAATGGTAAAACAATACAAGAGAAGAATTCTCAATTGGATCAAATAGAATTCTAATTAAGTCCGAATTTGTTGCTTATTTAGAAGATTTTATAAATTTCCGAGCTTTTATTTGATGTCCATTGCATCGCAAAACGCCGATGTTTTTCTTTGCGCGTCACTTTTTATTTGGGCCTACGACATTAATCATTCTGCGTTCCCTGAGCGCTCGTGTGTTTGTATGTCTGCTCTGACGCTTTGTGTGTTTGCAGTCGCCACCACCAGCCACCACTAACCATCCGAACGGCCACTAACGGCCACAATCAGCCTGGATACCATTCACGGAAACACATGTGAAACGTTCGCCGTAATTTGAATCGAGCAACCAATAATTGTCTGTTTTTTGTATATAATTTCTTTGTCTGATTGTATGTATGTTTGTGTGTGTGTATGTGTGTATGGGGGTGTGTATGTATGTGTGTATGTGTATGTGGGTGTGCATGTATGTGTGTGTGTGTGTGTGTGTGTGTGTGTGTGTGTGTATTTGTAAGACTATTAGATCAATGCACTTTCACACATACAAAGACAATGTAACATTGTTTCATGGTAAGATTCAACGCCAGCACTTTGTACAGACACAAATAATTGCCATTACACCGGTGTGCTTTGCCGCAAATAATAAAAATAAGAACAAAAACAACAATGGTGTTATAAAAATAAATATAATAATAATAGGACTAATTATTATTATTAATATTATTGTTATTACTATAGGTAGAAATCTGCCAATGCCTTATGCAATTATAGATAACTATCTATGCAATTCATTGTGACACCTTCAGAAACATAAACTCCGTTGCTTCGGTCTTCTCAAAGGTTTAACAGCGGATTCTTGAGACTTTTAATTAAAAGTGGTCTTTGGTCTTTTCCACAATGGAGACAATATAAGATGGACA
>OX030958.1:5668625-5871125 GCA_943735955.1 Piscicola geometra | reverse complement strand
ACCATTAACGTAAATAGAAAATGGCGAAAAAATATATACTTGATGAACAATCAAGTAGCAATAAAACAAAGCAGATTTACACCCATGTAAGCTGTTCATCTGTGGTTTGTTGTCATTGCCTTTGTCTACCTCCTCTATTGTTATAACGGTTAATAATATTAATGATAATAATAATGATGATAATAATATTAATATTATTAGGATTTTTTACATCTTTTTTTATTATCAGAGTTTTTTTACGTTCTGATTTCTCTTTTTCATTTGTTAACAAAGCCGTTGTGTTGTTCTTAAGGATCATAGTGATAACGGTAGGATGATGATGCTGATGATGATGATGATTATGTTGATGATGATGATGAAGAGAATAGTATGGTCAGGAAGATTTGTTGGTAATGGTGATAATGAAGAATCTGGTGCCATGGTGTTTGAGATGATGATACTGGTGCTGTGGTGGTGTTGATGAGGGGTTTTATGTTTTGATGATGATGATGGTGTGGTGGGGATGATGATGATGTTAGTGCTGTAGTGGTAAGGGTGATAATGATGGCGAAGTTATGGTACTGATGCTGCCACAAAGGCATGATTTACGTCATTGCAGTCTTTAATCTTTCCAAAAATGACTTGAAAAGATTCTAAGTTTTTTTTAAATTTTTGTAAAATATATCACATCAACACGAAGCCAGCAAAAAACTCTATTTTCATCTTGCCATTTATTTATAAAGAATTTGTAAAAATTAATAAAGTCAGCACGAAAATTACAACTACATCCATAAACACAACAACGACCTCATTAAAAACGGCCTAAATAACAACACCACCAACAACAAACCAGACGAATAATAAAGATGAATATTTATTATTTTTATTTTAAAACAATAATTATTCTTATCTAATTATTCAAAAATGATAAAATAAGCAGCCTTGCCTTCAACCCAAATGGTAATTTATGCCGCAATATGCTTTCTTTCCACTCCCTCCTTGCTACTCGATCTGTGTAATAATCCTAATAATATATGATTAATACTACTAATAATATAAATCATAATTTTTGTTATTATTATATTTAGAGGATGTAATGATAATTTTTAACCTAATTTAAAAACCTAATTCAACTCCTATTACTGACATTCAGTTTTCATCTTCACCACCTCCACCATCATCATCATCATCTCCACCATTATCATCATCATCTCCACCATCATCATCATTCTCTCCACCATTATGATTATCACCACCAATGATGATATCATCGCTCAATTCAACTTTTAAAACTGCAATTGAGCGCATCGTGGTCTTTGGAAATATACTGACCATCATGATGTACCTTGAAGCTTGTGAGCTTTTGCACCACAACTACAAAAATCTCGAATTCAACATATATCCCACCACCAGCACTTTTGTAACCATCAGAATTACTGTTATGTTCATGTTATTTGTGAGAAAAAAGAATAATTATACTAATAATTATTAGTTTAACATTAATAATAATAACTAAAAAATGATAATGATTTTTGTCATTATTATCACTATTAACATTGCCGATTTTCGTGTGAAAGGGGAACAAATCTCGCTTAGTGAGGCCTATTTGTACAGTCGTCCATCTTGCTCTACCCTACTGACGTTGATGATGATGATGATGATGATGATGATGATGATGATGATGGTGGTGGTAATAGGATTGATGAGAATAATGATGATGATAATTTTGGTGGTGGTGGTAATCATGATGATGATAATTTTGGTAGTGGTGGTAATAATGATGATGATTGTGGTGGTGGTAATGATGATGATGATGGGGAAGATAATGATGATGATGATGATGTTGTTGATGTTGATAAGGATGACTATAGAGATGGTGGTAATGACGAAAAGGATGCTTATCTTCACTGTCGTCAATATCACTCTTTTTCTACTTTACAACCTTTCACCCCTAACTATGATAAACTCAAGAAAAAATATTACTTTTGATACTGCAAATACCTTTGCATACTTCGTCTGATTAATGACTAGAATGTCGTTAATACTTTATGACGATATTATTTTATATTCCTCTCCATCATCACTACACTTGCCGCTTTCTCCATCATCATCATCATCTTCTTCTTCTTCATCATCATCATCATCATCATTCTCATCATAGAGATGGCTTGAAGTAGATGGATTGCTAGAGAGCAGTAAGGAACAATAAACAGCCATACATAATGGATGTTGTGAAAGATAATGCCTAAAATATATGCAAAAAATATATATACAAACAATTACAGATACATAAAAAGATGTAGACATACCAATATATATACATACAAACTAATAACAATTATATACAACTACAAATGTATATCTATTCATAGCATAGATTCAAACTAATCCAAAAATAAATAAAAAGTTTTTTTAAAATCAGTAAACCATTTGAATTATTCTTTTCCCCCGAGATTCTTTAATATTCTCCATTACTTTTTACCATCTTTTCCGTTCTTCTCACAACTTCAGTGACAGCATCACCATTTGATATTTTAGCTGTCTCTTCAGATAGAGTTTCTTGATTTCATCCATCCACCCATCCATTGATCCATCCATCCATCCATCCATCCATCCATCCACCCATCCATTGATCCATTCACTCATCCATTTATTCATCCATTCATCTTTCCACTAATCTATCTATTCATTCCTCCATCTATACATTAGCTCATAATCACTCCACTCATCCATCCATCCATCCATTCACTCATTCATCCTTAAGCACACTTCTCAGAATTTTGGAGCTTTAAACTCGTGTTTGCATTGTATTTCAATCATTTTTTTCGTTATTTGATACTCATACTCAAGTTTTATCATTTACTTTTCTGTAGCATCCAGCAAAGCAGACACCCCTAATGGCACAAGATCACATTTCCCGCGTGATCCATCATCGCGTCTGAGATCATTCAATTCTGACACTTCGTTCACTTTCAGTCGCTACTCTAATTTTCTCCTCATTTTTCATTCGCTCTTCCACTCAATTACCAGCCTCGTATAACGTTCTTCCACCATCGGGAGGTGCCACCAGAAGCCCATCCAAGAACACAATCAATCAATGATGTAATTGATCATGCCACTGCATTAACATCATAATGATGATGATAATATTAATAGTGAAAATGATAAAAGTGTAATTATTATAATAATGATAAAAATAATAGTAAATATTTTTTATTATTGCTATTATTGAGCATCTGCATTAACCGCTTCGCAAACGAACAAACGCTTTGATCTGGTATGGAATAAGCTGGCCCCTGACCAACTCATCATCATCACCACCATCATATATTTACCATAACCACCACATCATCATTATCATCATCATCATCACCGTAACTTTTTCATCTCCAGTAAGCTACCCTCTTTCTTATGAGCTGATCCTACGCCATCTGCCACAGTGACCTCTTGTAGCGTTGCAGCCTGGTCACTGCATCGAGGCATACTTTATGGATTAATTAAATAAGAAAGTTCCAGTTCTTTTCTTGAACCATAATTCAAAAGATCAATCGAAATGGAAAATAGTTCAGAAATACGCTTGTTTGTGTGTGGTGTAGTTCGAATAATTCACGATAAAGCAGAAACGCTGCCGAGCTTTCAACACATCTACTCGTAAGTGCTGTTGTAAGTGCCAGAAATGTTCTTCTTGTCTTTCTTCATACACAAATTGCGCTCTAAACAACTTTAAAAACCACAATTTCTTTTAAATTCTACAAAACTTTTTCACGCGTATAAACTCTCGACAATTATCTACAAAGTCTAGTTTTCAGTCCGTTTTCAATGCAATTTGTTTCGCCTGTGATCTTGCATAAATTTATTTTTCCCACATTTAATAACCAAAGTTTTTCAATATAGCTTTTTTTTCTTAATATTTTCTTTATTAAATTCTCTACTTTTTTGTTCATTTATTCAGTTAATTCACATTTTAATATCATCCATTGGTTTGTTCATCCATCCATCCATCCATCCATCCATCCATCCATCCATCCATCCATCCATCCATCCATCCATCCATCCATCCATCCATCCATCCATCCATCCATCCATCCATCCATCCATCCATCCATCTATCCATCCATCCATCCATCCATCCATCCATCAATCTATCCATCTGACTATTCATCCCTTAGTTTCACCCATTCACTCCCATTCATTCACCCATAAATCCATGCATTCATGCATTGACCTTTACATAATCTTTGCATCTCTTTTCAATTCTTTCTTCGACACCTCCCTGGAGACTCCTTCCATACACCACACCCCTTCCTAGTCCTTGTATGCGGTCCCTTTATCTGATCCTGTCGCTGATTGGAGGAGAGACAGAAAGGAGTCTTGGAATTTATATCTCGCTGAAACAGTACATAGAGAATATTTAAAAATCATAAAAAAGTTCTTATAAAAGTTGATTTTTATTGTATCGTACTGTATTTTATTGTATTTTTTTTGTATTTTATTGTGTTTTTTTTAATTGTATTGTATTTTATTAGGTGTATTAGATTGGATTGTGTTGTTTTTTTTTGTGTTGTATTGTATTATATTGTATTCTACTGCATTTGATTGCATTAAATTGCATTGTAATGTTTTGTGTTGGAAATCACGAATTTTTTCTTACAAAATGAGATTTATTTGTATTTTTTATCGAAAAGATTAACTTATAGTGTGTCTTTTAATGACATGTAACGGAATGATTGACGATATTCGAAATGAGAATAAAATACTAAACGAGTCTTCAAAAATAAAATAAAAACGTTTTTTGACTTTTCAAAGTACTACCATTTGATTCGAAAATTCCTAAGATTTTATTTCGTCATCAACTTTTCGATCGGCCTTTTTATATACGGCCATACTTGAAGAGCTATAAAAGCGTGATTGACGAGCCGAATAAACTGAGAGTTCATGATGACAAAAACTTCAAGCGAAAGATTCCGAGATGATGAATTGTCTCACGAAGAATTATACATCGTTTTATACTCTATGTGTTGTTAAGGTCCATTTTGTCCAAGGTCTATTTTTGCTAAAGTCTATTTTGTCTCTAATTCTCTTTTGTATAATGCCTTTTTTGAGTGTTTAAAGTGTAATTTTTGAGTCAGAGTTTGAGTTGGTTGGAAGATTGTTCATCCAGGCAATCCAGGCTGTGAGAGGGCACTTCAATATTGAGAGGGATTGCAATGAGGAATCTGTTATTTCAACAATGCTATCCATTTCACTCACTCTTATTGTTGGCAATTAAATTTATTGTCAGATATCTTTCTTCGCTCTCAAAGTTGATGCAAAACAGGCCATGGATATGCCCTAGATAAGGTTTCTTGTTTCTGGCGCCTCTATCATTACAAAGCAGATTGGCTTGAAGTTTGATCAGGTTTACGCCACTTTAATAGTATTCGTCGTCGTATTGTATATTATTTTATTATATTATTTTATATTGTATTAAATTGTTTTATATTGTTTTATATTGTTTTATATTGTATTATATTGTTTTGTATTGTATTATATTGTTTTATATTGTATTGTATTTTATTTTACTGTAATTTATTTAATTTTTAATATATTTAATTTTATTGTATTACTTCACCTTCAATAATTCACTTGAAAACTTAAACTGTAATATATATTCAGTAGCTTTTTCCTTCAACTTCCATGCCATTCTTCTTTTCGTTTGTTTACAATTTCGCCATTTATCTTCGCCTGCGATTTTAAAATTATTTTTTCGCAAACATCACCGAAGTTTTAATCCACGGGGTGTAATTAATATTGCTCTAGATGTGTGCATATCCTCGTGTGTCAGTCTTTTTGTATTAGCAACATGCCTTGTATGTTTGTTCAGAATATTTAAAATTTGATTTATTTCTTAGGCAAAATGTTTTTAAAAAAGCCAAGAAGCTTTACATAAAAAAATTCATTAATTTTGATTTGCGAGACACCCGTTAAGGTTTTGCTCTAAGTCTTTATTTTCAAAAAGTTGACTTTGAATAAATAAGCTCCTTTCCTATCGTATTCCGCAAGTAGTTTTTTTTCCGTTATAACTCTGTCGTTTTGAAACCTTCGTCTCACAAAATTAACTTTTCACCGTTGATACACAGGCACGCCATAATTATAATGATAATAATAAATATGTAATAATAATAATAATAATAATAACAAAAAAATATGTAATAATAATAAATATTTAATAATAATAATAATAACAAAAAATATGTAATAATAATAACAAATAATAGTAACAACACCATCACAAGGCACTCGCAACATCTCCGTAAATAAACATTCCTAGCGACTTCAATCATCGGCAGACGTTCTATTGCAGGAGAGGTGGCATTAGAGCTTTGACAAACGACTCCAACGAGCCTCACAGGCCACTTCACCGGCCAGTATGGCTCCCGGCCTGTTAACCGCGCATAACACTTCACCCGGCACTCTTGCTAACTTATAGACGGGCATAAATCCGAAGCATGCAATATTAGGGAAACTTTGTGTTTTTTATGATAAGCGCCCATGCACAAACCTATCAACAGATTTTTCTTGTGAGATTCGGTTTATGAAAGATAAAGTAGAAGGCTTACGAAAAACATTGTTTATTTATTTGTATATTCGTCATAATCGAAAATATTTTTAATAAAGATTTTGATATCCGTGCACTGTTTGATGAACGACGTATTTGACACCTCCTTTGTGCTTGATGAAGAATCGAAAATGGCGTTTACTTAGGCGTTGAAAAGCAAGGCACTCGTTCGTTTAGGGGGCTTAACTGCAGTTAGGCAAGTAATGCAAGTGCACTCAACGATGCATTAATATCAATTATTCTGTTTCAACGTTGCACTCAGGAATTTGAAACACTATAAATAAAAAATTTGAATTATATCTTAAGTTTTAATCTAACTTTTTATTCTGATGCTTGGAAAGCAAAGCAGGTATGAAATATTCATCATTTATCAGGGTACCATCTTCTGACTCTACGTCTTACAACTTCAAAGATTTTAGAAAGTAAACTCATTAAATATAAACAAACCTTTTCACAGTCAAAACCACTCTTTTAGAAACAAAACCTCACTTGGATAAATCTTTAATTATAGAGATTGCTCAGGACTTGAAAGAAACCCTTAAAAGACAAGCAGGCGATGATTGATGGCGGTAGCTTTAACTCTCTTCCATTATTCAAGCGCTTATAAAGATCTTAAATCCTGCTAGCTGTCCGGATTGTTCTTACCACTTGTTTCAGATGCTTTATTAGACACCAAACAACCCCAAAGATTCACACACACACACACACACCCAGACCAAATGACCTACAACACTCACATAGAGCCAGACATTTTTCAAGCCAAAACGAACATTCCACAACAAAAAAATCCGTACACCAAGCCATACATCACTTCATTTATTTCTCAGTTGCGGACACAAACAAAAAAAGAAAAGAGATTTCGCATGCATAAATTACAACCTTTTTCAAAGTTTTAATTGCTTTTTCGCTACTGGTGTCTTTGCCGATTGCTTGTCGGTGCGTCTCGATGCAGTGCCATCAATCCTCTTTTCTCCAGCGATGAGCGCCCGCTTAGCTCCGCTCGACGCTAAATTACTTGATTTATCACACGCCAAAGTGACATAAACACACACGGTTAGTGCTGAGACAAATGTATTGCAACAAATAAAACCGATGCGAATATACCAAAGGTTGTATACGTTCTGATTCCGAGGGCGTTGAAGGCTTTTGGGTTAATGCTGGCTAGGATTCAGCAAGCATTAACCCAATATAAGAGGCAGTTCGTAACGTGGATGGAGGAAGGGAGAAAGTAAGGGAAGAGGGAGTCGTAACGACTTCTTGATTGGTAAATAGTGGTAGTAACTTAGTGTGTAACGACCCTCGCCTTGACCAATGGTTAACGATCCTAGTTTCTAGGGCAACCGATGTCCTAGCAGCCCATGGGCACGAACTTAATTTTTTCGCCTAAATGGCCTTGATTGTACTGGTTATATTTCATCAATATTGGTCGTTGTAATAATTTTAATAATGTTAATAATCAATTCTTTTGTCTTATTTTAACAAATTCTAATTATTATCAAATGGTTGCTTCGTGTGTACGTTTGAGTTTTGTAGGAGTAGGAAAAAGGATGAAAATCAAGCAAAAGTTTGTTATTTCGGCGCAGTTAAAGCACCACAACAACATATTGCTTCCATCTAATTCCAGGCTCTCCAATATTTCTTTCTCGGTCGTCTGCGATCTTTTCATGTATCGCGATGAATCCGGAAGTCTTGCAGGCTCGTCTCCAAATGCGAACACTTCGAATAGACATATTCACATTTGCTTACTTAAAAATTTTTCAAGTTTAAAAATGTGTTTTTTTTAAATGAGATTGTTTGAAGATGAGCAGAAGAATCGAATGTGTGAAGCTTGCAGTTGTTGCAAAAGTAATGTAGACGTGAACTTGAGAACGACAATAGGAGATGGAACGACGGAATTGCCTTTGATGAGTTGAGAGGAATAACAAGAGGACGAATGTGAAACCTCAAATCGATCGAGTGAGGCGCTTTTGTAGATCCTTGCAAGCAGAAGACATTTATGTGTCGGTGTGTTAG
The DNA here is from genome assembly GCA_943735955.1 of Piscicola geometra. Classification (NCBI taxonomy): domain Eukaryota; kingdom Metazoa; phylum Annelida; class Clitellata; order Hirudinida; family Piscicolidae; genus Piscicola; species Piscicola geometra. The sequence continues at coordinate 5,862,535 of OX030958.1, read as the reverse complement.
GTGAGTCAAATATATTGAGGAATACCAAGAATTTGGCACGGACTTGAATGAATTATACATGATTTTATGAAGTCACTTGGCACGTTTGCACTAGTGCATCCGCTTTAAATCATTTCGCTTTAGTTTCAGCAATTTGTCAAGTTCGTGTTTGATCATTCTTTCTATTAAATATAAATTTTATTTTATTTTATTCAAAATATTATCAAATGTCAACGGAAGTTATAGTAGGGTTTGTTTGAAGGCACTTTAGTAAAGCTGTCTTGAAGCTCCTTCGGGTTTACGTCTTGATAATAATATTCATAATTGTATTGCATTGTATTGTAAAATGGAAGAGATATGGCTACTAGGGAATTGACGAATTGATTGTATTTGTTTTTTAATGAACAGCAATCGATACGGCGTTCTGGCGCATGCCAAATTACTGTTGCCCCGATTGATCACTTCTCATTAGCAAGGAAAATGACTGAAAAACAGTTATTTATAGTTACAAAAACCAAAATTTGGAAAAAATTTAAAATAAAGAAGATATGAGATGAATAAATGAAGGAATTTATCTGAAGGCCTGATAGATAAACGATAAAGCGAACAAAGAAAGACACGACTGACTGATTCGTCGCATCATTCAGCCTTATCACTTTTAACTTTGATAAATTCTTGCGAATTAATTTTCCTAAAATATCTTCTCGCCATTGTTGTTGTGGAGTTTTATTTTGTGAAGACATTTTCGTCTCAAGCGGGATAACATTTGTACCTATATTTGGTGGAAGGATAGCTGAATGTGTAACGACTCTCTTGACCAATGGTTAAGGGTTCTAGGTTCAAGTGCAACCGATGCCCTAGTAGCCCATAGGCATAAATGAAAGTTTACAGCCTAAGTGATCTGGAAATTCGATTGTTCTACACGCCCCTATAATAATGCTCGTCTTTGTTATTATTATTAAGAGCTAGATTTTATTAGGCTTTTTTATTGCATCTATATGTATATTTAGTAGCCGCAGAGATATGATAAAGATCTTGAAACAGAATTCACTTCAACTTTCTCGATGGCAACTCAATCAATGAATCAACAACAGGCTCTAAACCACCAGCACAACCCGCTCACGTGTGTAAAATATAGCATGTGTCAATAGCCTATCGATTGCTCTATTCACCCACTACTATTTCCACACATGCAATTATATATAATTAAATAATTATTGGCTTCTGCTGATGTATACATTAGCATTAGATATATTATAGTTACTGTCAGCAGTGGTTTGGAGGCTATGTAATCTTCGTTAAGTAGTCTACCATGTAATTCCGCTCTATTTGTTACGACACTTAATGATTATTCATGTGCAGCTGTCAAAACTAGAAACCATGCTCTCCGCGTAACTCATGATTCAAGGGTATTGAAGAAATAAAAACTATATAAAATGGCTAAAGATAGAATATTTTTTTAAAGTTATTTTACAGTTTGATTGAAACGGAAATATTTAGTCATAAGTAATTTATTAAGCTTTTATCATTAAATTTAGTTTATAAGCTTAAAGATGAAACTTAAAATTCATTGTAGTAAATTTATTTAATAAATAAATATAGTACACGTTTTGTTTGAGCTGTTGCAGAATACGTTACCAGTTTACGTCATTACCTACGCAGAATTTTCAATTCATGGCAATTGACATTCAATGATTACAGATCTACTGACTGGTTGAAATTGTTGGCAATATTACTATGATATGAGTGCTTAAACAAACTACATGTGTAAAACAGCCGTTGGAAACTGAATACAAAAGCAATCAAAAAGTTTCATAGGTTGAACATATATCCTTTTTGCATATATCCTTGATCATTTCATTCTGAGGTTGGCGCCTGGAAGCAATCTGTTTGAGCAGCTTAAATTGTTTAGTACGCTGAGTAGGCGGGGGAGGTGAAGGGAAATGAGGGGGTAAATAGATAATTAATTATTAATTATCACCTTCACGCTTCTTAAATGCTAGCGTGGATGTCTGCCTGGATGCCTGCTAGGATGTCTGTGTTATAGTGAGTTGCTGTCTAGTAGTTGAAATGCTGGTATTTAGGCAAGTTGTTTTGTTAAAAGATTTGTAAATGTGTTTCTTTAGTGTTTTTTGATGCTTAGTGTGTAAAAACTGACTGCACGTATACATAAAGAAGATATTTTTTTGTTTTATATGCGTTTTTTACTTCTCCTCTTCCAAATAAAGTGACATTAACAGGTTCGCAATAAAACAGACACAAACAGAATGTTATTTCTAGTTCTTGCGGGAGTAATTTTAACGAAGAATAAACCCAATAAACGTCTAGACTCAATCTTTCCAAGTAGTTGCACTGTGAATACTACTACTACTACTACTTCTTCTATTACTACTACTACTACTACTACTACTCCTTCTCCTACTACTACTACTACTCCTCCTACTACTACTACTACTACTACTACTACTACTACTACTACTACAAATACTAAAACAACTATTACTACTACTACTACTATTACTACTACTACTACTACTACTACTATTATTACTACTGATACTTCTAATACTACTACTAATACTACTACTACTAATACTACTAATACTATTAATACTACTACTACTACTACTTCTACTACTGCTACTACTACTACTTCTACTACAACAACAACAACAACAACAACTACTACTACTACTACTACTACTACTACTACTACTACTACTACTACTACTACTACTACTACTACTACTACTACTACTACTACTACTACTACTACTACTACTACTACTACTACTACTACTACTACTACTACTACTACTACTACTACTACTACTACTACTACTACTACTACTACTACTACTACTACTACTGATACTACCACTACTACTATTACTGCTACTCTTTTTAATGCAAACTGTAGTTGCAAATTGTTGTTGCACAGCTTTTTGAGTAGAAAATCATTGGAAAATGTTCTCAGAAAAGATGATTATGAAAATGATGGTGTAGTAAGCATAATGATGCTAACACAAGCTGATGGCGACGATGCTGTGATGATACTGATGATGTTGTGATTATGGGGATGATGGTGAGTTGGTAATGGAGATGGTACTGTGAAAATGATGATGAGGATACTGTAGGGATAAGGATAATGGTACAGTACCAGTGATGTTGATACTCTAGTGGTGAAGATGATGATGCTATAGTGATGATAACACAAACTGAAAGCTACCACTTATCTAACGCACTCACTTCAATAATGAATTCTCAAGAGAGATTCATTGTTATTTGTTAGGAAAAAATTTAAAATAACATTATTATTATTTTTAAATCCGATCTATTTTGCAACCACTAAGCGAACGCTATTGTGCGATGATTTATTGGCGTACTCTTTTTTAATAAAGAAAACTTTAAAAGTTTTTAATTATTTAAAAGAATGTCTTAATGTAAGCGTTATTGATTGATCATGGCTGAGAGATTGATGGAGAGATGGATGATAATTCCAGCGATTCATTCATTCTCTTCTCCATGATCATTCACTCGCCCTAACTTGCATTTATTTCAATTTATTTTCTAGGATCCATTTCTCAAACTTGCCCACCTCATCCATCACTCCCCAGTCAATCCTCAATAACTCAGCATTCCACAAATCGTCTAACACACTTATTAACAACAATTTTCCGCTGGCTGCTATTTCTTTTGCGGCCTTCTTCACAACATATGCATCCGTCCACAACAAACATTCCCCCATCAATATGCAAATATGCATCCGCCAACATTTTTGGCCCATCCCGGCACCTCGATAGCACAGCCTAATCTGTATTCATGCCCTTGCAAGTCCCTAGGTGTTACTAGTGCATTACCTAATCAGGCTGGGAATTCCAAAATACAAGCTGTCTCTCTACATTAATTAAGTAAACATAAATGAATGTTTCTAGTAAGACGTGCTTTCACTCATGTGTGTTTGTGTGTTCTTTTAAGAAATGGATGTGAATTTTTTTTAGTGGATGTAAAAGAATAGGTTGTGCATGTGAATCAAAGTTTTGTTTAAAGTCTTGTAGCTCGATCGATCAGTTTTCAAGGCTTCATGGAAAGTTTGCTAACGAGTCCTTACTCGATCATTAACTGATCCTGTATACACTTAGACCATATAAAGAATCTACGTATAACTTAAAGTTATATGTCGGTTTTTTATTTTTTTAACCACTGTTTTTACTCCCACACGTAAATTTACTCATTGAAATTTGTTGCATCGCAAAATATTTTAATGACTTTTTGAATCAAAGACATTTCTCTGAATCTTTCGTTGATTTATTAAAACTTTGAGCGTTTTCCCGTCATTATTTCATTTTTATTTGCGTTTAAATATTAAAAACTTTATGAGTTTGACATGTTGACAGCTTTTTTCAAAAAATGAAGAAGCGAATTGAGATATCTTTTTGTGATGCATATTTCCTTCAATGAAGAGGTACCCAAGTTTGGTGTGAAACTCTTTTAGTATCTTCACTTTAAAATATTTTAAAGTGACGGCCGTATATTTAGTTGGAAAGGTCATATCACAAAGAACCTTATTTTCACTCAAACTTCATTCTCTCACAATCGCCTTTTCAGCGGTGTCACACTAGCTTCAAAAACTTGAACTATCAAATAAATAAGAGAAGCCATTTTAAAATTGAAAAAAAAAGATTTTACGCGAAGCTTGTGAAGGCTGCATTGGAAGACTTGGCACGTTTTGTACGGAACAAGAACTTCCACTTTAGAATTGTAAAACAGCAAAAATAAATAATAAATGCTGCAGTCTGAATATTTCAAGCGATTTAAAAAACAGACGTCGATTAAGCCACCGCTCTGCATGAAACAAAAAAGACAACTGCAGAAAACGTTAGCAAAGCCACAAAAATACTACCGCTCCATTCATCTTCCTTCTACATTTCCTAATGCTTTTCGTATTGTTTAACATCTGGCTTCTAGCCTTGAAACCCTTTTCCATAATTCCTTTATAGATAAATGATCAGATTATAAGACAACGTCTTCTCTGGGGATTCAATGCCTAATGTCGGCACCAGTAAGTTCCCCTGCATAAGCCATTCATATCTTTCTTTTTTTTCTTTTAGCCCTTATTTGAGCTGACCCAGTACAATACAATACAATACAATTAAATAAATACAATTCAACAAAATAAAATAAAATATAATGACGAATATTATTAACATATCAGCACATAGTTTCTGATCTCGTTATCAACAGTCATCTTAGGCTCACAAGGCTCCAATGTTTCGGCTCAAGTGGTTTTGGGACCAAACTTTTTGCGATCGTGTGATTCCAAAAGTGCCCAACAAAACGCAGTAAATGAAAAGAATTCTCGCCCAAAAATTGTTTTTTTATTTTCGGTTTTCTAGAAGAAAATTTTCAATCTACTTTAAAATTGGCTCAAGATGTGTTTTGATCTATGGACCATAGAATATAGTTTTGTTTGTTTAAAGAAAACAATTGTTAATAAAATGCTGGAATAAATTTAAGATGAATGGAAGATGAAACTCTTGTAGTATTCTTACTAAAACTTAAAAAAAAAAGTTAAGTGACGGGCATATATTTAGTTGTGGAGGGCATGAATAAGGGATGAATGGAAGATGAATGGAGGATGAATGGAGGATGAATGGAGGATGAATGGAGGATGAATGGAGGATGAATGAAGTATACATAGAGGATGAATGGGGGATGAATGAAAGATTTAAGACCTAAACGGAACCTCGCAGCAGAAATTAAGTTCGACGGCTTTCAAGTCGAATACTCCCAGTTCGACAATTAAAAAATATGCTTATCTGCAGGCGGGTGAGCTGGAGAACAATAAAAACGACTCGGCGTAGCCCCAGAACGAATTCAAGTTACTTACATTGCTGGGTCAGATAGCATCAAAATTATTTTATTTATTTCTATTAGTTTCCTTATCATCCGATAAATTAACTTGTATTTTTGGCTCGCTTTGCCGTCTATCTGCATGCCACAATAAACAATCGAGGCATAAATTAAATGTCAGAAACTAGAAAGAAAGCCATAGAATTGATGTCTTTTTGGAATGGTTTCTTATAAAAGACAACATAGAACCATAGGGGCTTGAGCCCCTGATATCCTCCAAGCTAGCAAACAAGCAATTGATATAGTTATTTGTGAAAGAATTTAATATCGTTTCATGCATAGAAGCTGCATAAACGCAAACTTTGCCCATCCATAAGTTGTTCAAAACCTAAATCTTGCTCTTATTCTTTTTCTCTCTCTCACTCACTCATTCACTCACTCACTCACTCACTCACTCACTCACTCACTCACTCACTCACTCACTCACTCACTCACTCACTCACTCACTCACTCACTCACTCACTCACTCACTCACTCACTCACTCACTCACTCACTCACTCACTCACACACTCACTCACTCACTGACTCACTGACTCACTGACTCACTGACTCACTCACTGACTCACTGACTCACTCACTGACTCACTCACTCACTCACTCACTCACTCACTCACTCACTCACTCACTCACTCACTCACTCACTCACACACACACACACACACACAAACACCCCATGCACAAACACTCCCACACACTAACACCCCCACACAGAGCCTCGAGTGAATTGCAACAGAACGCATTACGGCAACTACGGCTACAGGGGCGTCGTCAGCAGCTACAACTTCCCGTTCGACTACGGCCACAACCTCACCTGCGTCAACCGCATATTTCTGCCTCCGTCTCGTTCACCTCAGGAAAGCCGGAAAGTCTGCTTCACTTTCAAGTTTTTCTCGATGGAGAACAACAGCGTCTACTGCTCCTTCGACCGCCTGTACACGTGGGACGGTGGAGTGGTCTACAAGTACTGTGGTGACGGGCTCTACCACTATGGCGTCGAAGTCAAAGACAACAGCCTCACCAACGTTTGGAGATCTAACTTCTGCTGTGAGTTGGGATTGTGCTGGTGGTGGTGATGATGATTATGGATGTGATTTGCTATCCTAATTCTTTGTGCGAGAAATTTTGGTTAAAGTAAAAATAAATAAATTAATTAATTAAAAGTTTTTGATAAAATAATTGTCGATAACTTTTTTCCTAGTAACGCATTGTTTTGCATAAGCAAACTTTTTCGAAAAAACAGAAGAAATTACCCTTTGTTATGTGATCATCCATCAATTCATTAATTCTTCCATCCATCAATATATCCATTCATCCATCCATCTTTTCTTTCATTCATTTTGTGTTCGTTCCATAATTTTTTTCTCTTCACGCATGCATGCATCGGTCATTTAGAGACGACACTGAGAAGAAATTATGGCAATCGATTCGAGGGCGTGATGATGAAATGATGATGCGATGATGATGATGATGTTGATGATGATGTTGATGATGATGATGATGATAATGATGATGGTGATGATAATGAAAAAGATAATGGGGATGGTTTGCAGATAATGGTGAGCCGTGTTGTGGAAAAAGTATTTTTCTGACCTCTTATCTGCGTCTTTCCGATTATGATGAAGATGATGTTGACCATATTGATAATGATGATGCTGTTGATGACGATGATGACGACATTGATGATGGTGATGATGATGATATTGATGGTGGTGGTGGTGGTAATGGTGATGATGATGAATAAGATGACGATTTTAGTCGAGAAGAAGGTAAAAGATGACAAGGTTTTTTGATACTGATTTGTAGTGGCAAACGTGATCAAGTTTGACGTATTTGATAACGTTGTGCTCATCAAATTTAGGAAAATCTTTTCATTCCAAAACAAAACGCATTTATGTGTTCATCAGGAATTTCATGTGTGTAAAAGATAATAAAATTATAATAATGATAATGGTAATAATTATAATAGTCATAATAGTAGTATTTTTGAAAAATAACATGTAAAAAATAGATGGGAAAAAATATAAATAATGATGTTAATGAAAAAAAAGAAGAAAAAAAAAAGAAAAATAATTCTACTGAAAAAATGGTTTTTCGAGTCGCTCCAGAAAGGAGAGAGACTAGAAAGTGTAGAATAACTGCAGAAAGAGCCAAGTCAACTCGGTTTAATTGCATGTTTTGCAAGCATTTTGGTGTGTGATGTGTGTCTTGAGCGCTGGATGTCCGCTCTTCGTTCGATGAAGTTCTCTACTTTTGCATATTTGAAAAAACAATTATTTATGAAAAGCATTTTTTTTAATGGATTTTTACGGCGATATCGGAATAATTTAGATAAAAAATATATCCAGAAAGTAAAAAAAACTTCATAGAAAAATAATGTACTCTTTTCGTCTCAGAGCACTGTTTTCTTAAAAGTACTTAAACTTGGAAAACAATTTATTTTAAAATAGTGTTATTTTGTTAGGGTTTTTTATTCAAATGCTTTATGGTCTTTTTGCTTCCTGGAGGTGTCCGCGCTATTTTTCTTTGCCTTTCTGTTCTGCAATACAATACAGAATATACAATACACACTATACATTACAGACTATAAAATACAAACTATAAAATAATGACTTAGCAATACAGACTATAATGTATAGTTTGTATTGTTTATTTTGTATTGTATATTTTTAAATGTTATGTTTTTCCATGGTATGTTTTTTCCTTGTATGTTTTTTTATTGTATGTTTTTACATTGTATGTTTTTTTATTGTATGTTTTTTTATTGTATATTTTTTCATTGTATGTTTTCTCATTGTATATATTTATTTTTTTAATTTTTAATGTATAGTCTGCATTGTATAGTATAATATAGACAATACTACGATCTCGGGTGCTGGCAACCATTTAATATCCTTTCTTCACCTCAGAGTTTCGCTTACTGCTTTTCGCACGATTTCACAATCTTTCTAAATTAACAATCTCACACATTGAAATCCAGTTTAAGCCATGACTGCATTTCTCCTATTTAATATGGAACCAGTAATCTGGACATATCATCAATAACACCCATTTATTTCAAATATTTCAAAGTTAATTACATACTTTTCAAGTCCATTGAATATTTTTTGAATTTAATTAAATATTTTCTAACATTAATTAAATTTGTTTTCTCGCCGTGTTCACTTGCGTGTACACAGATAGAGAGGTGTACAGGAGGCTGAGCATCAAGCAATGTTCACAAACCACCCACTCGAATATTCTTCGAAGATTATTTTACACTTTTTTTGTGCTTTTTAATTCTCAAAAATTATTTATATCTATTTCGTTTCTTTGATGACGAAATCATGTCTTCCGGTAAACATAAATTTTTCATTTTCTTTACAAAAAGAAGTTTTTAAATTTTTGCAGTTTCAAATAAACTTCGAATTGATTTTTTTGGAAATAATATTGTGAGAGCTAAAAAGAACATTGCTGCAGGTTTTAAAAAGTTTTTTGTATTTTCAAAACCTGCTTAAAAAAAGATTCTTTATAAGAGTTGTAAAAAATTTCTTTCTTAGTTTTCAAAAGCTTTCAAAACGATTTTCAAAAAACTTATTGAAAAGAAAGTTTGTAAAGATATCTCCCAAAAAACTTTTTTGAAGCTTACTAAGAGTTATAAAACAGCTAAAACTACTCAAAAATCTTAAATTTTTTTTAGCCAAAACGACATCATCTTTTTCATTATCATTTTTATCACGGCTATTTGAGATTATCCGATAAATTTAAATCAAAGGCTTAAGTTACTTCTTCACCTTACAGAGGCTAAAATAGAATTTGAGGTTGCGTTGAAACAGTTGAAATTGTTCAATGGTGCTGAATGGGGTTGAATAAAAATAATACCTAGTATTCAGGGCAATCGCTTTTTACTGGTAATACAATACAATACAACGACGAGTATTATTAACGTGGCGTAAATATATATTTAAAACGTATACTAAGTGGTTGATGTTTTTTCATTAAAAAAAAGATTTTTTAAAGAGTCAAAACTAGCATGGAGACAACCAAAGCTTTCAAAGCACCTTAATGAGAAATTGGGTTGCCACCATGAGGCATTATGGCATGAAACAAAAACAAATAAATAAAAAATACGAAAAGAACATGAACATATAAAAATAAGTCTAAAAAGACAAAAGCATCATATAAAAAAATAAGTCTACAAAACAAAAAGACTGCGTGGCAAGGAGGCTTGAAAGCTTCTTCTGGGATGCTCCGGTGGCCGCTTTGATGTGCGCACTGTCGGAGTCATACTCAACAGGCTGAAACTATCATCTCTTCCTCCTCCTCCGCATCGTCATCACCATCATCATTACCACCAACACCACTGCCACCACCACCATCACCATCATCATTTCTACCATCGCCTCAGTGCATACGTCCTGACGCTAATTGCATCTTGGAACTGCATATCAGGAGTTGTGACTTGACGCATCATGCGAGCTCTGCGTTTTTAATTACAATGAAACCAACTAGAATAACTTTTAAAAATGAATTTTATTGTACTGTATTGTATTGTATTGTATTGTATTGTATTGTATTACTTTGTATTTTAGTGTACTTTATTTTGTTTTATTTTATTGTATTGTATTTTTTTATTGCATTGTATTTTGTTTAATTGCATTGTATTTTGTTTAATTGCATTGTATTTTGTTTTATTGCATTGTATTTTGTTTTATTGCATTGTATTTTTTTACTGTATTGTATTGAATTGCATTTTATTGTATTTTATTGCATTGCATTTCCTTGCATTGTATTGTATTGTATTGCATTGAATTGTATTGCATTGCATTGTATTGCATTGCATTGCATTGTATTGCATTTTATTGTATTGTATTGCATTGCATTGTATTGAATTGCATTGTATTGCATTGCATTGCATTGCATTGCATTGCATTGCATTGTTTTGTATTGCATTGCATTGTATTGCATTGTATTTCATTGTATTGAATTTATTTTAAATGGCGAAGAAACTACCTGGCATAACTGGCACGATTGCCTTCCAAGCCTCGGATGACACCCACAAGAGGAGAGTGTAATGAAGACGAATGGAGGAGATACCTATATAATTAAAAATAAAAATAATAATAATTCGAGGTGGAGGCTGATGAGACCTCGAGCCAATTGTCGCGAGTGTCACCCGCGTCTGATTTATCGTTTAGCAATATAAATATTATAATAATTAATATTTTAATTACTAATCTTAATATTAATAATACTAATTCTATTTTTATGTACTATTAATTGTAATAATATTCATATTCATAGTTTTAAGCTCCTTCTAAAGAAATGACACTTCATCAATTGGATACTGCATTGTGCAGATGTTTCAGAATTGAGCAACACGTAGCTCGAATTTAATTATTTAGAATTAAAAAGATTATTTTACTTTGATAAAATTCAATCTATTATAAAAATTATTTTGTCGCAGGAATTCAAGAATATTCACAAAGAATGATCGATTGACTGGCCGTTTCAATGCTTATCGCAAAACCATTCACGCTAAGACTTCTGAAAATATTCTAAAAGAATAAAACTCTTCTAAGAATTATAAACTCAAATTATTTTCGAGACAATTATTTATAATTGTAAAGAATTTAAAAAAGAATCTTATTATTTTTGCAATTTTGTTGTGCAAACTTTAGAAATTACAAACCATTTGAATAAAAACTTTTCAGAGTTTCATTAAATTAAATTCTAAAGCGACTTTGAAAATAATTTCTCATGCTACGCCTCGGTACGCTCATCACTATTGTAAAACTCCTAATTGGCTAAGAGAAAATGCAGTTAAGGTAGCTCTTATAACATGAAAAACAGTTCCAAGAAAAAGAAAAATACTTTGTCTTTTCACGAGTTGAGTACATAATATTATGAATTACTGCACCAATCTCAGCATGTCATACCACCACAGCTACAACACCACAGCCACATCACGACAGCCACACTACCACAACAACCACAAAACAATAATCACACAACAAAACCACAACAAACAACTACATCCCAAACAACCACACCACAACAACCACAACAACCACACCACAACAACCACACCACAACAACCACAACAACCACACCACAACAACCACACCACAACACCACAGGGCCACTGAAGGCAAACACTACCATGTTCAACCTCACCCTCTTCACCGACGACAGCGTCAACGCCACAGGCTTCATGGCGTTCTACGACGTCCATTCGAGCCTCTACAACCACCCGCCCTCCAAGGAAAACTCAAAAATCTCCTTCGCGTCACCTCACAACAAATTTGGTTCGCATTTATAGTTTTTCAATTTATCTAACAATGTTTTTTTCATATAAATTGAGTTTGCCAATTTTTTAGCAATCTATCAGAATATATTTATCTAACAATCTTGTGTCGGATTGTGAAAAAAAATAAATGCATTAATTTCAGGTTATGCAGAATTTGTTTATGCGTGCTTTGGAGTAGCTTTCGAATTTTTTTTGCATAACTTTAAAAAACGTAACGTAAACTTTTCCCATAACCGTTCAAGTCGTTAACCACCCATCCACCGCAACACTCTCCACGCTTTCACTCACATGCTCCTGCATATAAATGCAAATGAATTCCAAATCTCTGGATCAAATGATGTGCTATTTATCATTGTTAGCGAAATGACTGCTTGACATGGAGACTTCAATCTGGCTAGTTTGAGCACATTTTGCAATTCCATTCATTCGACAAAGAAAGAAAGCTTGTAATCACAATGATCTCTGTTGTAACTCACCTATGTTGAATCAATCGTATTGTAACCGTCATTATAATGTTACAGTCATTATATGAAGATGGAATTAGAAGGGAGGAAAAAACTCTTGTGTTTTTTCCATTCATGAAGATCTGCATTGAAGTTTACATTAAACTCTACTTGATGGGGCTTAGGAAGAAAACAGGTTTCTCAGCCTATTACCTCTACATGCTACATGCTTCTATATCCACTTTCAAATAATTTTAACAAACGTATTAAAAAAACATTTATCATTTTTGAATCACTTGAAAATTATTTATAAGTTTGGACTCACTCCGAAACTGACTCTTGATCGGCTTAGATTTATAGTTGAATGAAGTTTAAAAAACCAAAAATAACATTTAATGCTGAAAGCATTCTAATGTGAAAGGCTGTGGAAGTACTGGAATGGACTAAAATGTGCACCGACAAATCTGATAGCAGAACGAATGGTCGATTTAAATTTGGAAGAAGTAATTTGAATTCACGAAGATTGATGCAAATAAATTGATTTTGGTTCTCCATTAATTGACGCGTTTCGAGGAAAATCGAAAACATAGACCTAAATATTTAATTAATTTTATTTTTATTTTTGTTTTTGTGATTTTGTTGAAAATTTATCTCACGTCCTTCGCTCGTTCAAATCGTTCGCTTTTTGATACGTCGGAATTATAGTGTGACCGGAATAAGCAAGCGAGTACAAGGCTCCAGAGTACTTAAAAAAAAAAAATAATAATAATAATAAAATCAAGAAGAATAAAACACTTTTTTTGATTATTAGCCTGAACAAAAACAAGATGGGAAAAGACAAAACTTCATCGTCAATTGAAAAGTTTTCCAGCAAAAACAACGCTTTAATTTTCTTCGAGCAACAGTGTGGCGAATTATTTCTTGTGAAACGAATTATTTTTGCTCGGACATTTCGCCAATTAAATCTCTCAACACGCTGCACGAAATATCTCAATAAAAAAATCAATTGCAAATTATTTCGTTTGAATTTCATGTTTGGATTATAACTACAAATATATTTATAATTATAAATACAAAAATGATTATGAATATAAATATAATTAAAACTCAAATATATTTATAGGTATAATTTAAATAGAATTATAAATATAAAAAATTACGTTGTGAAAAAATACACCAAGCCACCAAGCCAATTCACAAGGAAACCAACAAAATAAAAGCTTTTCGCTCGCCACACACACCTCAGTCCTCTTGCCCTCACATTCTTAGCCTCCACTTTTTCACACCATCTCATCCTTTAATTTCCTTCCCCTTTAAACCGTTTCAGCCCTCAACTCCCTTTTACAATTTGCCCTTTTTCTTCTCATTTATACCACTTCAATCACTCAACACCAACCCGCCCCCTCCTTCCTCCGTCAACTTTCATCTTCCAAACCCCTTCCTTCCACAGCCCCCTGCACATCCGAGCAATGGGTTTGTCCGGTGGACAGGAGGTGCATTCTTCGGAAGGCCTTGTGTGACGGCAACATCGACTGCGAAGATGCCTCAGACGAGAGTTTTGCCTTCGCTAGGTGTCGCGGTGAGTACGCTTGGACGTTCTTGTGTTATAATTAGCTTTGTTTATTTTAAGGAATTGTTTTTTAAGTTTGTTATTAAAATCTTTCTTTTTCTTTTGCAACATTTTATTCTTTTTTTGTCTTAGAATAAAGTTTAGACTTTGTTTTTTAAAAATATTTTTTCTTTTTTGCGTCTGATTTTAAAGAATTATTTCCATACATTGAAAAAAATCAAAATTTGATTTTCGAGATGCTGTGACTGGTAAGTGTTTTTAATGCCTTTTCATTGTTGATAGAATGACTGTGGTTCTAATAAAACTTTAATAAATAAAACACTCAGCAGTAGTTTATACGTCCATAAACTCATGCATTATGTAATTTTATGCCCTGTAATTCAATCTTCTTTCCTCAATTCGATGCTTTATACTCTTCTGTGGACGGATTTAAAGATTTATAAAATTTAAATTTTTAAAACTAAATAAATATAAAATAAATATAAATATTAAATTTCAAAAAAATCAGTTATAATTATTAAAGTAAATATTGAAATGTTTTTAAAAATTAAAATAATATTAATAAAAGAAATAAATGTTTTAGAATAAAAAAACAAACTATTAAATTAAAATAAATTTGTCATGTCAATTTCAATTTTGTAACGTTTATTAGCTCTAATGAAGAAGACGTCAATCGTAAAGACGACTATGACAGCCTTAAAAATAATGATCTATAAAAAAAAATTTCAAGAAAAAAAAAAAATAATTAATGAAAAGTGAATGATAGTTAAGAAGTTTTTGAGACTGAGACCAAAAATATGTTTGAAAAAACTTTTTGACTTTGTCGTTTTTAAAATGTAAAAAATATTGAAAAATATTTTCATTCGATTAATCTCGTTTTTCAGCAACGACGAAAAGCAATTAATAAAAATGAGATAAATTAGAAGGTTAAATGACGCGGTAAGAGGCATTAAAAATGGTGCTTTTGAGAGATTGAGGTTGTGGGGAAATGTTTGGAATTGAGGTTTGGGGGTGGGTAAAAAGAAGTGTGGTGAATGAGGTGGTGGGGATGAAAAAGGTGTGGTGATAGTGTGTAAAAGAGTCGACAATTTAATGATAGTGTTGCAAAATGGTGTATATTTGTGGTGTCGATATTGTGAGGGTGAATGATAATGTGATGATGATGTTTGTTTGTGAGGATGAGTGATGTTGGTGGGTGTTGATGATGTTTTTTAAAGGATGATGAAGACGATGAATGGTTAGTTATGATTATGATGTTTGGTGATGATGATGGTTGGTGATGATGGTAGTGATTAAGGTTGGTGATGATGATGGTGATTAAGGTTGGTGATGATGATGATGATTATGGTGATGGAGGAGGGGGGCCAGTAGTTGATGACTGCATTGCATGTCAAAGCGCCAAATAGGCGTCTATCAATCACTGCAACATCCTAAGTGCGTCAATTTATAAGGGAAACTCACTGCGTCTCCGTCGTTTTTGAAATATTAGGCAGGATTAAATTACAATTAGAAGATTTGAAGCGGATTAATTATTCAAATGATTGATTTGGTTCTAATGATTATCCAATTAGATCGAATAGTTATTCTCTGAAATGAAATTCAAACTAAAATAAAAAATATTTAGTCTTAAATCCACATATGAGTTTGTTCCATTTTAAGCTGGTTCGAATGAAAATTCTTTGACCTGGCGCGGTGATTCTTGAATTCTATTTGTTGCATTGTAAATGAGGCACGGACTAGAAAGGCACACTTTAAATCGAACGATTAATTTTTTCCATTTTTGAGCTCTGGAGTGGAACAACGTTTGAATAGGTAATGGTTTTTATGTCCTGCTGTCATGAGCACATTTAATTTTACTGATGGTGTGGAGATGTGTTGTGATATGTGTGTAGTGTGTGGTGTGCAGTGATGTGTGGAGATGAAGTGACGTGTGGGAATGTGGAGATATGAGGTAATGTGGAGATGTGTGTGTGTGTTTTGATTTTGTTAGTGGTGTGTGAGGACAGTATGATGTTGTGAAGTTTAATGAAGTGGTTTCTGATAATAGTGTGGTCTTATGGAGTGATGTTGTGATGATGCGTCCTTATGGTTATGTAACGATACCACACTGACGTGTTTTTTGAGTCAAAGGGTATGACATAATAGAAATAGGGTCCATCAAGTTGACGTCAATTTTCGAAGACGCCACATCATGAGATCACCATTGCCCACTTTAGTGTTTTTCCCTTTTATTTGGATCAATGGAAATATTTGAAACAACAAAGTTTTGTTTCATCTACACCCTTCTTAGAATTCCGTTCCATCACTTTCTTCCAGTTTTGAGATTTTTGGGTGTTCACGTATATTGTATTATTATTATTATGGATTATATGAATCTTTGTATTTATTTATATAAATATATACCATTTATTGTCTTTTCAATCAATATTTTGCAATTTTTAAGATTAATTTGTTGCCATTCATTTTCATACCCGAATTTTTGTCACAAAAATTATTTTTAAAAGTTTGTAATTTAGTTTTTGTGGTATTTAAATGAAAGTAAATTTATTTATTTTTTATAAGCACAAAATTTATAAAAAGTAGTCTCTTAATTAACGTAGATTATCAAAAATTTATTGAATTTTTTTTCCAAGAAATACTACTGCACCAAACATCATTGTTAACTAACTTTTTTTGCCTAGAGGGTTTTAGGAAAAATAAAAAGAATATTTTATTTCTTATTATCAATCAAAACAACCTAATATATAGTCGTGATCTGATAAGACTTTTTTCTAAAGATAACGGTTTGTTTTATTGAATACATAAATTTTCTCTTAACTCCTTGCTAATTCCCTTCAGCGGTGCATTTCACTTATGATTTTGTTTTAAAATTTCCAAAATTCTTAGAACAATATTTATTTCACCAAACTGCCAACCGAAACGTTGTCTTTCGAAACGGTTACATTATACATTTAATATATAAATCTTATAAACAATTTTTTCATTCACATTGAGTTATTTTGTGTTAATGTTACGTTGTAATAGTAAAATGTTACAAGTAACGTTTTGATTCATAATTGTCAAACCGTGAGATCATCCTCTCAGGCCATCCAGCTTATGCTGCTAAAAAAAATTTTTTTAAACTTTTCAAAAAATGGATGTATAAAGAATTTAAATTTTTTGTTATAAGTGTGTTTGTCTTGTTTGTTCAAGTGTCTAAGAAAGTCCTTTGATGTTTAGAACATCAGAGATAAAATAGGACACGAAATGGAATAATGAATTTATTATAAATGTTCAAATAAATTTTCTAAATTTAAAAGAGCATGTTTTTTCTTAAGAACTCCTAAAGAATTATTTCTTTACATTTGTTTTTGTTGTTTTGCTGATAAATTATTATATAAAAGCCAAACTTTTGCACGCTAGCTTCATATTATTTTAAAGTTATTTTTAATTTAATGAAACTAGGGTACATGCAGCTTTCTAGATGAAAAGTACACATAACTGCTCAATAGATCTTTATTTAAAGCTGTCAACTAAAAAAACATGCGATGAGTCAAGCGCTGAATTTCGATTAAGTTTCTTACTTCGGCTACACTTCTATGCGCTTCAATTTGTTCTTGAAACTTGAAATCTTTTTTTACCACATTTCCTCGTTCCTTCATCTTAAATACCCCCCCCCCCCCCCACCTCTCAGGTCGACAAGATCTTACCGCCTGTGACTTCTCACAACACAGGTTTGTCTTCTTTTTCATTACTGTCTCGCCAGCGTTTGCTTTTGTTTCTTCATTGCATTTTCGTGTCGGAAAATTATTTATTTAGGTATGCAAATATTTTAATTTAAAATTCATTTGGTCAATCTTTCTTTCAACAATATTTTTCTCTGCGGTGTCGATAGAAATTTTATTTTACAAAATTTTTCACTTTTTTCGTATATCTATTTTGCCTTCGTACATCTTGGCGTAGACTTTATTTTAGTTATCTTTATTTGGTGGGCGGAATTGAAAAAGCAAGATTAAGTTTTCTACTTTCTATGCATCCAATTATTTCATCTACCTCGTCTTCTAGATTAAATACTTTTGCAAAGTGAGTTAAATAAATATAAATTTAGTTTGCCTTATTGAATAATTCAATTTAAAGTTTTATGTAAATCGCTCTACGATAAATACTAAAATTCTACATTTTACTTGAAAAAAACATTTATTTTAGGCTCAAATGTTTTATTTTTTTCTTGTAGCTGAATAGAAATCTTCTTTCATAAGCACTTATCTATATTTGCTCGTAATCACACCCTGTTGTTCCTAGCCGCTCCATTAATTTTCCAATGCATTTATCGTCGATCTCACGAAACATTTTTCGTTTTTTAAACCAGAGAAAATCCTTCTGAAAGCCTTTTCATTTTTAAGGCTTTTATTTACAAGTCTATGTTTTCTTATTTACTTCCAATTAGTGTCCCATATTTTACCTTCCTCTTGTCTTTCTTCGTATTTTGCAACTGCTCTTTTATTTTCTCCTTCTTGTCAATTTTTATTTTCAGTACACTCTCCTCCCATCGGATTCACAAACGCCTAATGACTTTCAAGGCAATTCAGTGCACTGGCTGTTGTGATCTTGTCTTTCTGAAGCAAATTCTTGTCATTCTTCTTTTCATCTTCTAGGAATGATATTCAATTTTCTTCGAAACTCAACCTCTGAAGAGTTAATTAATGTTGAGGAATTGAAGAATTTTTAAAGGTGAGATTAGGCTTTTGGAGCCGTATCGTTTTATATATCAAATGTTTTAAATAATCATTTTATTAAATGATTAGATTATCTTTATGGATTGATTTAGGAATTTTAATAAGGCAAAAAAAGTTTTGTTTACAAAAAATATTTTCGAAGAAATCAAGAAAATTTGAAAGATTTTTGTCGACTGTTATATCTCAGTGCATTCGCCTCCCAAACCTCCTCCAGTCAACAAATTCTGCTAAATCTCAGCAATTAATATCACTCAACAAACATCATTGTATTCACGTTTCAGGGTTTCTAAGCCTTCGTCGTAACAATATAACTAAAATATTAGGTTCCGTTTTTTTTATTTTATGACAGCACGTTTGCACTGAGCTGGGTGTATGAAAGCGCATTAAGCATTCTTACAGAATAATCTTCCTAATTATTAAGTAATAGTGCTATTGCTTAACTAGGAATAAAAATAATATCTTTTGATTTATATTTTTCTAAATATTCTATAGGCACTTAAAATTTTCGTGTCCAGTTTATCGAAATAGAATCTATGCTGCAACAAACTGCAAAAGAAGCAAAACGCGGCACAAACAATGCTACGATGACTGCAACGTCTAAAGCCATACGTCCTTCTTCGGAAGCCTGCTTGTTTTTTCAAAATAAACTTCAGAATCTTTTAGAAATTTCACAATATATTGCCGAAAGTAGGAGGCTATAATGCGATGTTTGCGTTCGTGTGTTTGTGTGTGTGTGTGTGTGTTTGTGTTTGTGTTTGTGTGTGTCCAAGGAGGTTTCTATTTACATTTTATGTGTGTACACTTTTCAGTGTAAATGCTGTGTGTTCGAGTATGCTTCGTGTGTTTGTTTGGGTTTATGCACGTGCTGCTACTAATGAGCAGGTTTTCAAGAAAATAGTCTTTCTAATTGAAATCCCAGAACAACATTATAAAACTCGAAGTTTTCTTTAAAACGCTCATTTGAAAATGTCCTACAAACACACCCTGTTTGCTGAGATTAAATACTTTCTTGGACATTTTCTCAAGATTCCAGAGTGCTTTGGAATTTTTTTGTTTCATGGACGGCTTTTTTAATGTTTATGTTCATCATTTCATGCAGGAATGAAGATCTCCTTTAAACTAATAACCAGCGAAAGATTGCCAAGAAATAAGCTACTTTATTAATATGTAATTACCTTCTTATTCAGATTTCTTTGTAAAAAGAACGGCGTTTTATTATTTCAGCATCACTCATTTATCATTTCTACTTTACCTAACAAGTTTCTCCGATAAATATGGATAAAAAACTATTTGAATTTTAAAGTTATTTTAGACGTCTTAGAAATTCGAAGTTTCTCTAAAAGTTACATACATTTTAATTTTTTTATTTTTACTAAATTTGTAAAAAATTTGATTGTGCTTATTGCAATGCAAGTTTCAGGCGGCTTCATCACTCAGAGAGGCATTAGCAAATGAATCTGTCCCGCAAACCCCATCTAATTTATTTTTACTTTTCATTTTTCAACTCCCATTTTCGACTGTGTGTTTTAATTTTGCATTTATCTTTCCTTTTTCACTTTCACACAAAACCTATTTTATTTGTTATTTTTGTTTAATTACAAAATCCAATTTGTTTTTGTATTCAACAGCTTTTTTTCAACAGCACTCGAATCATGCTCAACGCACATCCGCTCAAACCAATGAATCTTCACGCCTCTTGCTCGCAACTCTATTTTGAAGTCCATCTATTTTACAGTTTCTATTTCAAGCTCTCAATTTTAAGAAGTTTTTTATGGAACCTACTTTTGCTTCAAATCGCACGAGTGTTGATTTTCCCCGACGCACCCAGTTTTGTCTGTGCCTCATTCCATCTCAACATACCCCAATCTTATACCACTTTTTGAAGTAATCCTATTGCATTACTTTTTTAGGTCATTTTTTTTGAATTACTGGTTTGAAATCTATTTTCTTTGAGAAACTCTCGCATTCACCACAGCCCTTTAAACCTACGAAACAAAAGCTCACTGGCACTTAAGTCAAAGCAGAAGGAAAACAGGCAAGACTGTAACCACGCATGCTTAGAACCCCCCCCCTCTCCCATCTAGAATTCATACCGCCTCATTTATTAATTGGTCTTAACTTTATTCTATTATTTGAAAAAGATTCAAGGGTAAAAAGAAGATGGTTTCCGATGGAAAGATGGGCATTCCATTTTGGCACGAAGATCGTTTTTGGTTCTTTTGATTTATTATCTTTGAGTTTAAAAATTTATTTCGTTTCGAATTTTTAATATACGGAAATAAAAGTCTTGAACAAATATTCAAAAGAATGATTTATCGTCTTTATGATAAAAACATATTCTGAACTTTTAATTCGAGTTAAAAAAATGTTGTTTACGAAGTCCTACAAGTCTCCTATGGAATTAGGCTTTCAAAGATTCTATCTGGAAAAAAATTTTATTTTCTATTTTTTTTGCCTAATCAATATAAAAGACAAAATGAAAACTAAATATTGTTTTCTACAAAACAATCGATCTATAAAAATTATAATTAGTTTAAAAAAAAAGAAAAATGGAATGTCAAACGCAACAATAATATTACTTTTCGATCATTTCTAGAACGAAGTCACAGAAAGTAAAACATAAACTTTAAAATGTCAATTTTCCTATTTTTTGAAGCTAATTCACAAATTTAAGCATCGCCGTCTCCATCTCTCACTTATTCACCCACCCATCCCTCTTCTAGCTTCCACCTCTCATTCAAACATCCATCACGCTCCCATCTTCCACCCAATCACAGGGGCGACCCAAGCAAGGTATGTGGCATGGACTTGGAAGGATGGGCAGTCATCAACCTTCCCTTCGAACCAGCCGCCAGAAACTCTTGGCTGCCCGAACAGGATCACACGAATGGAACATGTGAGAATGAAATTAAATATAATAAAAAAGATTATAAAAATAAAAAAGATTATAAAAATTAAAATGATAATAAAAATTAAAATGATAATAAAAATTAAAATGATAATAAAAATTAAAATGATAATAAAAATTAAAATGAAAATAAAAAAATAATAAAATAATGATAAAAATTAAACTAATAATAAAAATTAAAATGATAATAAAAATTAAAATGATAATAAAAACTAAAATGATAATAAAAATTAAAATGATAATAAAAATCAAAATGATAATAAAAAATAAAATTATAATAAAATAATATAATTAGAATACTAATAATAATAAACTGATGAAGTGTCGGCACGTTATAGCGAAGGACGTGTGATTAAGCAGAGACAGAATCAATTGGAAGAGATGGCAGATTTATGAATGGGTTGACCTGCCTGCCTGATAGATGGCTTATAGAGAGAGCCTTTGATGGAAGGCTTTTTGACGGCTCTAAATTAGAAAAATGATGCGTTAGCGAGATGGCGTCTTTCAAAATCACCCAACTTTTCATTTTAAATGGTTTGACGACCGAGATTCATGGCGTATTGTTGAGAGTGTGCATGAATGTATGAGCTTTGAGACACTTCCAATGTTTTTAAGGTTCTGTTCAAGTCCATCTGCATGCGCTCATGAAGTCGCAGACGAAAAATGTAGAGTTTTTCTGAAGCGTGCAACCATGCAAACAATTTTTGGAATTTTTAATGCGAAAAATTTTAATTTCAAAAACGCATTGAATTTACCTAGTTTGACATAAAAGTGCATACTTTTTTCGAGAGAGTTTAATTAAAAGTTTAAACAATAAAACGTTTTTTTATATTATAAAACACCTGAATTATAACACCGAGTATAGAAGCAATAAATACACAAATAAAGTCTTTTTGGGAATTTTTTCTCGATTTCATTTTGAAATATTTGATAAGGAATTATTCAGAGATTCCGCGATGCCATTCTTCGGAGTTTTGCACATTTTATGTTCTTTTTGTGGCTCCACTGTGGAAACGTACAAAATATATCTTCTTTTTTATTGTGCGATATTAAAACTCGCAGCTTTTATATCTTTTATTCTGTTTCTGAAATGTCTTGTCAAGAATTATTCCAGTTTTATAATATTTTGTTTTCCATGTTCGAAATTTTCTCCTTTCTAATCGAAATTAAAGCAACATTTCTTTCGACACTTCACTAGTTTTTGTAAATAAATAGTTTTGAAACGAATTTAATGAAAACTTGAACATTTTTTTCAAGTTATAAGAAAAGTTTCACGAACTTTTCCACAAAGTTTTTTCACAATAATACTTTTTTACTTTAAAAAAATACCGCCATGAAGTTTAATTAAAGTGCAAGCGTGTTCAACAAATGTCACAACTCACACATATATTGTTATATTTTCACACAATGTTAAAATGTTTTTATTAATTTCATTTGCAAGTGTTAAGCGTATTTTATGTGTTGTTATTTTAAAATTGTGTGTAAGTTTTAAGATTTGAAAATGTGTAGTTTTTTATTTAAATTTTTACAATGTAGCATGTCTTTCAGCACGCAAAGAGCTAAAAAGTAGAAACTTCAAGGCTAGAGAATTACTTTCCGCCAAACACTCAATTACCTATATCTGCGATACCATCACACCACTCCATCCCACCCATTCACCATCACCACATGATTAACACCACCACCACCACCACCACCACCACCACCACCACCACCATCACTCCATCACCATATACGATTAACTTCACCACCGCCATAATTCCATCACTAAATACGAATAACCTCAACACCACCACCACCACCAACCCTTCACAGACGGCAGTTATCTCCACACTAGCCACCTTCCCGCCCTTCTCAAGTCCTCACCCACCTCCCTCTTGCCCCATCTCCAATACTGCCTCCGCTTCTGGTACATCATCAGGAAAGGTCGACCTGCAGCCGGAGACGTCACACTGGCCGTTTACTTGACCGAGGACCAAGCTTTACTGCGGCCCGAATGGCTTATGTCTTCCTCCAACACAAGAGCCAAATGGCACAAGCGTAAGCGCACGAAGCCACCCATGGACTGGGACAGTGCAGGCTGGCGACTGGCCGAGGTGGTGGTCGAACCTCCTCCCAAGGCCTTCAGAGTTCTCTTCAATGCCAGGAATGGATTCTCTTCTTCTTCGTCTTCTTCATCATCCACCTTCGCTTCTGCTTTTCCGTCTTCGTCGCATCTCCGAAACGTGTGGCAAGATGGAGGTGTTGCGCTTGACGACGTCAGCATCCTGGAGGGACCTTGTTCTGGAAGTGAGCACGTGTTTGTCTTGCAAACGAAAATGTTCCGTTTCTTTCAGTTTACATTTTTAACGTTAATGAATATATGTATAATGTCATTAATGAATTTCCAATGCAACTGAATGAATTTCTAATGCCATTGGATATATTTTTAATGCCCCTGAAGACATTTAAATGTCTTTTCTAAACTGCATTTCTAGAGAGCAATTGTGTTTGCTTGAGCACTAGCTACTTTCAAGCGTTCTCAGCATGTTGCTATGAAAATCTAGATGGAGCGAAAGCATAGACTAATGCAGGATTGTGCGTGGATTGAAAACGGTTAAAAGGTATTTCCCACTCATCCCCCTCGTCCATCCTTCCGCGTTAAGTGCTAGTGCATTGACTCAAGTACTTTTATCGATCAAACGCGTTTTCAGAGGAATTTATGCGTTTAACACGTACTTGAGTGTGTTTTCAAGCATCAACAAACTCCAGTAAATTTACTAAAACTTCATGTAAATTCGATCCTTGCTGCGTAATGCGATCTCGTGCTGGAGCGACGCATAACGGAGGAGCGGCTGCGGGATTTTTATGCAAATTTATAGAAAAAGTCAAACGGGAACGTTAATGAAGTGGGATTAGTTACAAATTGAGATCGAATTGGATCGTTGGTTTGCAACGAGGTTGTAGTGCCTGTTTCGGTGTTGTGCTGTAGTCGTGCAAGGACCGATGGGTCGCTGGTGAAGTTATCGAGAAACCAGCATGGCGGCTTTTTTGGAGCTAATGACGTTTTTCACATAAATTTTAACTTTTTTATGGAATGAAGGCTGAATATTAAATTTTAATTTGAAGTTTTATTTATAGACTATAAATTATTCAGCACTTTTTTTAAAGATTAAATTTGTAACTTTAAAGTTCAAATGTTTTTTTATTTCTTCCAATTCTATTATAAAAGCAGTTATTGCATTTTGATTGGTTGAGAAGCGTTTAGGAATTTCATTAATTTTTTAAATTGAAGTTTTAACTGATACTCATAATGAGATTTTGAGTTTGGGGCATTTATCAAGGCAAGTCTTTGACAAATCGTCTTAATCATTGAGTTTTACGCCTTTTTTATGCACGCTATGATGCATTCTAAAAAATTCCAGAAACTAAGATTTTTGCCGTGGGCTCCATAAAAATGTATGATTTAAATAATGGTTTTGTGAATGAAAAAACGTTATCTTCATCTACGTGAATAATAAAGATTAATAAACAAATACATAAAAAAAGGGGACCCAGAGCCTCAGAGGCGCATTATGTAGGTCAGGTCAGCTAGCAGATTATGTAGGTCAGTTCAGCAAGCAGATGAATAATTTACAATTTTGTAGATTGTCTTCTAAGAAAGCGCTATAAAAGGACGATTACGAAATTCAATTATGAATTAGTGCGCAATCAAAGGCTGTGTTATGAGGGCTCCATCACGTTTGAGTGCCTGTCATGCCGGATTTTCAGAGCAGAATTAAGGGCGTTCCTCCGATGGAGGTTTGAAGCCAGGTGTTTAAGTATGATGGTGTGTAGGAAGTGTCCAAGTGTTTATGGTTGAAGGGTTGAATATCAACAAACTATTTTTATGGAATGCTTTGTTTCTTCTCTAAACGGAAGGTGTTTAAAAATTATAATTACGACACTTTAGCCTAGAGTGTTAAGACTGGAGTGTTGAAACAATATAGGAGTTAATAAACGATGTAGCGATAATGATGATGGTGATGATGATGATAATGATGAAGATGCCAATGATGATGAAGATGATGATGTTGATAATGATAGTTTATGACTAGCCTTCTAAATTATAAGCTGAAAACGTTGTGAATGCTGAATTATCGAGTGAAGTGGCTTGTGATAATGATGGTATTGTTGATGATTGTGTTGGAGAAAGTGATGATCATACGCTAGGCTAGTTACTGTTTTCTGACGAAAACCAAATTTGTAAAGCTGTTTTTTCGAGTAACTTTTGCTCTCTCGCTTGACTTATTTATAATCATTGAAAAATAGAAATAGAGCAGAAAACAAAATTGAAAATCAGTCGTAAAAAGAGTGGAATCGATGGAGGTGACGTAGTATCATGAGTAGCGACAGTGCAACCAGAAATTGCAACGCGGCACTTAATCAAAAGCAAAGATCGTTATTGAAAAGAGGTTCTCATCAGTTTCAGCATCCACAGCTTCGAAAGCACTCAAGAGGATGCTCAAGCATTGCTTAAACAACCATCTCTATCTTTTCCATGAAAACTGTTGTAATTTTTTTCCTTCACAACCTCCCATTATTTCAATATTCCTTTTTTATTCATTCTTTCTCAACCACCCCCTACCATTCCTCTGTCAACCACATTTCATTTATCCCCGTCTTTTTTTCTCCCCCTTCACAACTATCCACAATCTCTCTCCCTTAACAACCCTCAAGGGCCCAAAACAATCTCTCCCTTTATCTTCTCTACAACAAGCAAAACTTTTTTTCATATTTCTAGTCGATATTATTATTATTATTACTTAATTATATTAATAAAAAAATAGTAATAATATAGTTATAATAAATATAATTATATTACTACTTATTATAATAAATTATTTTTTTTCCAGTTGACTTGCAATGCAACTTCGAGTCGACCACGTGTGGATGGCTTTCTCACGACGTGAACTACCACGACCACACCAGGGGCGCCAGTCACATGATTTCAAGCCATCAGTGGAAACTGTACGATTACAAAAACTCTGAAATCAAAGATGACCACTACGACAAGTCATCGCTAGATGGGAGTGAGTGTGGGGGTGTTTGTGTGGTGGGGTGGGAGTGGGGGTGGTTGTGTGATGGGGTGGGAGTGAGTGTGGTTGTGTGGTTGGATGGGAGTGAGTGTGCTTGTGTGGTGGAGTGGGAGTGAGTGTGCTTGTGTGGTTGGATGGGAGTGAGTGTGGTTGTGTGGTGGGATGGGAGTGAGTGTGGTTGTGTGGTGGGGTGGGAGTGAGTGTGGTTGTGTGGTGGGGTGGGAGTGAGTGTGAGACAAAAATAAAAATTTATAAAAATTGCTGTTTAAAGATTTTTATTAAGCTTTTTAGTTGTAAAAAAACTTCAATTTTTTCAATTTCAAAGTTTTGGAATATTTTCAAATATATAAAAATATTGTGAATTTACGTATCTAGCCTTCTTTTAATACTTCTGTCATATATAGGTTTTGAGCGCTGAGTTACTGCCTCTGAAATGAAAGTTTTTATAGCTTCATATATTTTAAAGAACTCTTTCGCTTTTTCATTTCGCGACAACTCGTCGAGTGTTGAGCCTATGTCATGAACTCTTTTTAAACTTTTTGTAACTTTTTCTCACTTATTACAATCTATCCATTCTTCACCATCCGTCATTTGTTGCTCGTGCGATGCTGCGAGAAGGATAAATCGAACATTACAGAGCCGTAAATCCGGCTGTAAACGCTGGAAATGTTGGATTTTATTATGAGTTACAAGCGGACTGACGCGTATTGAAGGCTTGATGGCTTTGCCGATTGGATAGATGCGAGGAAGATTTGAAAAGCTCAAACTACTTGAAATGCACTAAAAGCAAACAATTTGTTCGATTCAGCGAGGATGAATGGGGTGTGAAGAGCGTAAAAGTGGTATAATGAGGGTTATAGGGGTGTGAGTAAGGGTGAAAAGGGTGAAGAGTTGAAAAGGGGTGTAAGAAAGAAGAAAGTGGTGTGAGGAGGGTGACTTACAAGGACCAATAAAACGACAATGCGCATGAACATTCATTTTCGAGGGGATTGCAC
Organism: Piscicola geometra; assembly: GCA_943735955.1. Classification (NCBI taxonomy): domain Eukaryota; kingdom Metazoa; phylum Annelida; class Clitellata; order Hirudinida; family Piscicolidae; genus Piscicola; species Piscicola geometra. The sequence continues at coordinate 5,834,668 of OX030958.1, read as the reverse complement.
TTAAGTTATTCTCTGTCTTCCTGCCTGCCATCAATTCTAATGAGTCTTTTGTGAGTCGTCTTATTGCCACGACATAATTCGTCATTACAGCCTTCCATTCCTCTAATTCCGCACTAACTCAATCAATTCATTACTACGTTGTCTTTTAATTGTTCTTAAGAAATAAAAATGTTAAAATCTTTGAAGTTTTTATAAGCTTTACCCAAGTATACCACCACCCCTCCCCAGATGGAAAATTTGCTTATGTAGTCTTTCCAGCATCGTCATCAGCACCATCCTTCGTCTCCAAGGAGATGGGTCTCTTCATAAGCCCTCCTATTTCGTCCACCTACAAAGAAACCCTCTGTTTCTCTTTCTGGTTGGTGGGTTTTGGTGGTGCATGGATCTAATTGGTTGGTGTTGGTTGGGCATGGACTTGATTGGCGAATGTATGGAGCTCGTAATTTAGAAATTATTTTTTTATTCTCTCAAGTTTTTTCTACTTCTTATATATGTATTTATATCAAAAACTCATTTTACTTCTCATCTCATGATCTATCTAATAAATTTATCAACTACGATAACTTAACCACAAAACATGCAAAAATGCCAGAAAAACACAAAGTTTTCACAAATTTTTGCTTTGTGAATACAAGCTTCGCTTCTGAGCAGTCGTACTTTGCATATAAATAACATTCAAACAAAATGGCAGGTATATAATTGTCCTGAGACGACTTTTTAACATTGTTTTTAAAATCTTGCAGCATCAATATTACCTTTCACGTTTCCACATAATGAAGATGATGATGAGGATGATTATGATAATGATTATTATTATTGTTAATTTCTTTTTTTTTCTTCTTTTTTTTCCACGTTTTCCTATCGGTGTTATATTTTCCTTTTACTCTTTTTATTGAAAAATTGTTATTAATTGCCTTCCTTAGTCATTTGATGACATTTGTGTGTTGGTGTGTGTGTGTGTGTGTATTTGTGTGTGTGTGTTTGTGTGTGTGTGTGTGTTTGTGTGTGTGTGTGTGTGTTTGTGTGTGTGTGTGTGTGTGTGTGTGTGTGTGTGTAGGTTTATGTGTGTGTTTGTGTGTTTATGTGTGTGTGTTTGTGTGTGTGTGGATGTGGGTGTGTGTATGTGTGTGTGTTTGTGTGTTTTTGTGTGGATGTGTGTGTGTGTGTAGTGTGTGTTTGTGTGTATGTGTGTTTGTGTTCTAATGCCACCCTCGCGTCTCCACGCCTTGCAATTCTTTTCTTTAGCTTTTTTATTTAATTTTCAACTTTTTCATTAACTACCTTATTGTATTTATACACTTTTATTTCATTCCTAATCAAACAGAGCTTTCAGAAAGCATTCCACCTTCATTGCAATTTTCTTGATCCTTCATAATCCTTTAGAATCCTTAAACCACCACACACAGAATTTTGATTATTTTTTTCATTAAAAACGAATTCCTTCCACACCACACCTCCCAGTGCCACCCCAAACGCATCGTACGCATGCGTGTTAACGTCAGAGTCAGTAATCTTCTATGGTTTACTCTCCACCGTAAACACTACACTGCAGTTTATGCATTTAAATGCAAAAAAAATTCATTTATATTTTTGTACTTCAGTGTAGTGTACACCTAAAAACCTAAAATTAAGTGAGCGAGTCGCTGAGTGGTTTAAAACTTGTGGCTTAAAGTTATAGTACGTGGCTTCGATTCAGGCAAGCCCTAGTAGTTAGCATTTCTTGGAAAGGGAATAAGTGCCACTAAGATCAGCTCAAGCTCCTTTAACTAGAGACCGACCGAAACAGATATTTTTATTTCGGCCGAAACCGAAATTAGGCCGAAATTAAAATCCCATTTTCGGCCGAAACCGAAATTCAACCGAAATTGTAGTCAGATTTTCGGCCGAAACCGAAGCCGAAACCGAAATTTTTTCCAACTTTTATTAAAAATGAAAAAATAGTATTCAACGATGACAATGCCAGTTTAATAAGTAAATCCAAACAAGCGTATATTTTAAGCCAAAAATAAAAGTTTTTCAACAAAAATTTATTGATGTTGTCAGGCTTTGCTTTGGTCAGACTGACATTTTGTAAAAAACTTCCAAATAGGATTCAACGACATTCTCACAATTTATTTTTGAATTAATTATTCGAAGCCAAATCTTCTCGTTCTTTCGACTTATATTTCAAAGCATGGATATCTAGAATTCCACATGCTTGTATATCTTATTCGAATAATGTGTGTGTTTGTGTGTGTGTGTGTGTGTGTGTGTGTGTGTGTGTGTGTGTGTGTGTGTGTGTGTGTGTGTGTGTGTGTGTGTGTGTGTGTGTGTGTGTGTGTGTGTGTACCTCTAATAAATCTGGATCATTGCCAAAGATGCATTTAACTTTCCCATCACATCTAATAGATATCTAATAGAGATGAGAATCGAACCCAAACTTAATAATTCGAGTTCGATTGAGGATATACAGATACTTACTTTTGACAATAGCATTTTTTAAACAAATGTTTTAAGAAATAGAATTTGCTTAAAAAAAGTTTTGTTAAATATCATCATTGAACGTATGCCAATTACTTAAATTTCAAATACATGATTGTTGTTCCAGATGCTTGTATATGTATATGTTATTCGAATAATTAGTCTGATGACACCCATAAATCAATCAACCACGATAACTAGTAGATATCTAATAGAGAATCGAATCCGAACTTAATAGTTCGATTGAGGATACAGATATATCAGATAAACTACATAAATAAATAAAAATTTCGGTTTTTCGGTGAATATGAGATCCATTTCGGCCGAAACCGAAATTGAGCCGAATTTACAATATTATTTTCGGCCGAAACCGAAAAATTGCCGAAATTGTAAAATTAGATTCGGCCGAAACCGAAAAAAGGCCGAAACTAAGAAAATTGGCAATTTCGGCGCCGAAACCGAAACCGAACCGAATTTCGGTCGGTCTCTACCTTTAACTAACATTCTAATACAAACTTTCTCTTACGGTTGTGGAAACTTCAACTTATTGAAACTCCATAGTGCACAAGTATTCCGCGTGAGAAACTCCACATGAAACTAAAAGCAGGAAGTGCACCTGGAGTGTTGCGCAGTTAATTGTCTTTCGTGATATGTATGTACTTCTTTTGTGGAGAGTGATAATGAGACATAGAATGAGGCGTAAACGTGAGTGAAGCAGGCATTAAATGTGGAAGGGTGGGAAGAGGTTTTAAAGAAAGTCAGTTTTGGATTGTAGAATGGCTTGGCGGGATGCATATTCAGTTTTTTCTGTATTGTTTTGCGGTCATGACTCAAGTAGAAGATTTCGGAAAAGATGTATTTGCTGCTAAAGGAAAGACTTTAATGCTTTTGGTTTCAAAGCACCCAAAGAGATCAATAGTGATATTTTTCAAAGATTTTTCTGTATAAAACTTTGTTTCAATCCAGCGCTGGATCAAACATATTTTCACATTTTAAGTAATCTAAAACCATTTTGGGTATCTTAGTTGACAGAAGCCAAAATGTGTATTCCAGAATGATTTTACAATACACTATGCCTTTCATGCATTTTGTCTACATTACTTGTGAACCTCCCAATTTTCAAAGTCAAAATGTATTTGCATGTTGACTGTAATGGCCAGCATAGATCATTAGTACCTATGCGGAACCCGAAAGTTGAGGCTACATGACCATAAAGCTTTGCTAAATTTCCAACCTGAGTCTTGTTGTTTAATTTTCTTGCAAATTGGTTTTTTGAAAAGTTTCATTTCAAGCGATTCTGCTTCGGAAAGTGGGTCACAAAAGTTCAAATGGACTTTTTAACGCTCTGCGTGTGGTCTTTTCGTGAATACTTTGAGGTCGATTGTGAATGTTTTGAGGTCGTAAAACACTGTTCAAGCAAAACCGTCGAAAAGTTTGGAAAGTGTTTTTTATTCTTTTAATTTTGTTGGAATATGCAGAGATATACTGAAAATCTTCTTTCATTTTATTAAAGATGCAAACGACAGATGGCAAAGTAAGCTGTAATGAGCTTAATACATTCTTGATTAACCCTCTAATCTGAGACGAACTCTGTCAGGAAATTTATTCAAAACTTTTGTTCTTGTCTGCTTCAGTCCACTGCTCTCGTTACAAAGAAAGCAAGTATATATCTTCATTCAGTGCCTCTCAATGGTGCCAAGCAACTAGACTTGCATGCTTTTTAATTTCTTAGACCCAATTGAATTTTTAATTTTTTTTATAACTTCTTTTGCATGCTTTGAATAACTTTATGAAATGGTTTGCTTAGAAATTCAGACATGAAGATTAAACTATTGCGATTTTGAAAACATGCAGAGCAGGAACCACAGTTGCGCATATAAACTCAAGGAATATGAATTATTCACATCTTGGGACCCGCAGTGCATGCAGAAACCAACCTTCAGTTTAACCCCTGTCTCCTGTCTTTCACTTTACATTTTTAAATGATATTTTGTTCATTTATCTTTGTTAGTGTTCTGATGGCAAGCAAAGCTTGCATTGTAACGCTCTTGAAGTCTGTTTTTATATTTTAAAATAAGATTTTTATTTTCAGTTTTTATAAATATTATTCACTTTCATGTATTCCCTCCAAAGATCATGCACAGCTCTGTAATATTAGTTTCTGTGCGTGCTTTAATGCAGGTTTCTTGTTCAAGGAGTTATAATGTTTGTTTTGAAATTCGATATTTTTTCATAAAAGCCGTCTCGAATATTAAATTTTTTGTTATTGAATCGTGCGTGGATTCTGCCAATAAGGCCTTGACGTTTTTTGACAACAGCTTTGTGATTCGGCAACTCTCCCAGAATACTTTTTAGAATTTCTAAATTGAAATAGTTTTGGAAAAACGAAGTTCTCTTCCCTCCTTTTTTCAAAATTGATATTTAATTTAGAAAGTGAAAGTTTCTCAGCACTCTCGCAGATTAAATTCTTGCGACTTTCGCAGCTTTTAATTATAAAAATATGTATTCTTGAAAAATTAATACCAGAATATTCTCATATTATGGTGGCAGCTTGAGCCTTCTTTAAAAGAAAAGCATTCAAAGAAACTTAATTTACAAACATAATATTTTCAAAATTGTTCAAGTATATTTTTATATATTTATTAATGCATTCCTGCTTCAAGGTCTCAAATAGATTCGCTTCAAGCCCTCAAAAGACTGACCAACGTTTAAAGATTTTCCATTATTCAACATGCGCCAGTTCTTTTAAATTTATCATTTTCAAAATAAGTAATTAAATTAATATTTTCCATTCTTAAATGTATACTCGCTCAATTCGAGAGATTTCACTTGAACATTCGCCGATGGGGTAATGTTTTGAGCAAACACAATTAGCATAGCTGCGATATACGATTCCCTTCACTTTCTTTTCTTATCTCTCCACTCAAGTTCACTCACAAACTCTATTTCTAATTGATTACTTTTTTTCAGCTTCGAAAAATTCTTAGGGTTTTTGAACAGCTTTATGAGGCAAATCTGTAGGCATAATCACTTTCCCAGTCTTCGATCAATTAAATATTTATAAATTAAACATCCAAGCTAAACAAATCTGCATGGAATCCACAGGAGCGAGCCATGATTCAATCTTGATTCGACTTCCGCAGATGCCAGCACTGACTTGTGCACACGCGTGAGTGGGTAAGTGAAGACGACTGCAAGGAGACGAAGGTCTAATTAGTGGCACTCATTAGCATGGAAATGAAGGCACGGAATAATTAAATGCAGATCAGGGTTTTGGCTGCTCAGAAATTATACAGCAGCGTTCCTACGTATGTGGGAATCTTTTTGAACAGAAAGCAAATTCCTTTTTTTTCCATGCTACGGGAGTTCTTAGACTTATTACTACTAGGCTATTAGGGGGTTTTAAAAGCACCAATCAGCGACATCATCATCAAACATCAACATTCTTCTCCTTCTTATCTTCTTTCTCTTCCTCCTCTTCTAAAATCTTCTCTTCTTTTTCATCAAAATCATCACTATCATCATCATCATCATCATCATCGCCACCACCATCATCATTCATCATCATCATCAGCGACATCTGCATCATTATGAGCGTTGAAACGTCTGAATGAGTTTCAGGCTGTCATTCACTCCACGCCACTATTCCAATTAAATCTACTCCACCCTCAAATTTCATACGATACCATTCCACCTAATTCCACTATTTTAAATTTAAATTCCACTGTAATCATTCTTGGTTTTTCACCCAGCTTCAACCAATTACCCATTCTTCGACCATTTCTTTAAATAATCATCATTGATTATAGCAATTAAATTTTCTCTGGCCAACCAATACTTGCACACATCGAGCTCAACTTCACTTGCAGTTTATTTGTCCGCTATTTTACTTTTTGCCTCCTTCCATTCTAAGTCCCAACCAGTTAATATTTCATGGGCTATTTGCTGTATTCTGGATTTTTTGCAGTTTGTTTGAAAAAGATAAAAACTCAAGTCTTGATGCAGAATTTTGTGTAGAATTTTCAAAAACAGCGTTTGGAATAAAAACGATTTGAGCGCTTAATTTTCTTTGATTTTTTGTTTTTTTGAAGCGAGTTAAGATACCGTTTTTCTAATCACTAAAAAGTATTATTCTTATTATTAATAATGATGACGATGATAATGAAGAAAAAATAAAAATAAGAAAAAGAAGTATAATAAAAAGAAGAAGATTCAAACGTGTTGCATCATGCTGGTTGTTGGAAGTGTTAGTGTTGTCCCTAATGGCACGAAGCACGCATGAAAGCTTGATGAAAGCCGCCGTCTTGTGCGAAGTCATCAGGAAAGAGCTAGCTCGAGTCTGCTTTTATGTTGCCTCCGTTTGTGAGTCAGCATCATCCAGTCTCGACTTCTTCTAGGCAATTCATGACCAGGAAGTTCGTAAAAGTTCCACTCTGACTTTACGACACACTGCTCATAATCAGCAGCCAATGCTTCTTTTATTCCGTCTCCTTTTAACTCGTGTGTTTGCTCGCAGCATTTGTGAACACTTCTCTTTTATAGCCTACTCAAAAATAAAATAAAATGTATTGTTTCGCTTTCAAACACTTTTAGAGCTTTCCTTCTTTTGACTTGCTAGTGGTTTATTATTTTCCAGAAAAAATAATTCATATAAATAAATGAAGTAATTGAAAAAGTCAATAAAAAAGCTAATTTAATGATTTCAAATGTTATCGAGTTATTGCCCACTTCAGCACAGGCATTTCCATGCCTTATTTGAGTGATATGAAAGCAGCAAGGAATTTGTATTCCTGCGTGCTGAAGCTTTTCGTGACTGGGTGCTTGCAATGCGGTCTGAATGACGTTGCTTGGATTGATTAGCATAACAATGACTTCTTGCCTTCATTCTCTGTCGCACTTCTCTCCACCCACTTTTTCTCGCAATTCTTTCGTATTTCTTAATGTCGCCTGAGTGGTGCTGCAGGCACGATCTGTCTATTCAGGAGGTTTTATGTCTAAATTAATTCTCCCAGCGCCACGACACGCTCATGTCTCGCATACGTTTAGTTTTAGTTTTCACTGACTTCCCAAGACCTTTCCTCTTCACCTCGTCAACCTCATCGGCAAATACCGAGCTAACCAGCAAACATATGAAGAATTTTTGACGTGAAGAACTCTAGGCCATTGTGATTTGAGGACGTTTGTGGCATGACAGCATCGTGTTGAGGGGGTAGTTGCCTGAATTAAGTGGAAACTGCTTTGTGTGCCTTTATAATTACTCCAGCTAACTTAATCTTCCGCCCAGCAAAATTAAATTTAATTTCCATCTCATTTATTTTAAACCAAGATGAAATATTTATTGGCACGATCTTGAATTTATTTTCAAGGAAATATTCTTCTTTATTGCTTTATTCAGGGAACTATTCAATTTTTCGCGGAATTAATGGCAGTTTCGAAAGCATCATTAATGGACCACGAAAAGCGTTTTATCCCAATACTTTTTAATGCTTATTTTATTTATTTATTCTTCTTTCTTTCTTTAAAAAATGCTTTAATGCCGGTTGTCTCAAGGTTTATAATTTATAAAACTTTTACTGTGAAAGTCGGTAGACTTTCTCTAGAGTTTTTTTAATGATATTCAAAATGAAACTGAACATTTTAGAGCTCCCTGTGGACTTGAAGATAAACTTAACAGTCTAAAAATCTGCATTAAACTTTTACAAGGGCAATTCATGTAATAGCGCATGCATATAATTTGGGTCTTTTTTCTTCTTTGCAACTCATAGCAATTAGACAATCCTACCTTCTTCGATCCACTTCACCCACTCTCGTCAATTCTATCCACCTACTCCATCACTCCAAACCACCCTCAACCACTCTCAGGTTCATGAAGTCGGTACGGGAGTCTTGTCAACTGAAGCTGTACACACTCTCCTACGACGAACGCTTGTCGGCGCCTCTCTGGTCGGACAGACCGTCGGCCTCCTCCTCGTATGTGGACGACGACACGCTTTTGCAGGCTGGCACTGAAGGGGAAAGTTTTTCATACGGTACTGAGGATGATGCCGCAGTGGAAAACTGGGTTCTTACGCAAGTGAAGATCACCAGCCAAGGGCCTTTCAGGGTGTGTGTGTGTGTGTGTTTGTGTGTGTGTGTGCGTGTGTGTGCGTGTGTGTGTGTGTCGGTGTGTGTGTGTATGTGTGTGTGTGTGTGTGTGTGTGTTTGTGTGTGTGTGTGTGTGTGTGTGTGTGTGTGTGTGTGTGTGTGTGTGTGTGTGTGTGTGTGTGTGTGTGTGTGTGTGTGTGTGTGTGTGTGTGTGTGTGTGTGTGTGTGTGTGTGTGTCTCTTTGCTTGCCTGTCTGGACGCATTAGTTTCTCCGAATTCTTGTACCTTTTATTTTCAAAAATAAATTATAATTTAAAATGAAGTAACTTTATTTAGTAGGTTTAAATTATTCCAATCTAATTTACAAAAATTTAGTTTGACAAATGCGGTTCGTAAAAAGAAAATTAGCTAAATTTTTAAGTTTAATACTTCAAATCTAAGTATCTCAAGTCACAGCATTGAGCAAATAATTATATTTTTAAACATTTAATTTTTTTAAACTTTAAATATTAAAAAAACAATTTTCTAAAATAATTTTATTAAATGATATTAAAAAATGTTGAATGTTATACATTTCAAAATAAATATATACCACATATTGGAAAAAAAATGTTTTTCTAAGAAATTTTTTTAAAATCATAATCATATATTTTTATTAGATACATGGAATATAATAGCTTTGTTAAAAAAATTCTTTGAAAAAATCGATTGTTCACAATTTTTTTTCAGTAGTGTAAACCCTATTAAAAATATGTGGAAAGACAATACAAATATGGTTTTGTTAAAAGTTTCAATAATTAGGCTTACAGGGAATTTGTTAAAAAGTTGGTATAAAATATTGTTGTGATTTTTATCAAAAAACTACAATTTTTAATGCCAGATCGTCTGAGATAAATAAGGTGTTCATAGCTATTTTTCCAGCACTGTCTACAAAAAAACATATGGACAATTTCTTGAAGTGTTTCTGGAAGAAAATTGAAAATAAAACATGACAGGGCTTATTTATAGACTTTCACGACCATTTTCAAATCGTTACTAGACATTATTACGTTTAAAAAACAAAAAGTAAAAAAACAATAAAACCAATACATTGCAATACAGAAAAATACAGTATAATGCAACCAATAAATTACAAAACAATACATCAAATACTGTAAAATACTATACAATACAACACAGTGCAAAAAAATAAAAGGCAATAAAATAAACTAAATACAATACAAAGCAGTAAAATAAAATTTAATCAAAGGGCGTTCACGCATGCAAGTCTCAAGACCACAACTCCTTGCAGGTGATACTGCAGGCTTCGCGACAAGATTCTACAGACTACTGCATGGTGGCTGTCGATGCAATGAGGCTGGACAGGAGTGCTTGCAAACACAGTGGGTGAAGGGGGTTTGGATGATTTTTGTGATGCAGCGGGTTGGAAATTGTTTTTAATTATTTTCATTAAATGTTCTATTAAAATTGTTGTTATTCTTTATTTATTTTTATTATTTTATTATTTTTTACTCTTTCTATATATTATTATTATTATTATTATTATTATTATTATTATTATTATTATTATTATTATTATTATTATTATTATTATTATTATTATTATTATTATTATTATTATTATTATTATTATTATTATTATTATTATTATTATTGCTATTGGGTATTTGGTGAAAAGCTTTGGGTATGTTGATGGAAAAAAATGATTGTAGAGGTAAAAAATGAAAAAGGAAAAGTTTTATTTTGAAATTAAATTCTCATCTGTTGAAATAAGAGTCGGAAACTTGAGATGAAGTGTTTTGTTTGAAGAAAAAAAAAGAAAAAACTTTTTTAGAAAATTTAACAAGATAATTGCATATAGGCGAATTAAGTAGCAAACAAATAAGAAAGAAAGACATGAAGATAAGAGAAAAAAGTGTTTTTGAGAATGTAGAATAATTTCAGAGACACATGCTTAATGAGAATTCGCTTGCGCCATGCGTCTTGTTAATTCCACTGTAAAGTTGCCATCAGAAGAGCCATAAATCTCACGAACTTGATTTTTAAACCAGCGTTTTGTTATTCAATTGCTAAAAATTGAATTAATAAATTTGAATTATTTAAAAATTGAAACTAACTTTGAGAATCTTGTTCAGTTTCAAGTTTTTGTTCAGCTGATAAATAACATCATTATATTACAACACTTACAATTCAGGCTGTCTTCCGAACGAGTTTCGTTGCTCTGACGGCCTTTGCGTCGGTCCTGAGTCTCGCTGCAACGGTCTGACCGAGTGCGCAGATGCCTCCGACGAAGAAGAATGTTCTCCAGCCTTCGAAACCTCCCTTTCCAACGACAGTTGGTTACGTCTCTTCATCTTCATGCTCAACGTTTTAAATGTCCAATATTCTTCGGCTTAAAAATTCTTTTTAATCTATTTAAAATGAATAAATAAATTTTTCGTAAGGGGCTTTTGAACTGTCAGTAAGAATTAGTTTGAGAAAGCTGGCAGCAAAATAATTGCGAATGATAATACATGAATATGTAATTATTATGAATAATAAATAATATTATTATTATGAATTATAAATATAATTATTATTATGAATCAGAATAAATATAGTCATAACTATAAATCAATAAATATAACCATAATTATGAAACATAATAAACACAGACATATTTATAAATCAATACGACTTACACGTCTGCTGATAACTTGGATGCGGGAATATTTATGATCTGAAAATTGTTTCTACACAGCCTACCTGTTTCGCCATCAATCACGCAAACCAGCAAAGTTCCCGCATTTATCCGCAATACTTACTACTCTTGTTAGTTTCCAGCTTTAAAAATCAGAAAAAATACTTGTTTGTTTATCGTTTAGAATATTTTTTTAAAATTGAAAGCTTATCAGTGATTGAGACTTTGCTAGTTGACGTTTCCATGCAATTAAGCGCCTAATCTCAAGATTAAACACAACCTCGCTAGGCGGTAGAACGCGACAGATTTTTAAATAATCGTAGTCGTTTTGACATTTTATCTTGATTAAAACTTGAATTTGCCGTATCTCAGTCAAATCAACATTAATTGATTTTATAAATTAACCTATTCAAATTTTTTTAATATGAAGTGTATTAAAAAATCTTTTTCAAATAATGTAACGTGGATCTACCTAGTCTCTTACTTCTTACAGTTTCATACTTTTCTCTATTCAAACCCACCCCTCCATCCCTTTATCTGCCTCTTCACTTATCTATCCATTCCATCCATCAAATCACCCACTCTTTTCTCACCCACCCACCCTTCTATATATCTATCTATCCATTCATCTACCCACCCAATCACTTACCCATCCTTTCACTCATCCATCCATCTACTCATCTTCCCACCCTTCTATACACCCACACTCATCCACCTAATCACCCATCAATCTACTCAGCTATTCACCCAATCCCTCACCAAACCACCCATCCATCCATCCATCCATCCATCCATCCATCCATCCATCCATCCATCCATCCATCCATCCATCCATCCATCCATCCATCCATCCATCCATCCATCCATCCATCCATCCATCCATCCATCCATCCATCCATCTATCCATCCATCCATTCATCCATCCATCCATCCATCCATCCATCCATCCATCCATCCATCCATCCATTCATTCATCCATCCATCCATCCATCCATCCATCCATCAATCCATCCATCCATCCATCCATCCATCCATCCATCCATCCATCCATCCATCCATACATCCATCCATCCATCCATCCATCCATCCATCCATCCATTCATCCATTCTTCCATCTCAGGCACCACATGTCGTGCTCCGTCTCTCCTCTGCAACAACGGCACTTTCTGCCTTCCAGAGAAGTGGTTGTGTGACGGCATGAACGATTGCTTGGATGGACTCGACGAACTGGACTGCAGCTACAGTGAGTGAAGCTGCGAGAGCAAAGTTAACGAAATATCAAATTCGTGCTTTAATCATATTTAATGGAGATTATATAGGTTTTTAAATACTAAATGAGCCGTTTTATGTGTAGTTGAAATGAGGCACATATGCTCATACGACCGTTTAATGTTTGATAGAGGAAAATTGCTGTAGTTCCGATAGCTCACTACTGCTTCTTAACGACGCTCTTCATCTCTTAACTAAATTTTTTAGATTTCTTTCAGACGATATTTTCTTTTTCATCTCCCGCTGGAACTGATGGGTGATTTCAATATTTGATGTCTCAGAGCGATGAATAATGCCAGGCGTTTTTCAAGTTCCTAATGCATTTTAACTTATGGAAGCTTCGCTAGACATGCGCAGAAGTAAAGCTTTTGAGAATTTGAATCGGACAGATTCATCAAGCTGGGAGCCAATGCATTTTCAAATATTTAACAAAGCTTTCGCATCCATTATTTAAATCGTTTAATCTTTTCAGAAAATTATTTTCAGAGAGTTCCATCGTTAATATTAACCACGTTTTATTGAAAGCACTGAACATTTACTTTCATTTGATATAAAAGTGATATGCTTTTTTCTCAACTTCTCCAATACACAACCATCATCCTATTACTATCGCCACCAATGCAGCCAAGAACACAGAAGACGTCGATGAGATGTACGAGCAAGAGTTGAGTCCAGAAGGCGGATATTTCACCGAGGAGAAGGAGGAAAACTCCGATGGCGTCGACAATGAGGGCGAATGCACCGATGAAGACTTCCATTGTCTAAGCAACAACGAGTGTGTCTCGATCGAAGACGTGTGCGACGGAGTGGCTCGATGTACTGACCAATCTGATGAAACTAACTGCTCCGAAGGTTTTTCTTTAGCGCTATATATCTTTACATTATTTACTTTCCATTCCATTCATTGTCGTATTTTTGTGTCCAGCTTAATGTTTGGTTACTACGAGGTCTTCCATTATTTTCATAGCTAGCTTGAACCGCAAATTTCCGTATTGCTGCTTTACGACAATACTTACTGCTTGCTTTTAGCCCTGTTTTTTAACGCAGTTTTTATGCTATTTAACGAGGTGCTTTGGCTTTTTTATCCGCCCTAAACAATTCAGCCGCTAAAGCCAAATCTAGCGTAACAAAGGCTTTTGCAACATAACGTGACCTAAATGTTATTTGACCAATAATAAAAGTGTCCTATTTAATTTCCAGTGGCTGGCTACATGCCAGGAGGCTGTCCACCCTTCTTCAACCCTTGTTCTCCCGGCAGTCCTTGTGTCTCCCCCAGCATGCTATGCGACGGCAAGGCCGACTGTCCGAATGCTGCAGACGAAGAAAAAACCCACTGCATCTCGAAAACTGGTGTGTGATTTTGTATTTATTTCAATTTTAGTTGCTTGAAAAGCAATTTAACGATAAAAAAATCTTAAAATAAGTCCTTGTATCAATCTTGATCTGTCAAATCCAACTCATTACAAACGTCACATCCACAACGCACTCACATAAATCTTACGTCACATCCACAATTAAGTCACACACACACATGAATCTCACAGGAAACCAGAAGCAAAAGTCAATGTCAGTGGTGGTGGGAGTGGTGTGCGCCATTATTCTCGTCCTGCTGCTCATCATCTGTGTCGTGGTGTTTCTCCTCTTGTCAAAAAGACGTCTGAAAAGATGCCAACCACGAGGTAGGTGTCTTCCGCCTCCTTCCATCAGCAGCATCGCCGTCATTTTTAACTCCCCCGAGGAGGCCGATGGTAATGCTCTCAAGGATTATCATAGCTTATCTTGTGTGTGCATGTGTGTCCTTGTAGACCAATAACGTTTTTAGCATAAATTCATTAGATTTCACTGTTTTCCGTTGTCATTCGGGTCCGATAAGAACTTTTGTATGCTGTAAAACACCCATTTCAAATGCACCTTTAGCGATTTTGTTACGGGGAGGAAAATAGACTTCAAGTTAAACGAAATGTTTGCCGAATAGTATCTGTCATTATGACTTTTTCCGATGTGTTTTTAATGGTCATAAAGGCCTTCATAAACTATGGCCTGCTGTAGTGTTAAAGCCCACAACCGTTCTTCGAAATATGTTGTATTCGTTATTGGGGAATTCCACTAATGTTTCAATCGTTCTTTAACTCCATCCGCAGCGTGCAAGAATCAACAAAAAGCATTGAAGAAGATTTTGGAAGAAAACAATGATAACAACAATAACAACAACGATGATGACGACTGTAACAACAGCAACAACAACAACAACAAAAACAAGCAACTCAACTACAAAGACGAGTCGATCAGCTTTCTACAGGACGTTTCTGGTCAGAAGAGCGCCAAGCAAGGCGGGCCAAACGACAGCAATGTGAGATCTTTTTTGTTTAATTTTTTGGATTTTTATGGAAGATCATTTGATGAAAACAAAATGAAGGCATTATTTCACAGTCATTAAACATGACGACTGGTGAATTACAAATCTATCTCGTATAAGATCCTTTTGCTGAATTATTCAGAGAACATATTTCCGTTTTAAAGCGACTTTGAGCCTGATTTCCAATAGGAATTTCACAAAAATGAAACTTCATCATTATTTGTCAAGCGCAGCTTCTGTTTAGTTCTTATAAAATACACGAAGATTAGTGATCCACAGATATTTTCAACTAATAGCTGCAGAATAATTCATACTGGCCTTAGGTGTAAAATTGAAATAATCGAAAATAAATTAAAAATTATCAATGACTTCTATTAAACTTCCACATCCACACTGATTCGCAGAGGGACTTGGCTTATTCGGACCTCGACGGCGACCTCTCAGCCAAGACGGACTTCGATTACAGAGACTTTGGTTTTTCTTCGCCCTCTCAGCGTCGCAAACTGGGTGTTTTCAACCAGGCATCCAGACAAAAAGGATTTTACTCGGCGGCCAATGACAGGGGTTCAACAGCAAATTCCGTGGGAGACCACATCTACGAGGAGCCTTCAGGAATCCTCTCTCTGATGCAGCCTGGTAGAGTGTACGGTGAGTAGTGGTAGTTTAATGTGGCATTCGGAGTACATTTTAAAACGGCCTTTGTAGAGGGTGAGAACAGTCGTGGAATTTTGAGAACGGAAAACGAACTAGATTTTAATTTTTGAATGTGGAAAAGGCGTTATGCAGAGCATTTACTTCCAAATTTAACTCTTTTTCTTCGCTAAGTTATTCGGTTTAGTTGCATGTTAAAATTTTACAGAATGTTTTTTATTTGAATTAAGTGAATAAAAAAAAATTATAAAATAAATTAATAATTGTAATAGTATTCAATCTCAAAACGTAATGGCGAAATTAAATTACGAAACTTGTCAAGCGATGGCTAGAGCACGTGTCTGTGATTCAGTTGGTGTTTTAATAAGGCATTGTATCACCTAAGTTATGTGACTTGTGTGCCTTGGTGTGTGAAGTCGTAGATTTCTTTTTATAGATTTGTTTTCATTAGTTGTATTGTTTGTATGCAACGCTCTCTAGCTTAAGGCTGGAAAACTTTCTTTAAAGTTGTAACTAAGTTTTAGTCATATTTTTTAAACAGTCCTTGTCATTTTTGGATCGTATGAACTGCTTTGATGCCTAATAGAAGAGGATTATCTCTGTTTATTGATTGGAATTCTTTCATGAAATATAGTTAGAAATATATTTAAATATGTATTTGAATATTTATATAAATATGTATTTGAATATTTATATAAATATGTATTTGAATATTTATATAAATATGTATTTGAATATTTATATAAATATGTATTTGAATATTTATATAAATATGTATTTGAATATTTATATAAATATGTATTTGAATATTTATATAAATATGTATTTGAATATTTATTTAAATATGTATTCGAAAATTAATTTAAATAATTATTAGAAAATTTATTCATATTTTATTAATATATTGGTTTAACAAAATTATTTTCAAACTAAACATTTCAATTTCAACAGACGAACACTTGGAAAACTTCGATGAATCAAAGCACAGTGAGTTGAAAAAATCTTTTTTCTTTTCTAAATGAATCTGAAATAATTAAGAAAATACTATCTGGCTTAGAAAATAGTTTTTATTTTTGGTAGTTGTTCTATTGTTTCACTTGAAAACCGTCTCCAAGATTCAGAACTGAGATTTTCACCTGGCTCATCGAGATTTCTTTCATCAATCCAACAACAGCAACAACTACAACAACAACTACAGCAGCAACAACAAGCACGCAACACATTATCTTCAGTCGCCAACCCATCAGCCACTTGCCATCGCATCTCTCGCATCCGCTTGGGCACCACAGCGCTGCAGGCGAGAACAGACGCAGCGGGGTGGTCAGACAATAGAGGCCACGCCACGATGGGAAGACCTTCCAGAAACCAACAAACTTCTTTCCTAGACAGCCGACGCAAAAGTGGCGTTGATATAATGGCAAACTCTCCCACCTCACCAGCGCCCGTCTCCACAGACTTATTTACTGATATGACAAACGTGAGCGCTGGAATAGCCAGAGATGAGGTGCTGATGATGATGGCCAGAGACACTTCGAATGGACTAGTGGGTAGCTCCAAGAGTTCAACGCCTGCAGACAGCAGCAACTCGAGCAACAGTGCTACCTCCAACACCCACTTGTTGCCCAACAACAACCTAGCACAGCCATCCAACAATACCTTCCTGCCGCAACACAACAAGTTCAAAAAAGACCACCGCATTCTGCCCGGCATTGGCTACTCTAGCGAATGCATGCAACAGTTTGATATGCAACAAATGCCCTACAACAAACACAACAATCCACTCTTCAACAAAAACATTTTTCAACAAAAGTGAGGTTTTTGCGACTTTTAAAAATGCTATGATCTGAAAATATTTTATAAGTTTCACACACACACACACACACACACACACACACACACACACACACACACACACACACACACACACACACACACACACACACACACACACACACACACACACACACACACACACACACACACACACACACACACACACACACACACACACACACACACACACACACACACACACACACACACACACACACACACACACACACACACACACACACACACACACACACACACGCACACACACGCACACATACACACACACACACACACTCGCACACACACACACACTGACACACACACACACACTGACACACACACACACTGACACACACACACACACTGACACACACATACACACACACATACTAACACACACACTGACACACACATACACACACACATACCAACACACACACTGACACACACACTCCCACCAGACAGATGACACCGATTCCTTCCAACAACCAAGCTAACAACAACGGGGCTTCATACAACACGACAACCCTTCAAAAACAACAACAACTCCAGCAACTACAAACACATTTGCAACAACAACAACTGCAATTAAAACAAATGCAGCAACAACGACAACAAACCAAAGATTCCGATTCAGCTTTCGTTCCGCAAATTTACACTGCACAGCAAGCGAAGCAGAAACTGGCGTGTGGAGACGAGCTTTTAAATCCCACTTGCGTATAGCCTCTTTATTAAGATGTACATAGCAATTTTGTACATTCTTATATAAGCCTTCCGATTTCTTTATTTGTTATTTCCTGCCGTGCAAATAACTTGGAACCGCCCAGCCGCAAGTAACGACACGACGTGACGTCAGCACGTAATGCTGCGTAACAATGCAGCTTGGCAGCCTGGCTTCAATTCCTTGTCACTCCATCGCTCTCTTAACCTTATTTTATTATTATTATTTTATTTTTTTCATATTATTTTAATTATTTCAACTTTTTTCACCCTCCCAATCCCTCTGTTGTATTTCCAATTTTTCGTACACTGATATTCGGCCAGTATGACAAAGTCTTGTATAGAATGATGCGTCTGTGTTCGTGCGTTTGTATGTGTGTATCTATGTGTGTATATAACTGAATTTTGTCGATACTTAGGCGTTGTCTTGTCCTGTGTACTGGTATCTCTCCATGCATTTTGAGGTTAAGCTTAACGATAGATTGTGCATGAAACTAGGATAACTAAAAATGAAACTTAAAACTTTTTTGTGTGACCAAACATAACGGGTTTTTGTTCAATCTGAATTATTTAAAAAGTTATTTCACAAACTCACATAAGAATCAAAGACATTTTCCCATTGCACGCGACAAAACTGTCCTGGGGAAAGTATGTGCTATTTGAAGTTCGTTTGTGTCTTTTCAACGCAGAATTCACCAACTTATTATTTAGTAATTATAACTCAGACTCGAGGTGTGTTCATGAGGTTGCAATAGATCTTATTCGTGTTGTACCTCTAGCGATCGTGGTGGTTTTAATTGGATTTTATTTTTGGTTTTTATTTGCAATTAGATTCATTTTACTTGGCTGACGCCTCAAGGACACCAACTTCACCAGTCTTTTGATTTCACAATTAGCTATCAGCGAATCTTATCAAATGCTTCCAAGCACTTTAAATTTTTTATCGACAGATTGGTTTCCATATTTTCTTAAAGTACAATCTGCTAACAGTTATTCTCAGTGGACTTGACTGTTGCCGTGATCTGTGAAAGTTCTGTTTATTCGGTTCTTTATCTTTTGCTTGGTGAAAACTACTCTATAAACTTTATTCATAAATTTAAAAAAAGAATGAAGAATGAATATAAAGACTTTCCAGTACTGAAGTGTTCAACATTGTTTGCAAAAGATTTGCTTGTAAATCAAAATCTCAGTCTAAGGAATAAGCTCTTCCCTCCTTCCTTCGTGATAAAAAAACTTTCAACACTGACTCGCTTAAGGTCCGCTGCTTGCTTCCTTACCATTTGTGTACTCTACGTGGTGTTTAAAGTAATGCAACTTTACAAAATGTTTGCCAGGTTTTTTAATTCTTAATTCTCAAAGTCACTTCCTGTTAAAGGAACCAATAAAAATTAAAAGAAAAGCTTTAAAAAGTTGCGTTTGAACAAAATTCGTTGTTAAGTGAACATGAAAGAGTACAAAAAACTTGTTTCTAGTGCATTTATGAGGCTATGAAACAAGCACAATTTATATGTTCCGCGCTGCTCCGAATGATTGGGAAACTTTCTTTAGGTCAATTGTTGCAAATTCCTGAAGAGTGTCTGTTATCGATTCATTTCCATAGCCATAGCATTTCTATCATGATATATTTGCTTGTCTTTTCAATACTTTAGTTTTCTACTCGAATCGATTTCTTTGAAAAAACATTTTGTAATTTATAATAAAAAAAGCATAAAAATTCAAATATTTGACTCTGTTCGATAGATGACTGGCCGGTGTTCAGGGTTTAAATTTTTCAATTGAGTGAATCTATATTTTCGAACGTGCAAGTTTCTTCTTTTTATTTCTTGGTACAATAAAATTTAACCATTTTTGGTTACTTTTGAATCAAAATATGTAATCGAGTTATAGACCAACAATGAAAAATTCTTAGTTATATTTAAACGCTCTAGATATGGAGAAATCCTTATGGGAGCAGCCGAAAGCAAAAAAAACATTTAAACAAACGCTGGGAATTTACGCTAAATACCAACACATCGAGAGGCCATACATTGAAAACTATCAAAGCAGCTTTGCCAGCATAAAGATAATAAATATTTCTTTACAGAATAATTTACCTAATGAAGTCTTAATAGACAAGATTAAAAACACAATCCAAATAAAATAGGATAACTTCTAGATAAATCATCCGGTCATGTACAGCTATAAATGCAATTCTATTACATTAACAAAATAAAGATCTAACATGAGCCACTGTAGAGGTCAAAAACTTGTGGGAGTTAAATTACCTGAAAAAAACTTCATTCTTTAATTCATTAAAGCTTTCTCAATTATTT
This sequence comes from Piscicola geometra, assembly GCA_943735955.1. Classification (NCBI taxonomy): domain Eukaryota; kingdom Metazoa; phylum Annelida; class Clitellata; order Hirudinida; family Piscicolidae; genus Piscicola; species Piscicola geometra. The sequence continues at coordinate 5,814,303 of OX030958.1, read as the reverse complement.
AACTCCTACAATATTTAAATACTCTTATTTTTATCCCATTAATTACTAAATTGAACTTTAATTAACACTAAATTCCATCATTCATCCACAATGCATTCTTAATTCGAATTTTTTTATGTAGCACTACTTTTTGTAGCGCAAAACAATGAAAGTTGAATTCCGTTAAATTTAGTTAACTTCAATAACTTTTTGAACTGTGTTAATCGAAACTTTACTGAGATTGAAGCACAGCTCTAATATAAATTTAACTTTTCTCACAAAGACTATTACGTGATCTTCTCCGATTCTTCCATGCTACGTCGAATTTCTGAAATCATTAAACATAAAATTAATACCTATATTTTAAAAACTATTTTTCTATTATTGACATTCTTTGAGTAAGTAAAAAATTCTAAATTGTATTTAAATTAGATTCGTGCGCCAAAACTAACCAGGGCAGGTTTCAGACTGAGTCTTGAAGGTTATTTGTGTGTCATTGAGTTGAGGGGGTCTGCACTGAGGGTCAACAATAAATAGTTCCATGTTTTCGATCACATGTTGACGTTCCCTTGTGTAGATGTCTGTGCTTTGATCGTAAATCACCGACATTCCAATTGTCAGTCTTCTTTCTTCAGTAGTAATCCTGCAAAGATGAATAGAAATAAATTACAGAAAATAAAATTTGAAATAGAAACAAACTCACAGAAAAAGATACTCACTGGCAGATGTTAGGTTCTTTTGTTAAACTAAATAGACAACTTTCATCTAGCTTTCCGTCAGCCACTTTTACTAACACTTCTGAACATTGGATCGAAGTTGGATCACCTGATGTTTTTTCAAAACCAGCGTGAAAATGTAAAAACTTTATATAAAAAATAATTTATCTTATTTTTTCTTTTTAAGGGTTTGACAACATGTCCAGAATCCGTCAATTCCCATAATGGTTTTTCAAAAGAATAAATAAATATTATATATACAAAAATATTTCGAAAAAAAAGTACTCGTTTATAATTTAACACTCTTATGATTCACTGTGAAAGCTATAGTAAGTTTAAAATTTAAATGTTTAATAAATACCTTATTAGTTACCTGATACTTTTAAAATGGTAGTCTCTATGTGAATAATAGTCTGATCGTTCTGGTTGTAATTATCTTTAGTTGTTGATTCTTTTTCAAACAAGAAACAAATCGTGTTCTCTGATACAGAACTGTCAAAAAAATCATTAAAATGTTTAATTTTTAGAACTTGAGGTTATTCAATTAGTTATTTTTATTATTCTATTCAAACTGAAGGTATTTAATTTCCTGTATATTCATTATAACCTTGTATTGAATAACTGCAAAAAAGTTCCATTTGTAAACTTGAAGAATGGCTCCTCCACAGCTTCAACGCCAATTGTCAAATTACATGTTTTCACATAACCGCTGGACCAAATCCTTTTTTCGCAAATCTCTTGGAGAATAAAATATGCAAACAAGAAAGTAATGAATTGTTTTGAAGTGTTTAAATGTGATAACTGATGAAATCGAAAATTTCATCGTTGAAAATGAAATAAAAATATAAAGAAATAGGCGTTGTGTGAAAGAATCTCAAGACATTTATTATTATTATAAGTTTTTGAGCAATTTCAAAGCTCAAATGCACTTACTTGTGAGCAAAACATTTCTTTCTTGTTTGGATGAAGCCGATACATGTGCTGAGTGTGTAATCGTTAATTTTTCCAGACATTAAATATAATAAACACATTTACATTTTTTCATATAAAAAATAAGTAGAATTTTGATACAAGTTATGGTTATGTTTTAAAATAATCTTTTAACATAATTTATTACAAATTAGGATTTTTTATACAAACCTTTTAGAACGCAACTCAGCAATAACAGAATTTTTAAGATTGAATTCATATTATCCAAGAGTTTTCGTTTTATTTTTTGGAATTCCTGTGTAGGCATTTATACAGATATTTAAGGTGCCAAAGGTCTTGTGAACTAAATTGAAATTTTTAATTTTATTTATTTATTTTATAAGTGTAACTCTGAAAAAGTAGTTTAAAACATGTTTGTTTAGATCATAAATTATGAATATAAATCAGTTCAAAAAGAAAAAGAAAATCGAACTTTAAAACAACTTGAATCATTATTTAAACGGCCTAAATATATTTTTAATAAATTACAAGTTTTGTTTAAAAAATCCGTGTTTCAACTTGTTGAAAAAAGAATTGAAACAACAAAATGTGAATTGGTTGACATGTACTTTGACATGCAGATTCGAAGATCAAGACTTACACGCACATTTCAAAACTGAATGCTTAGTGCATGCTTGTACAAGTGGGGAAAAACGGGAAGAGTTATTTTTTTGGGCATTGAGAGTTATTTTGAGCTATATTTCGTTGAAAAGAAAAAATGATTTGTTTAGAATTTCAAAGAACTTTTTGAACATTTCATTTCTATTATAAAAAGCTTGATCTCAGAGAATTAAGATGTTATTTTGTTGCTAGGATTCAATCGATTTAAGATCTGTCTGGATCTCTTTGGAAAGATTGAATGCATGTGTGGTGATGAGACATGAAAGATGACATAAATCAGGTTTTAAAAACACTTTAAAAGTCAAAACAATTTAAATTTAAACTAACTGGTGATCTTTAAACTTGTGCAATAAATACAATTTTTTTACACCTTACTTAGAAAAGAGATGAAGCTTAAATCATAAATAGTTTTTTTAATTCAAAATAATATTATTTTAAGTGACTTTCTTATTTTAAGCATTAAATCTGAACTTTCAAACTTTTGGTCTGGCTTCTTCATTGTAAAGTAACTTTCGAAAATGATAGAAAATGAATTTTTATAGTAATAAACAGCATCCTAGAAATTCCAAAATGTATTCACCAATCTGAATAAATTAAATGAACTTAAAAAAGTATACTGAAAATTATTTTCATTGTGAATATCACTGCTACCCAAAAGCTTAAAAACTTATGAGTTAAAAAATATGTTAAATAAATAAATACGCAACGTTTAACTTAATTAATCAAAAAACGTGAAAAAAAGTGTTGATCTGTATTTTGGTTGCTGTGAATATTAACGAACTCACACAAATAGGTACCTACTTAAGATCCGTGTATGCCGGCTGCTGTTCTTGATAGATCAAACATTTCCAGCCAAAAGATTGCCCACATACTTTTTGTGACGCTGATTACATTACTACTAAAACAAGATTTAGAAGAAGTCATTATTATGGTCAGCGTTATAAGACAAGCCTACATGAAACTGAGCCCCCCGGCAATCAAAGCAATTATCCATCACTGTAGCTTATGAGATTGTATCAGCAGTTTTTTGCATCAATAAAACTTCAACAAAATAAAGCAATTGAATTTTTTGGAAACAGAGCTAGATCGATAGTTAAATACTTTTGCCCGGTGTCACAAAATTTAAAAATTATTCTTGAAAAGATTTTCAGCGTTCATATCATCACAAGATTTCCTAAAATTGATTTTTTGGTCACTTCGAAGATTTTTGGCCTAATTTGTACCAGAAACATTTGTGTACAGCCATTGAATATGGCACTTTAGCAAGAAGGAGGGGGTGATTTGCTTCAAATCTTGAGGGGGTTTTACCCAGCATGGACAATCCTGAGGGGGGGGGGTCCTGAGGTCTGGACTTTCTCTTCCCCCATTTAAAAAAAACATGATTAAACTTCTTTTATTATACGGATATTCAAGAGAGCAAATAATTAGGTGGACCCCTTCACTAAAAAAAAGTGGAGGTGGCATCTGACCCCAGGATCACTGCCCATGTCAGCAAGTAAGATCGGGTAGCACGGGTTAGCAGTTGCACCATTGTCCTTGGTTCGTTGAGTCCCTCCCACAGGGCCTTGGTCCCATCATTCTTGGTGTAACTGCTGATACGAAAAAATGACAAATGGTTTAAAAAAGTTCAGCAAATTTATTTTATTTTTAAACAAAGTATCTTGAAATATACTTGATAAGGAATCCGTGTAACAATTCTCTGTGCGGGATGGCGACGCCTGCCATATGGAAAAGGAGGTGCAGGCGGTTGCCGACGTAGCGTAGAAAGATCCCTGGAACGACTTTGTTTGCTGTCAGATAGGCCCTGAACGCTCCTGGTTCACCTTTAAAGCTGTGTCTGAGAGAGAAAAAAATCTATAACTCTGGGACATTTATTAATCAATATACAAATCATTTCAATCATTGGAACTTAATAGATATATAAAGATAATTATAATCACCTGAGTTTTGATAAGTTGTACAGAAAAGAAACTGCTGTGCCATCCTAGCCTGTGAATCCTTGAATACCTATGAATTGATCAAAAACGGCGAGCCGTTTTCTGGGCTCACTTTGTAAAGTTTACACTATCTTATTCTTTCAAAAGATATTATTCGCATGCCATTTGCAGCAGAAGTCTTTGCAACACCACCTTGATGCTGTTTTTTACCATTATCTACAAACCACTACCTTCAAGTATTTCACCTCCTTTATTTTATTTTAAAATTTATATTGTTATGTTTTTACAATGTAGATTGCACGTGTGGACGTTTTTCGCCTCATTTTTTCTGTTTCGCCTGTTTTTCTGTCTTAAATTTTATTTATTTATTTAAACAAAATTATATTTCAAAATTGTAACTTTAAAATAAAGAATTATAGTGAAAAATCTGAAAGACAGAAATAAACCTGTAAAAAGGGCGATCAGATAAACGGATGTTACTAACAGCTGCATGGTTTAACTTGGAATTAAAAGAATCCTTAAATAAATCATTAAAACATAAAAAATAGAAATGAAAAAAATGTATAAAAGTTTTTAAATATTAGTGTAATCATAAAAAATACTTTTCTGACTTTTCACTCTTACGTAGATTTGTGATCCATTTAGAGCCCCCCATTACATTGCAACTTTAAAAAAGTATTATATCAATAAGTATGTATGTATACAGTATACATACATTTATACATTTTCATATACCTATAAACATATTCATAGGAACAAAAACTCATAACAGCATTCTAACAGCTTTTCCAAAATGCGATTTCTCTTTCAAACAGCATTGCCTACAAAACACACAGAAGATGCTTACAAACAATAGTGTGGATAAAGTAACTTTAATAAGAAAACTGTAATTAGGAATATTCTGATTCAACTACGTCCCAATCAACAACCTTAACTGAAACAACATATAGAAGGATGTGGTCTTGAACGGTTTCTGGTTTACACCAAGCTATGAGGATCACTTTCAGAGGCTTCTGGTTGAGATGGTGAGTGAGTTATCCTATAGAAATTATGATACGAAGAGTTATACTAGCAACAACAATGACATCGCATAAATGAAAAAAACAAAAATAAAATCAAAAGTAAAAACAGGACCAAGTAAAAACCATCAACTACAAAAAAACGACAACAATGTCTAGCTTAGGCCACGATGTTTTGAAAGCCATACAAAACAACGACATCACAACACTCACTCGACTACTCAACCATCCATCCATCAACAACAACATCGACAATAAGAACTACAGCACCAACAAGAACAACAACAACAGCAGCAACAAAAACCCACTCACCATCACAAATTCGTCCGGAAAAACAGCTTTAATGATCGCAGCAGAAAAAGGAAACGCCGACGTTATGAAACTTCTCTTGGAGACAAAAGGAATTAACTTCAAACAACGATCATTTTCCGGTGAGACTGCAATGCATATGGCAGCCAAGTCAGGAAATGTCGAGTGTTGTAGGTTGTTGTTGTTGTGGGGAGGTGGTAGAGTGGATGAGAATGAAGCGGAAATAGAGAAGTTGAATGAGCCGAATATTAATGGAGGCAGACTCGAGGGAAAAGAATCGGTTAAAGAAGGAATGAAAAAAGAAAGTTTGGTAGACTTATTCACAAAGGACGATCAAGGCAACACAGCCTTGATTGCAGCAGCGAAGGTTTGGCCCCCTCGCACTGACATACTGCAACTTTTGGCTTCGTACTGTCCTTCTGTCGTCAACATGGTAAACGATGAAGGTGAGGATTATTTTTACTTATTAGTTTGATTCAACTTGTATATACTATTACATTTTTTATATTATTATTTCATCACAATATCATAAAAGGTGATGGTGTAATGATAAAAACGCCGGCTTGTTACTATCATTGCTGCAATCACACTGTACTAGACCACAAACCACAGGACCACACTGCTCCACACCAATTCGCACCACACCATACCATAGAAAACCCCATTAACTTTTATATACACATTTAATTTCATCATTTTTAAAATTAATAACCTTATTGTTATTGATACTCGTATAGGGCGCTCAGCTCTTCACTATACGAGTCACCAAGCTATTGGGAGTCAGTTGCTGTTGTCTCTAGGAGCTGATCCTAATATACAAGTATGTTTATGTGTTTTTATTTATTCATTCATGTTTGTGTGTGTGTGTGTATGTGTTTGTGTGTTCACCAAAACACCCTCCACCTTTGGTAATTTCTTTATCTTCAAAAAAAACCCATTTATATCGATATTTCTCCCTCAACCACTCTAATTTCACACTATCCCACCACACCACTATTTAATTCTACTTTGCCAACTCACCACTAACACCCATCCCAACCACCCAACAGGATAACACAGGCAACACGCCCACCCACCTAGCCGCAATCGAAGGCTTCGACAGGGTGGTGGAGGTGATGGTGGGAGAGGGTAAAGCCGATGTTAACATCTGTAACCACTTCAAACGTAGTGTTGTCCATTATATCGTCATCAGAAACCGCCAGTTGTTGTTGAGGTTATTATTATTTTTTTTGAAATGGTCTTTCGTAGTTCTGACAATTGTGGCTGTTGTTGAGATGTTGTTACTATTAATGTTGTTTTTTATGAATATTAATGTTGTTTTTTTATGAATATTAATGTTGTTTTTTTATGAATATTAATGTTGTTTTTTTTATGAATATTAATGTTGTTTTTTTTATGAATATTAATGTTGTTTTTTTATGAATATTAATGTTGTTTTTTTTATGAATATTAATGTTGTTTTTTATGAATATTAATGTTGTTTTTTTATGAATATTAATGTTGTTTTTTTATGAATATTAATGTTGTTTTTTATGAATATTAATGTTGTTTTTTTATGAATATAAATATTGTTTTTTTATGAATATTAATGTTGTTTTTTATGAATATTAATGTTTTTTTTTACATTTTTTACTAAAGTTTTTTTAAATTTTTGTTATATAAAGTTTTTACTGTGAGGATAATGTTTTTGAAGTTTATTGGATTTATTGAGCTGGTGTGGTGGTGATTGTTTCCAAAAAAACTTTTCTTTCTCTACATCAGAAAAATCAAATGGAGGGGTGATTATGACGTCAGTGACATAGATGGCAATACTTCTCTCTCATTGGCTGTGGCGAACAGGAATGTTGTCACGTGTCTAGAGCTACTAAAAAACCACGCTAACCCAAATAGGGTGGCTGAGAAGGGGAATAGGGGTTATTTAAAAGTACTTTTAGGTGATGATGATGATCTTGAAAACAGAACCAACAATAACAACAATAATAATAATAATGATATAAACAACAACATCAACAATGTTCGACGTGCAATCAACAACAACTATGACGTAGTCGCAAACAACAACATAAACAACAAGAACTGCACTAAAATACTGCAGTGTTTGTTGTTGTTCGGGTGTGGCAGTGGCTGGTTGTATGGGAGAGATGAGTGGATGGAATTGTTTTTTAAGCATCATAATCATCATCAAAGTAGTAGTGGAGGTAGTGGTGAAAGTAGTAATAGTGGGGAAAGTAGTAGTAGGTGGGGTAATTGTTACAAATTCTCTGATAACAAAACTTGTAGTTGGAATAGTCTCAACAATAACTGCAACGACAACAGCGAAAACAACTCAACTACAATCACCCACCATCTCACCCACTCTTCCATCACCCCCTCTCTCATCCACCTCCTTACCAACCCCTTCTCTCTCAAACATCTATGTCGACTCAGCATTAGAGAGAGTATTAGGTTGTTGTTGCTCTGTCACAGGAGGGTTGCTGGTGGTGGTTGTAGTAGTGGTAGTGAAAAACTTAAAAAGAAAGATGATGATGATGAGGATAAGAATGATGATGATACAGATGATGATGATGATACAGATAATGATGATAATGATAGTGATGAATGCGATTCCATCAGCACACCATACTATTCCCTTCTCCACTCCCTTCCACCTTCTCTTCGAGAATATGTTTTATTTAAAGATTTCACCTTCGAAGATTTAATATGGGAGGTACCCTGATAATGATGATGACGATGATGATGACGATGATGATGACGATGATGATGACGATGATGATGACGATGATGATGACGATGATGATGACGATGATGATGACGATGATGATGACGATGATGATGACGATGATGATGACGATGATGATGACGATGACGATGACGATGATGAAGATGATGATGACGATGATAACGTTGATGATGATGATAACGACGATGAAAATGATGAAAGGAATGATGATGAAGACAACAATAAGGACGATCGGAGAAAATTGATGGAAAGATAGAGTTCCAACCCCTCGAGACAAATTTAATGAGAACCCTAAAAAACTTTTTCGAACAACGTCTAACTGAAACTCGATTGAGAATTTTTTTATTTGTTCAATGATGACGATATAAACATTAAAAATAATATATTTTTGGAAGCTTTTTTAAATTATGCACATCTGTAAATTGTATAAAGATTTTTTGATCGTTAGTCTCAGCAATGGTTTTATATTACTTTTAATATTATTAGTTTGTTTCACTCATTAAAATGTAAAAAACCAGCTAGTTAAACCAAATTGTGCAATAAAAAAATGAAAACTTTTTTTTAATCTTCACGAATCAGTTTTTAATTAAAGATGGAAAAGGTTTCGAAACTTAAGACTCGCATATTACCTTTGTAATAAAAAATGGAAAAATTCTAATATCCCAATTGGACGCTCAAACTAACGTTTCAATTTACAGGGGCGGCGATCTGCTTCACATCTTGGGGGTGGGATCTACCCAGCATCGACGATCATGGGGGGGTCATGGAGTCCGGACCTTCCTTCTACCTACCTGAAAAAAACATGTTTAAACTTCTATTTTGATACGAATATTTAAGTAAGCAAAAAATAGTTTTGTTTTAGACAGCTATCTCTTCAACTACACATACTCAGAATGTTTTACTATTTAAACATTTTGTTTTATGCCATGGTTGACAATTATGCTCGCATCAAAACAAAAGTTGTAAAAAAATTCCTGAAAAAAGTTGGGGGGGGGGGTCCACATTAAGGCTGACCCACCGCTCATGCTACTACAGCATATTCATCACCACATCCTCTGCATACGCACAAATAGTCATCATCATTTTTGAAAATCTTTGCCACTGGTGTTGAGGCTGCGACAGGAGGTGAAGGAGAAGTCCTTGCAAACACTGGAATTGTTGTTTTTGTGGCATGTATTTTTTTTTTATTTAACCAAATTTTGTATTCATTTGTTTGGTTTTATTATTTTATAAATCTTTTTTTTCTAGCTATTTTGATCGTTTTCAACTATAATTAAAAAACTCAGAATATCCACTACTTGATGTAAAAATAGAAAAAATCGCATTAAAAGGGTTTTTGTAGCACAAAATACATTAAACCTCTTTTTTTAACCTGTGAAAAAGTGAAACCGATTCATTTTAGAACCAGCAGCATCACATAAATTGTCGAAAAAGTATTGTGAACCAAGATGAACCGTCTAAGGAAATCCAATCCCAGATTCGACATAATTTTTGACTCTTTCAGTCTTGAATTACCCAAAAATGTATCTGCAATTCAATAAGGCCGTAACTCTGGCTGAAAGACTAATAGTGAAATAGTGGTGATGTCTTACTTTATCATAAATATTCTTAAAGTATAAACTTCGTCTTATATATGCTTTTTTACTGTAATTGGTACTATCTAATTACACTTTTCAACAAATCTTGAATTTACCAAAAAGTACAATAACTTTAAAATGTTTTTAATAACATATTTTTATTCAGTTATTTTTTGATAAACAATATGAACTTTAAACTTTCACCAACATCATCATCATAACTATCCTCATCTAAATAAACATATAATTTTATATTAAGCAAAACGGTCAAAGTTTAATTAATAGAAATCTCTATAAAAGAAGACCATAACACAATCCCCACCATCTATTCTTCTTCACCTATCTTACGGGGTTCGTATTTTTCTTTGTTTTTGTTTCTGTATTTTTGTCAAACATTTTAGTCTTAAAATTAATTTGGAAAAAAATGTTGGTTTGATCGTCTGAAAACTTTCCGTAACCTTAAGTTTATTGATGATCGCTGGTTCATCCCTTCATTAACCACTTTCGAATAATTTACATCATGAAGAGTGCGTGTGTTTATGTGAACGGATGTGTATATCTCTTCTCTTCTATTTCCTTCAAAACCACTCTTCAGTATCATCATCATGAGGACCGCCTTCATCTTTGTAGCAGTATTGTTGGCTATGGTGTACTGTGATCAAACCGGGGATCACCACGCCAAGCCTTCATTCGCTGAAATACAAGAAAAGGTATCGGCATTATTTTTACTATTTTACCGACATCATTTTTCCAACATTACTAGAACAACGCCAGGGGCGGCGATCTGCTCCAAATCTTGGAGGGTCTTACCCAGAAAAGGCGGCGATTCTGGGGGGGTCCTGGGGCCACTAGCATTAAGATGGACCCCTCACTACCAAAAAGTAGGATGTGGTCTGGACCCCAGGACCCCCGATGATGACCATCCATGAGCAACACATCCATCACAACTTCAACGCCAAATCTACTTCCTACATCCTTTTTCACAAAACCACTTTTAAATATTATTTCGACTATCTCTCAGCCACACAACTCACAAACAAACAAACACATACACCGCCAATACAACTTTCTTCAATCACCTTCATTATTATCCACTTAGCCCGATTATCTTGACTGTTTTTATTATTTTAAAAGAACCTTAATAATAATAAAAACTAAAATAAACAAAACACTAAAAACTACTAAATATCAACCACAAGATCAGGGCGGTAGTGTCGCTTATTCCGCCAGAAGAGAGAAACGCAAAGATTGACATCGGAATCAACTTTCTTAGAAGTGGTGGACCCGTCCCAGCCCAAATGCCCGCTGGTGAAAGTTTTTTTGGGTTTTTGGCTATAACTTGGTGTGGAAGTTTTTTTTAAATGGGTGTTTGGTGAGATATACAAACAATTCAATAGAATTTAGTGATAAAAATATTGGTTAGAAAATAAGATTAGACAAAATTGGAAAAACATATAAAAAGTCTCGAGAAATTATGAGCCCGTGAATAGTCTAGTGCTTACAAGTGAAGATATAATATTTTACAAGAAGAGATGTTCAGGGGTCTGTGGTTTTTAAGGTGTGGTAGTTTGGCTGAAGTAAAAGAAGTTCACAAATTTTGGTTGGTGACAACCTGTGCATGTAAAAAAATTAGTAAAACAATCCGCAAACAAATTTTTAAGAAAAACAAAAAAACAAAATTCATGCCTCTAACTACAACAAACACAAAAAAACAGGTGCCATGAGACACTACAGCCAGCTGACGTCTGAAGAGAAGAGAAGAATGGCTGACTACATGGCCACCCTCAAAACCCTGTGAGGAGTTCGTCTTGTTGACATAATAGTGATTGGCGAAGAATAATAAAACATTATAACTAAAGTTTGGAATTAATAAAAAAAAAATTAAATCTTGGTTTTTTTGGATAAAGTATTGTTTGGAACGAATTTTGATCAGTATAACAAAACCAAGTTTATGATAAAATAAGGACTAAGTTCATGAATCGAAGAAAAATATTTAGGGCTTCTTATAAAAAAAGTGTTGATGTTTCTTGGTAGTGACTACTTTCTTAAATGACTAAATTCATTTTAGAGTTTCAACTTCTTGAAGTAAACTACCATAAGCGCTTCAATTTTATAATGATTGAACACGCTAAAGGTGAAAGACTTTTATAAGTATCTTCCTGAGGCTTAGTTGCAGCCTTGAAAATTTCAGTGTTTTGAAATCCGCATAATGCACACAGCAGCGCAAGGTTTTGTTGAAGGCACAATTTTTAGCAGACATTTCAAATTAGAATTTTAAATATACTTAATCGATGAACAAATCTCTTTCTTGTGGGTGACGTCATATTTTATGGCCATAGGAAGAACCTAGGGATTTTGGACAGCTGGCAGCACATGCGTTTATGCATGGGGAGGTCCTGGAGTCCGGGTCCCCCTTCCCCAACTTAAAAAGACTGTGTTTAAATTCTGTTTTGAATTGAGTATTTGAGTAAGTAAAGAATAGTTTTGTTTTAGACAGCTATCACTATAACTACACATAATCACCATGAATTACTATACATTCTATTTTATGGCATGTCTTATGATTATACTTTTATCGAAAAAAAAGTAGAAAATGTTATTTATTGAAAAAAGAAAGGGGGAGGGGTCCACATTGATGCATACCCTTTCACTACCAAAAAGTGTGGAAGTCCGGATCCCAGAACCCCCCCCCCCCCCCCCCCCCCCAGGATCACCGCCCATCGTAATTTATACGAAACTTTGTATAAAATCATAATACTAATAGATCAAAGCTTTTTAGAAGCTTTATGTTGAGCACAAAGTTATTTACTGGACATAAGAATGCAATACCTTGAAGAATTTTAATATGATGAGACAATGTTTTTATTAAAAACGGTTAAAACATAATACTTTCAAATAATATTCATCAAAGAAAGCCATTTTTTAACCTTTTCAGATCAAATCTAGATTGAAACATCTATTATTATTATTATCATTATATGTTAATTTATCGTTCAAGAGTTCGGCCTATTCCAATGGTCTTTAAAAAGTTTTCACTCGAATGACTAAAGTCAAAAAAGTTTAGAAATCTTGGGAATAAAAACGCTAAATTTAAAAATTGAAAGTTAAAGTTTTTATGGTTCATCGTTTTGACTTTCTGGTGTAGAAAATTAATTTATCTTATTGCTTTAATTAAAATTCAAATGAATTAGTGATTGATTGATTGAAAAACAACTATTGTTTTTAATTACCAAATGCTACTTTCACAAAAAGTATTTTATTTGGAATAAAATTGAAGACTAATGTGATTAAGAAAGTATCAGAATATTATTCCTAATTTAAAGTTTTTTTAAAACATTTTAAATCATTTTTTTCTAAAAACCTTTTTATTAAATGGAGAAAAACTGTAGATCGAAAAGGTTTATACGTGCGTAGAAACTATTGTAGAAAAACTAATCGGGAAAAAAACGTTTGTTGAGCATATAATTCATTTTTTTCACATAAAATAATATTTTAATACCTTTGAAAGTGCCAAAATATTATACATTTTACTTGAATTTGATCAGATTGTATTTATTTATTTGTCTGGCTTTGAGAAAAATGTTTTTCGTCTTTGACTTCATGAGAGAAATAGTTTTTGTTGGTGATTATTAAAAAAAATTACGTTGAACATTTTTCCATGTTTTCTCCAGACAAATATTTGAACTAAAATACTTTTCCCAAATTAGAATATAAATAATTTTTGAATACCTAAATGTTTAGTTCATAAGTTTCTATAATAAAAAATAATTATTTAGTTATACAGTTTGAAACAAATTAGGTTTAATTATAAAATGTGAGACAAAATATGGTAATACAATCTATTAGCGCCTTCCGTATCTGAACTAATGCGTTCTTATGTTCTCTATTTTGTATTAAGTCTACGTTGTGGATTGAGAGGTAATATTTTTACCTTATCAAAACTTATTTAGTCATTATAAATCGAATTTTACTAAAACACTCGTGATTGATTTTGTTATATAACCTTGAAATAAACCATTAGGAAGAACACACAAAACAAGACGAATATATTCAATGCCTTTTTCAAAATATCTTAAGTGACTAATAGGGCTTGAAACTGAAAAGTTAAGGTTTAAAAATTTTTTTAAAGTCTTTGCATTCATGTGCGTTTGAAATATATAAAATAATTGTTGTTTTTTTATGAAAAATATGATTAAAATATAAATTAAAAAAAATATAGAAGCTTAATTGTTTTGTCCTAGTATATGTCATTAAGGATAAAATTGTTAGGAACATTAAACCAAAACTATGTAACCAAGCAGATACTTTTCTTTAAAGTAACTGAAGTTATTAACGAAAATATTATATATTTTTTGGCGCAAACAATTGAACGATACTCAAAATTAATAGTTTTTAACTTTTAATTTAGTTTTTTTTATTAAATTTTTTTAAAACAAATATCGTTGAATAACGCTTTAATGCGTTAACAAAGTTTTAATTATTTGCGCCTTAATGACTATTGACTTTTTTGGCTAGAATAATGAAAATAATAGCGATAATTTCATAAGTGAGGCTTCATTAAAGATTCATCACACAGCAGTGAGCCACAATGCCAGTCATTGAAATAATTTACGTTATTCAAATATAAATGCAAGAAAATTATAATTTTTTGAAAATTAAGACCATTAAATACTCTGAAGGCATGAATACACAAAAATTCATTTAATGTCCATTTTTAACTCGTGCTTATAAGATGCAGGACTTATAAATTATGAGTCATAATAGTATAACTTTTTACATGTAACAATGTAAAATTGTATATTATACATTTTTCAAACATTTTACAATTTTTTTCTTTTGTTACTGTATTTAGCGGAAAAAATATTGGATGAAATAAAAAACTCTAAAACACGATTATTGCTCATGCCAAATACATATTAATTTATTTATTTTTAGATAAATATATCTATCAGATTTGAATAAAAATTTGAACAAAGTCTTTAGTCGTGAAAACCTTTAAAAATGAAGTTTTTTTCGTTAAAAGCCTTATTAGCCTAATGATCCTTCGCCGAAAAGTCCATCTTCCGGATGCAAGATCCGCTACATACGGTTTCTTCAGTTCAAAAAAAAATTAAAGAAATATAATGATGCAATTGAATGAACAATTAATCAGATAAGAAAAACTGTTTCATGAAAACCAGAAGATATCCAATTAAATTTATTGATATGATCCATCTTAATTGGACACTATTTAACTCAAGAGTTATAATGAATAAGAATAAATAAAAGTTATTAAAGATTATATTTCAAGAATTCAGTATTAAATGAAATTTTAATCTATTTTTATTTAAAGCAGCGTAATTTTGTCAATTTTATGTCTTTAATAAAATATTTACCTGTATTACAGATATGCTGAAAGTAGTTTTTCATTATGGTTTCTACAATCTTGAAATTAATTATATTTTTTTATAAAAACAATGTTTTTTACTTTTTAAATGTTAAAAAAAGACATTCGAAAAGGCAAGAAAAAATGTAAAACGTTGAAAAGGTATTGTTATCTGGAAACAAAACCGAAGTGAATAGAATATTAGTGCATGTAAGTATAATTATAATATTTGAATAAAAGATTATTGAGTAAAATGCAAATTTCAAAAGAATTTGAAAACGATTAAGTATGAATGATAGGTTTAAAACATCTCATATAATATACGGAACGGCCTAAAAGCTTTCAAACTTTAGCTATTTAAGTCACAGCACTAATAACATTTTTTATTTTCAAAACTGTTCAGGCGACAATATAAACCAACGAAAAAATATACAAAAACTGTTTTTCGTCTACTGCTAAACAATAAACTTTCACGCTTGCATGAATAAATTTAGATAGAAGTGACAAATAGAATATTTGTAAACTCCATTATTTGAAAAAAAATTAAAATAGTGTTAACTTTTTTCTCACTTTTTTTTCACTCTATAAAGAACTTAAAAGTTGTTTCATAAATAAATAAATAAATGAATATAAAAGATTTGAAACTATTAAAACCAAACTCATTAAAAAAATGTGCCACATTACAATGAAACATTCAAAAATACATTTTAATGAATTTTTTGAGTTTTAAGTTTTTTCTTACTTTGAGGAAGAAAATGTTGTATTGAGCATAGATTTCTGTATTAAAATTTATATCTAACTAATTTACTTTTAAAAAGTTTATTGAGTTTCTTAATTTACATAGAATAAGCAATGAATACAAACAATAATTTATTGATGAAAACATAGTTCAATTGATGTGGAACAAGATTAAAGGACAGAAGATTAATTCATTATGATATAATATAGTATAAGGAAAGTGTGAGAAAAAACAAAAATAAGTGAATGGTTTAAAAATTCACGAAAAAAATTAATAAAATGCTCTAAAAAGGGAATAATAATTTCTTGATGATTGCTTCATATAAGTGAACCGAGTCTCTTTTTATATTTTATGCGGAATTAAGATTTTAATTTTATAAATATTTCTAAAAGATTTCTTTAACTGATATTAATGTAACTTCAAAAGTATATATTTATTTTTCACTTCAAATGACAACTCCATTTTAAAATGTAAAAATAATTATATCTTTTTAAAAGAAAAGAAATTTTAAACTATAATGTTTCAGCAGTTTATCGTTAAATAATTTAAAATAACAATCAATTAGTTTTTTAATGTAGTTTTAGACTCATCTTTATAGGCCTTAACTTAATCTAATTATTTTAAAGAATATATTTTTCAAGTTTAAAATAATTTATTGAAAATTAAATTTTATTCCATAAAAAACTTATTTGAAATGTTTAATACATTTAAAGATAAAATTAATGATTAGACAAAATTTTAAATTCTTCGCGGATCCCTTATCGACGAAGATCGATAAAACTATTTGAATTAATTTTTATATACGAGCAGCTTTAACTTGGATTAACTCGAATTTTTCTCAAAGAAAATAAATATATTCAAACTGCAATATAAAATGCCGAGTGAGCTGTAGAAGTATTGTTTGTTCAAGTTGAGTGTATGTTTCTGCCGTAAAAATATTTTTTTAAAATTAGGAAATTTGAAACACAAAAGAATACAATGTATAATTTAAAATGTACATTCAATTCCAACCAGATTTTTTTGTGTTAATTCTTTTCAAAAAAGATTTTACAAATAAAAAATAAAAGCTTATAAGTAATAAAGCTTTATAACCACCACAAAGTAAATAAGTAAAAGTTTATGAAGTTAGTGAAGGCGTGAAAAAAAGTACATGAACAGTATTATTTCATATTTTTACAATTTAAAAAAAATGGATTAATAAAATGAAAAATTTCAAAAATCAAACACTATTAAATTGTGAAAAAAGACGGAAATGAAAATATTAATAAAGCTCGATACAACTTTATTTCCAGCTTCACACTTTGCTATGAAGATGACAGTTAAATAAAATAAAACCTCAAAAGTACTTATTGAAGAAAAAGAAGCGCAATACAATAGAATACAATACAATACAATACAATACAATACAATACAATACAATACAATACAATACAATACAATACAATACAATACAATACAATACAATACAATACAATACAATACAATACAATACAATACAATACTTTACAATACAATACAATACAATACAATACAATACAATACAATACAATACAATACAATACAATACAATACAATACAATACAATACAATACAATACAATACAATACAATACAATACAATACAATACAATACAATACAATACAATACAATACAATACAATACAATACAATACAATACAATACAATACAATACAATACAATACAATACAATACAATACAATACAATACAATACAATACAATACAATACAATACAATACAATACAATACAATACAATACAATACAATACAATACAATACAATACAATACAATACAATACAATACAATACAAAACAATACAAAACAATACAAGGACGAGTAAGATTTTAGTGGCGTAAATCCGGACGGGCTTCAAGACCACTTACATATTTTTAAAACTATATGTGGAATAAAATTTTAGTTGAAAAACGACTCGTAAGCCTTTTCATCAATGTTGTAGAAACTTGAGATGGATTATTTTACAAATAAATTGTCATTTGTTTTTATTTTCTTTATATTTCTTTGAAATTCAAATATCGAATTAGAAGCATCAACAAAATCCCCTTCTGCGAAAACTTCATGAGAATTTATTAGAGTGCGAGAATCGCATTATTTTTAATTCCCAAAACCCCTTTTTACGTCTAGTGAACTTCTATTATTTTTATAAATATGGAAATTATATAAAACTCTAAAATCGAAAAAAATAATTGTAAGTTACATAAATTAATTAGTTCTAAGATTCTACGATTATTTGCCTAAAAAAGTGTTCTTCGTTTAAATGAATAACAAAATTCAAACTCTTGACAAGAGTAAGTATTTGAAGAAAGCAAATTTTAACTCTTTCAAATAAAAATTCTAAATAATAATTTTTTCAACTTTTGGCATAATATTTGTTTGGAAACTTTGATTAGCCTTTAGAAACAGTTTTCAGTTGTTGAATTTCAATAAATTTTCTTGAAGATAAAATAAACTAATGTAAATGTTTTTTTAGTACTGAGCTGAATGCAAGGATGCTAGTGGATAGTCAAAATTTTCTATAAAAGAATACTACGCCTCAAATGTAGCATTGCATTTAGACAAATTAAAAAGTTTTGCAATGGATGTTTCAAGTACTTTCTGTTATATTTTATCAGTTTTTTAATGTGGTTGTCTAATTATTACTTTGAAATATTTTCTTTAAAAAAAAGTCATTTCAGTCGTCGTAAACCAATACTTTGACTTGTGTTATTAATAATAACACAAGTCAATAACTTATTATAGAATAAATAAACAATTAAAACTATAACGGTGAATGAAGAAATAAATCTTTGATTCTTGTTTGAAAAAAAACTATTTAAAGCATAAAAAATTCAATAATTATGGTTTGAAAAAAGTTATCCTTATATTGGGCGTTATACATTGTATTATTTAATATTTCAAATCTAAATTTTGCTAGTTATTACATTTTAAAATGCCAGTAAAATAATGAGAATAAGCAAAATTTTTCGCTATTTCTCTATCTCTTGATCGGAAAAACAGTGAGTTTCTTTTTACAATTTCGGTGTTGATCTTTTTGTGGCAAATAACAATTGAGTCAATATAAAATGAAGAATGTTATCTAAAACATAATTTATATCTTTTAAATTTATAAATAAGATGTTATTGAGGAAACTGAAGTAATAATATAGATCTTTAAAAATTATTTTGAAAATAGATAATCAACTGCAGAAACCACTTACAATATCAAAAGTTCTCCAAAAGTGTGCACCAAACCATCTATCCAATAAAATATTATTATCGATGCTAAAATTTTCGATAACCATTTAACTTTTAAGTTACTTCTGAATTGATTAAACTGTCCGTTATTCTGTTAATTTATAATTCAAAAAGATTGATTATACAAATATTTTTGTATCTTTTTGATAAATAAAATGCATTAAAAAAATATATACTTAAAAATAATTTCATCAAACATCACAATAAAAACTTGAAGAACACGGCCAGAAAAATAGTTTTAAAGTCGAGATCATCCCCAATCTGGCAAAAGTAGCAACTTTATACAGTTTCACCATGTTTTAATTTTTTGTTTTTGAACTATCACGTTTACATAAAATTCAGCTGGAGAAATACTCAATGTTATTAAGTATACAGAACTTCACGGCAATCTAGCAGCTGTTTTATGCTGGCGAGACGTGAAGTGGCGTTTAAGCAATTCTACGGATAAAATAAACTCAGCGAATCTATTTTTTACACTACTCAATAATTGTTGCTCAGTTATTAAACATCATTATTTGAATACAAAGTAGAGTTTTATGATGATGCAAATTTGTGAAAAGAAAAAACTGGGAGCCATTTTCAGTGAATGCGTCAAATACGATGGATCCTTAGCGATTGATTTAAACTTCAATCTTATTTCATTTACTTTAAAATTTAATTTTTCTGAATATTTTTCTATTATTAAACATGAGAATTGATTTATTTAAAAGTCAAATAATGTGAAAAGTAAAAATTTTTTAAAAGTACTGAAAAAATATTTTTTATTTATTTAAAAAACTTAAATTTTAATATTACTTTTATAATTATTGTTTTGATCTTTTTAAACGTAAAGTAAGAAATACCAAAAAATGACGTTATAAACTAAAATAATCTTAACTAATCAGTTTGAAATATTTTCCAGATAGGCAGTTAAATAGCGTAATTTATAATCTATTTTCCATGAACATTCTTCGCGTGATAGGAATGAACTTTATGAAAAAACGAACTAGATTACAAGAACTAAATAAAAAGATAAGTTATAGGAATAGTGAAAACTAAAAAACAAAATATGATAAAATTAAAATTAAAATGTTCAAAATAAAGTAACAAGTTGACTTAATTATTTGAATTTTGATAAAACAATGGGAAATAAAAATATAAAAATCAGTAAAGGAGAAACTCATAAATGGATTGGTTGAGGGATCTCAGACTGATTTCCAAAGACAAGCCGTTGTCTTGAGTCTTAACGCTCCAAAGCCTATTATGTTTGTCGGATGAACTGTCCAGATTTAGCAAAATAGCAACAACAAAATTCTAAAAACAAAATCAAAATGAATTAATAGGGAAAAATTAGTAATTACCTGGTTTCATATAAAAAATAGGATTTTAACAACAAAAAATGTATTCTATAAAATGTTTTTTAAAATGTGAAAAAATTAAAATAAAAGTAAACTATATGTTCTTTTAAATCAAAACTACGAATTTTATTTTAATCTAAAGATAAATCTAATACCGATGATGATTATTATTTAAAATGAATTTGAACGAGGCGAGCTGACCCAGCTCTCATTTACATAATTCTTCATTTAATCAAATATATCTGTGAAATTTATCTAGGAATAGCAAACATGTTTTGTTAAATACTTATGAAATAAAGTTGCATTTAATAAAACTTAATTTATATTTGTTTTAACATGCAAGTATAACTTATTTTAAGCTTTTAAATATTGTTAGGGAGCAGATTTGTTGAATAGAAGATATTAAAGGAGAGTGGAACAAGAAATATTTTCATTTTAGAAAAAGAGCAGGATAGCAATGATGAGCATTGTTATAAAGAATTATAAGGCGATTGACCTGAAAGATACTAGGGTGTATGATAACCAAACCCACGACTTGAGTTGAGTTGAGTCGGAAATCTGCATCCATTTGGCCACCTGTTAATGAGAATAACAATTTGAACACTTATCTACCGAAAAAGACCAGATTATTAGGACACCTTAAATGTTCATTTATGAAAAATAAATTGTGGGTTTTTATCTCATTTATAAGGTTTTAAACAGAAATCTTTTTCTCAACAAAGCTATTTTTGTTTTTTTTCTTAAATTGTATTATTAGTCGAAAACTTTTAGTTATTAAACTTTTAAAATTGTAAAAGCCCATTTCAAACAATTTTACTGAAAGCTTTTATATATTATTTTCTTTTTAGCAAAATCTTATGGAAGTTTTTTTTATTGTTTAAAATAACTTGATTTTTTAGCGAAGTTTTATATGAATTTTTTTTTAAATTTTCTTTAATTAAAATATATATCTTTCATCAAATTACAGAATTATTAGAACTATAATAGTTGAATTCAATAATATAAGTTTAAAAAACACATAAAAAATATATAAATAAATTATGATAAACTTTAAAAATCATTTTAACAACCAATACACAAGTAAAAACTTCTACTTCATTGCTTTGAAGGCTTTTAAAAATACAGTTCCAAAAACTTAAATAAATAAAAAAAACTTAAATAAATTATTTAGAAAACATTTAATGCTATAATTCCAAGTGAAACAAATTAAATGGAAAATAACATCCATTAACAAATTATCTTTCACCAGTTTTGTACAGCAAAAGTCACATCACTCGTATAGAAGCAGGCATGACTTTCTTGGCACTCTCCTGTGTTTTGCTTACAGTCATTCTGTCGTATGCATGTCCGATAGGTGAGTAGATATTTAAATTTTCGTGCTTCATATTTTCTATTTACTTTTTATTTTTATAGATTTATTGCAAAAGTTCAAAATATTGGACAACTATTTATTTACTGAACTATTTATTGAACAAAAGCTACAATATCACAAAAATAATATCTCTTTTTTAATTTAAATACGAGTTAAGATAACGAACTCGTCATTTCGCCCCGAACTGCCTGGATATACATTTTCGGTTTAATTGCCATAGTTGAAAGCACTTAATTGAGAAAATTTGGAATAAGTAGTATTTGATATAAACTACAAATAAATATTTAAAAGATACAAAATATCTTACCTATTTCTTCAGCAAGGTTTATTTAAACATGCATAAAAGATATAACGTGACCGCGGAAAACAATCAATGCTTCACAAACAAACAAAAATGACGATTTTAGCATTTCCGTACTTTTGTTCAACGGAAAGCAAAAGGAGAGCCAGTAGTGTCCGCTATACGCCTTCATCTAGTAAAAAAGAAAAAAAAGACATTCGTCATCTTGCCCCGCTCGTCGTCTTGCCCTGGTTTCTTCATTATTTCACTTGGATTATTAATTTTTTCCATTAAAAACAATGGATAAAAATGTATACTAGATAAAAGTTGAGTTCAAAAAAACATTTTAAAGTAGAAGAACTATAGACATAGTTTTTGAATATTTTCTACGTCTTAAAATTTTGTTTTGAACTTTATATGTACTGAGTTTTGGTAAAGGCGGAGAAGAGGAAATTTAATTCATAAGCTAACTTCGTTAACCGTTATTTATTTGACTTGTTCTTAATGTAATAGAACCTACCATTAAGTTAAGTTTTACAATAAATAAAAAAAATTTCTACAAAAAATAAAAACAAAACTAGAGTTTAAAAAGGCTTAAATGAAAAACAATATTATAGTTATTTATTCTTTTTATAATTTTTTTTAGCGATTTTTCTTAAAAACGGTTTTAGGTATGTCCATGTTTTAAGGCTTTTGATTTTTTTTCAGTGTCATATATTTGTTTAAAATAGATTTAAAAAATAGAACGTTTTAATATACTATATATTTTAATCAGTTTATATGGTTGAACCTATTTAGAATAATTCATAATAATAAAATTTTTACTTTTTTTGGAATATTTTTTATTATAACGTACAAATGTAATAATAGAATTTAAGTTCTTAATTTATGAAAACTTGTTTGAAAAGGGTTGCGAAAACAACAAAGCTGCTGAAAAATGTAATAATTAGCTAAATAAAGAAATAATTATTTTAAATGAAGTTTATAAATTATGTATTTTTTAATCAAGATTTTGAAGCAGAAAAAACGAAAACTCGACTTTAATTAAAGCTTAAGACAAAGTTTGTTTCGGTATTTAGAATTTGATTTTATTTTAAAGTTTTTATGCCAAGACTAATATAAAAAACTTGAAATCCACATTTATTGAATTCAGTTGAGTTTCATAAAACCCATAAATAAAAAACTTTAAAAAAGGTAAATTTAATAAATTTAATTTTATTGGGAAAAAAATTTTACTGTAACATTGAAGTATTTTTTTGAAATGACAAAGATAAGCAGAAATGATAGACTAAGGCATTAAAAAAGGTTATTAATGGTTTGAATGGAAAAAAATCTGAAAATATATTCATATCTAATAAGAAAAGAAATAACTAATTAACTCATAATGTATTATTTTTTTGCTTCTCTAAGCCAAAGGAAAACCTATTCAAGCTTAGCGTACTTTCAATAACTGGCTTCATAAAAATCATCATCCATAGGAGGACTTTTGACTAATACTTTCACATACAAATTACTGAAAGAAACAAAATAAAACAGTAAAATATTTTTAATTTTGGTCCTATAATATAATTTGAATAAGCGAATACGTACTTAAATGTTTCTAATCATAATCAAAAGAATTCAAATCTCAAAGAAGTAATCTCAAAAAGACAAGTTCTAATTTAAATATTTCGCTTGTTTGAACAATTTCATTGTTTTCTTTTTATTATTCTCCAATAAAGAAAGTGTTATAAAAGATTTAATTCAATACATTTTCTGATTAATAAAGTTAAATGTCGAATTTAAAAAAATTCCAAATAGCAGAGAAAAGTTGTTTAAAAAACTATGAGTTAAAAAAATTTTGATTTTTTTTTAAACTTCCCGTTTCCATTTATAAAAATTATTTAATTTATCTCATGAAATAAAATGTATTTTCATTCATTTTCAAGTTTTTTTTCGATGTTTTAAGAGTTTTCTTTGCTCAACCCAAGGCCTTCAAACAATTAAATTAATATTTCTCAGGTGCATCCAACGTGGGACTTGTGATGGTGACCCGGAGTAGGGTGTTCGTGTTAGATGCCGAAAAAAGTGTTTCCTTGCAGTGTAACTTCACGTTTGAAAAGTTCAACTTTTTCGACCATCCACTCGTCTGGATCAAAAGCCAACTAGGGGAAAAGACACAGGTTCGTATGAAAGCAAGTTTATGGTTAAAGAGATTGGTAATTGATTGAAGTATTTTAAACTGTAATTACGCTGAATTGTTCTGCAACTAATTTTTCATAAAATAAATATATAAACACTTTTTAAATTGTATAACTATATTTGTAATTTTTTTTAAATAAGTAAAAAAAAACAATTTCTTATTCCAGTATTGAAACATTTTGCATCACAGATTCAAACTTTAATGCTTTCCTAAAAATGAAATGGGTCTAACACTTCAGTTATTAAATCAAACATTTATGATTCTTTTCCATCACTAAGCGTTAATGCGGCTAGAAAAACTTCACGCTAAAATTATTAATTTTTTTCTTAATTTCTATAAATAAGTACGAGCTCGTTTTTAAAAATAATTTATCTCTATTTTTACTCACTAGCCCTCTGCGCCATAATGCATATATTATCAGTCTTTTACGCCACCAAATTATTTTATAATTTCTAGCAAACTCCAAGTTCTATAACTGCTTTTTCCTAGAGTTGAAGGTTATTATCAAAGTTTCCATAACGGTTTTTGTTAAACTCTAACACTTGTCTCAAAATGACTCTACCAGGTTAACATGATGGGAACACTGATGGAACCTTTCCAATCTTCTGGAAGATTCAACGTATCATTCGAAAAACACGCTTTGCAGTCACTCCTAGTTTTCAAACTTACTATCACAAGTGGGTTGTTGGTTTTGTCGTTATTTTGGTAAGTTTAATTTGAAGATAGTATGCGTGGTGTCTGTAATTGAAATATTTTTAGAGTTTATCACTACATTATTTTTTATGGTGTTGAAAACTTTTGATAAACAATTTAAGCTGACTTCATTTCTGACCCTGATGTTGAAAATCGTTTGATTTTGTGAGTTTGTGGCGTTTGAAGCACTCTGTCATTATTGTTTTCAAATTTCTTAAACATGCAACTTTGCACTCATAAATCATGTAGATTTTATACTACTCCAAGATTTGAAAACAGCATAATTAGGTTGGTGAGAGTGTGAAGGATTTAGCGAATTTGCTCAGCGTACATTTCCAACAAATTATCAAAGCAAACTCATATATTATATGCTTCAAGCAGCAAGCTATTAACCAAAATTAAAGAATTTTGAATAAACTTTTATTTATCTTATCCAAAACACGCTTCATCCGTCAATTGGCCGCGCTGAGTAAAAACAAATTCAAAAGCTTATTTGAAGCGTGAGTTTCTTTGAAGCTAAGAAATTTCCTAAAAACATTGAACCGAATAACTACATGATACAGTAAACCATGAGCGATGGGATATCCTAGAAGTGAAACGCTTGGCATTTTTCTGACTAGCTTGGGTTCGATTCGTACCGTCGCCTAAGTGCGTTGATGCTATATAGAAGTCTTGCACTTTATAGAAAAAAGAAGGAAAATAGGAACATTTGTTCTCAAAATGTGTTTTTTTTAGTCGAGTGTTCCAGCTCTTGATCTTATCAATCTACTTATTCAAAGATAGGGAAATAGTCTCAAAACAACCACATCTACGACGTGGCAAGAAGATACTTCAAGAATTGCGGCCAATAAATAATATTCTAAATAAATCTAGACAGATTTTTTTGAATAAAAAACTTTTCTAAATTCGTAAATAAAAATCCTCACCAACTCGCAAAAGTTATTATTCACCAGTACATTAACTGAACTTCTCTCAGAATTTTACCACTTATCTCAAACTTTTGCGTCACTAACTTGATTACTTGCCTTAGAGCACTTTGAATTTCTTTCTTGGCAACTGATATGTTTCGTATACACAGCGAACGATGAAGACGTCATCCGCCTGTGACAGATGTGTCGTAATATAAAACCAATGCGAAAAATATTACCATTTATTTTACGTTCAGGGCATTTTCATTCATCTTTCTATTTTTCTTTGGAAGAAAAATGTTACTTTTGAAGAATTTTTTAAGGATGTTATGTAATTTAAGTTTCCACCACTTCAATCGTTTTTACCTATTAAAAAAAATAATTTTTCCAAATTTAATAATTAATAGAAAACTTAATTTTTTCCTAAAAATAGCACATAAGTACACGGTTTACTTAGGTGCAATTTATATGAAAACAATAATAATAAAATATTTAATACAGTATACCTTGTTTAGTTGGCATATTAAAAAATATTTTTTAATGTGGAGAAAAAAAAACTTTGAAATTTTTTTTAAATGTGATACTTTTTTGACACAATAATTTGAAAATTTATTTGTCTTATTTCAAACATTTTTCAAAAAAATTATTTATTATTAACAAAAGTGATTTTCAAGAAACTCCTCTCTTTGCGACTTTTTAAATTTATATTTTAATGTATTTTACCCATAATTTAAAAAAATCGATTTGTTTAAGAGCAAATTTTTTACTTAATCCTATCTTTACTCTCAAGCGCATGTGGCTTTTTCTTAAAGTTTAAAAATTGTTGTCCTAATAAAAACATACATTTAATATTTAAAATAATTATTAAAAAAAGAATAATTGAAACAGTTCAAAAATATTAATGACTTGTCTGTTGAATTGGATAAATTGCCTTTCAAAGCGGAAAGGATGATGAATCTCTTGCGCCTGAGTGTTGATTTGCAGAATAAAAAAAGTTCTAAAACAAAAGTTTTGCCATAATTCATCATTATAATTGTTCTATTAAAATTTTTTGGTTGATCTTTGAAAATCCAAATAATTTATTCGATTATTTATATTCCATAAATTAATCCAAGTCAATAAAAACAATAACATTTATCCTATGCAGGGGATAAGCAACAAATTATATTTTAAAGATAATTGTCCTTCGTTATGATTTAAAAAATGAATTCTAAGGCATAAAAAAGTTACAGAATTTTAAAATTAATTGAGTCTACGAATAATTCTTTGCAGTCATCCTTTTTCAATTCTCAAACACAGACTTGGATGTAAAAGACAGTGGTAACTACACGTGCAAAGTGAACGGACCCAGCAATGCAGTCCTCCACACCATCACACATTACGTCTTTGTTAGAGGTAACAGAGAAAATGGTAGTGGTGATGCAGATAAAGTTGATTAAGGGTGAAATTTAAAAAAAGCCAAAAAAGGAAAAATAGATTAGTGAGAAGGAAATAGCAATGAACGAAGTGCTGGTAGATAATTAGTACTTAGCTGTTGAGAATGTTGGTAGTGAATTTCTCAAAAAAATAATAAAAACGTTAGAAAATGAAAGAAATATGTTGTTATAAATTCTTATAAAACGCAATGTTAATTTTAAATATTTAATATAATATTTAAAAAAAAATTAATTTTAGGTTTATAAAATGAAAGAATAACATATTCATCCAAAAAATAATAACTTTTTTCCAAAAAAATTATTTAACAATTTTTAAATTGAAAAAGTTATTACTTGGATTAAGAAATTTAGGAATACACATTCTAATAAAAGTATAGTGAAAACTCTGTCACATTTTAATTGCATTGTTTTAATCAATTTTATGTTTAAATTTTTTGGTAAAGTTTTCAAAGTATTTTTCACTCAAAACAAACTTCAAAGCTTTTATCCTCTGGTCACCATAAACTCTTTGTATATTCCTTTTTTAAGCTCACTGAGTTCTTTTACAACCCCTCCATCAGTCTCGAAATCTTCTCGTTTTATTTACTTCGCCGAAAAATGTTACTAATTTCTGGTTTCCCTATTTTTATTTAAAAATTATTTATTTTTTCTATTTAAAAAATCTTTTTTCCCAATTATGTTAATTTATTCAATCTTTTGTACTCTGCTTGACGTTGCTTTAGTTTGTTTAGGCCCATTTTGTTGCTGTTTCATAGACTAAATTAGTCAACTGATAATAATTTTTTGTTTTTCGTTCTAAAATTTTGCCGTTTAAATTTTTTATTTTAAATAGAACAAACAAAAGTTTTGAATACTAGAAGATTGAGCTTCTTTTCGATTGCACTTGAACTTTTATTGTAATTTTAATCCCGTTTTTATGGGTCTATAAGTTTGAAAAAGTGAAACATCCTATGTCAAAAGTTAATTTTTTATATAAATATTTACCAGTATTTATAGTCTATTTTCATTAGCCAATTAAAACTGTTAGAACATTTTAATGCACATTTACCTTGACATTAAAAGAATCATTTGCCCATTCCACTGTCAATTTCCCATCTGTCTCTTTTATGATGTCACTTTTCTATAATTTCGAATTTATCCTACTTTTTTATATCTATTTTTTATTTAATTACTTTATTCTTATTTTTAATAGCAGTAGCTTTTATGAAAATACACTTATAACTGTAAAAACTACAGTTGATCTCATAAAAAACAGTTAGATTGAAAAAAAGAAAAAATCTAGCTAAATTTTGTTTCAAAAATAAAATAAAATAACACAAATACAATAAAAAAGTTATTACAGAATGTTTCTACACATGTAACGCTTTTGCTCTTTTTATTGGGTGTCAATTAATATTGGCCAAGTTATTTCCAGTTACGAAATATAAAAGCCCCGTTAATCAATCTATTCATTTGTCTCATAACATATGTAGAAAAAAAAATATCAAATAAATATTTATTTTAACAGTATTATAAAAATAATAATTTTCTATACATTTTAAAATTTCTATAAAAGCCTAGTTTTATATTCGCTAAGTTGAAAAATATATTCAATTTTCAAAGTTATTCATCCGTTTTTTCTAGTGACCCAAATTGTTTCTTGCGTTTCTTTTTTCTTTCGTTAAGTCCACGTGGAATTTCCGTTTTTCTTCCTTGCATTCAGCACAGTCTAGTCTCAATACCAACATGATAGCATTACAAAAAATGTTTAAAAAAAGATTTTTTTAGTTTTTGAAGTTAGTTTGGTACTATACAAAAGTATTTAAAAAATTTAGTTTTGACATGAAACATATAAATGTTTTTTCTATTATGTTTTTTCTCTATCCAAAATTTAAAAAAGCTTTTTATCTGATATGGAAGTATATTATTTTAAAAAATATGAAAATTTCAAATTCTCAATTTTTTTTAAAAACTTAATAAATGTACAAATCTGAAAACCATACAGAAATAAAAACTAGTTTTTAGCAAAAAATCGTATTCAAAGTAGCCGTGAAATTAGAAAACTCTCAAGTCAATAGGTTAAACGGACTTACAAGAGTGTTACAATGTGATAAAAAAAAGTATGTAAAAAAAAATATAACCAAAAAGTATCAGTGATGAAATTTCAAAAAGTGGTTTTTAGTTTGTATTAAGAAATAAAATTTTAATAAGATAGACAGTTTTTATAAAACACATTAAATGTTTTTAAATTTGTTTTTTTGGGTTTTTCTAAACCAAATTTTCCATTAACTAAAAGTAGTAGAAGGTATATCGGCTGTGTTGACCCGAGCGAGAAGACAAATAGGGATCTAGTGTATTAATGCTAGACGCACATCTATAATGTGGTACAAAGACCAGAGTGATATGTGCATTTGCACAAGTTATGGCCATAGTACCCTGATTTTAATCAATTTAGATCATTCTAAACCAATAATCTGTAAAAATAACTTTTCAGATTTTAAAAACAGTTTTTAAGCCATTAAAAAAAAATTTATCTAATAAAAGACATTAAAAACCAACGTTGTATTCAAAATTACTCATAAACGATATTTTTGACTTAGATTAATGTTATACCGTAAATTAACAGATTGTGGGACACCCATAGTGTTCAGACACCATCATTTGTTATATAATTTAAAAAATTATAACTATCTTTGTTCATTCAGTTCGAACATAAGTTTTCAAAACTATTATTTCTATGGTGGTAATTATGGCGCATCGTTATTTCTATTATATAATAACTGATTTAATTGTAATAAAAATTAAGAGACTACAAAACAAAAAACTTCAAAAACTATGAATTTAGAATTTATGATTATTATTTCAAGATATCTTCTTTTTCATACATTTGAAAAAGCAATTATGTGCGATAAAATTGGCATTTTACGGTTATCGACATTAAAAAGGTTTTTTAAAGTTTTAAAATCAAATGTTTATTGTTTAAGGAATATAAAATGAGTTTAAAAAAAAGAGAAACAAGCTGTTTCCACTTTATACTTTTTTATAAAGTAAATACTTTGAAGAATTTTTAACAATTCGATTTTTTAAAATATTTGTTAGACTATAAAAATTAATTTCTATTTTAACTGATTCAGTTTTAATCTCTCCTAGAAAAACATAATAAAAAACTAAATAATAATGATAATAATAACAAATGTTTAAAATAAGTTTTTAGGAAAAAAATAATGTTTAATTTTAAATAATTTTTTTTTCTTAATTGGTTTTTATGTGTTTATTTTTCCCAACTTTATTTGAATTTTCAGTTTTTTCATACGAAGTATCTAACGAGTTTAATTTTATAAGTTTTTGAAAGTTTCAAACTTCTGATGATTTAATTATCAAAATTATATCCATAATAATCTTTCAATTTTTAATAATTATCTTTAATATTTATTATCAAAAAGAACATTAGCGTAGACAAAAAACGTCCGATATAGAGCCTGTGAAATGAAAGTAAATCCGGCAAGACCACCAACCGTTGGTCAAGCCGAGAGTCGTTACACACTCGGCTACCCGTTCACAATTAGAAAATTACATGTAAGGTCAGTGACGAAATGTAATAGTTATTTGACTACTGATAATAAAAGTTTCTCAGACTAGGAAAAAAGAATTAAGTATATTTTTTTCTCTTTTTTTTTCTCAAGGTTATAAACATATTGAATAACATGTAAATATGGTTTTAATCATTGTACAATTTTTCTATTTTCATTATTAAATTCTTTAAAACTAAGTTTAAGTTTCATTATACATTTTTTCAAATCATGTAAGTTGTATCTTAAATAATTTTTTTCAAGAATTTATTTTTAAAAGAAAGTTTTAGCAATGGTGTGTTTATCACTCAAGTATGATAATCTTCTCGTTTCAGCTGCAGTTAACGCCATCCATTTGAAGCTTCCAAAAGATCTTTCTCTACTCCAAAACACTTCACAATTTTTCAATTCTTCATCTAATCTCAACGATATATATCCTAGTCAATTAAATTTCAACCACGCTAACCTCACCATTTCCAACAATTCTACCACCGATCTATTCTTCCTTGACGGTCATCCCACCGTCTTTTCCTGCACCACCACCGGAGGCTACCCTCCGCCAGACATCACAATCAAGCTCGCCAGAAAAGACTTTACCAATAACTTCGAACTCGTGAACTCTCTCACCCTCCACGGCGACGTCTCAATGCGGAGGATAATTGGAACGACTGCAAGAGTCAGCAAGAATTTGAAAATGGGACTGAAAGACCATGGCAAAAAAGTCACTTGCACTGCCACAGTTCCAGGCCTTCAAGGAACATCCACTTCTGGAATCGTCAACGTTTTACGTAAGTTTAATGTAGGCGCATATACTTGGAGTTTCAAACAACAAAATTTAATTTATCTTAATTTTTTATACATTTTTTGGCTGGACTGTTTAAACGTAGGTTTTGGTTAAGTTATGGATTGTCATTTTGAACATTTTAAACGAACAACTTTAAAGATTTTCGATTTGAATAAATTTAATTTGTTTTCAATTGAACTAATTCATTTTGTAAATATAATGAATTTTATTTCTCATTTGAACGATTGTTCCAAAATATTTCAAAAATCAGAATGAATGAAATGGTATTTAACTTGAAAAGATCTTCCATAAAACTATATTTTTCGAGTTTTCACACATTCTTTCATACTTTTTTTATTCACTCAACGTATATTGCTTTCTTTTCTACCCCTACCTTTATAACTCGCATCTTATGAACACTCATGGTAAGCAGATTCTAATAATTTTTAAAAACCTGCCAACCAGCCCTGACAACAACCCGCAACAGATTGTCCTTTGGTTTCATGTGAAAATGCTTCAGCGGCTATAGGAGACACCGATGTGTGGTTGCAGTGCACAGTGTTTTCCAGACCTCACTCTTCTTCCTACCATTGGATTCTCGATGCAAACGGAACCACACTCTCCCCTAAGAACGTTGTTCAGGGGTTTTTATCTTTTGAAAAAGTATGCGTTTTTAAACTTATTCAGATTTCATAGAGTATGCTTTTAAATGAATACAATTTTCTTTTCATTTTAACAGTTTTTGTTTACATTTATTATTGAGCAATGATGATGGGACATTTTTCACCCAAATGGATTTATCTTGTTGATATATAAACATAAATGTAGGTTAGGGTGCTTCCAAAAAATGAAAGTATCAGGATCGTGTTCGCCAACCCTGCATTACATGATGCTAGTTAGAAAAAGGCTGTAAAAAAAATTGGTGGAAAATAATAATATTTAGGACATGCTCAACGCTTTCAAAGTTTTCAATATTTGTGTCAAAACCTGCGATCGCGAGTTAAAACCTGTAGAACACATCTATGACAGTTGTAGATACTTTATTAACTGAAAATTTATCCAGCGTCAAAATCAAAATTATCAGTATTAATATTCAATAGTCATCAAAAGTCATTCAAAAGTCCTAACGTTTATGTTCTTTGGGAACTAACTGTAAATTGGCATCAACTGCTGATGACTTAGTCGGTGCCGAAAACTTTTTTCTATGGTCCTCAACGACTTGAAGGAGATATTGCTTCTGTTCTTCATTGCGTGTCAAACTCGTGTTGAACTCTTGAATCAACGCAACCCCACGTTCAGCCAAGTCATTGACGACTTTGACAGATTGCACAAGTCGTTTGCTTTCTTGATACTCTGATTGAGATTCCCACTCACTGGGATCGACCTGCAAGAAGTCCTGGGATATGCCAAGAATCGTGAAGAAATAGTTAGTGCTCTTTGTAACAAAGTTGTGAAGTTTCTTAGTAGTTGGATGCTCAAATGGCTGAATTCGTTTTAGAGGCTCATCTGAGCCTTCAACTTCTTGGAGTGCCACTACCATCAAGCGCTTCTCCTCTATAGTGACAGCATCATCAAAGAAGCCAAAGGCAATAAGTGTTTCAGAGAGATACCAAAGGTGTCGCTCAAAGGCTGTAGTGGCAGCCTTGGCAATTTCAGTATTTGGATATTCAGATAAAGCACATAACAGTGCAAGGTCTTGTCGTGGAGCACAGTTTGCAGCTGGACTTTCAAACCAGTATTTCAGATATACTTTAGTGATGAACAAACTTACTTCTTGCAGGTGATGCCATATTTTCTGACCATAGAAAAGACCTCTAGATTTTCGACAGCTGGCGCCTGCGTCTAGTGGATCGTATTGTTTGCGAAATAACCACATCTTTATGGAATAAATGGCCCTCGCCATCCATCGAGCTCTGTGAATAGCACCAGGGTACCGAAACCGTATTCCACGTTCAGGTGTGCCTCCTAAGAAAATGATAGACAGTTCAAGCAATTCACAGTAGTCGTCACGAGGTTGAAATTTATTCAGCTGAGACTGTGCAAACTTTATGACATCATCCTTCCAAGGAGCTATCATACTTGCTAAAGTGTTATCTTCAACTGCTGTACAAAATAACTTCTGGTCAATACGGTGCCAACAAATTTTGAAATGACCAAACAACTGGTAAAAACGTGTATTTTGAAACGTGTTGAGCATGTTCTTAATATTAATTTAATTAAGAAATATTTTGGCTGTTGAGTTTTTATGTGAGACATCATCAAATGATGGGTTGGTCGATAATGAATACCTAATTTAAAAATTTAGCATTATGGATGGAAGCACCCTAATGTAGGTCGATTAATCAGCCTTCATACTAAATATAGCAATAAACCTTAAGTGTATGAAAATGAATATTTATAATTGATTAGAAGCCTTACATGTACTACGTCATTAGATTTGATGGACCATCATTCGGGCTCATTATGCTTCTCAATTATCACAGGGAAATGGAGATATTTCGATATTCATGAAGGTTGTGATAAACGTATAATAAAAGATCAGTTTATGGTTTTAGATGCGAAAATTATTTTCTCACTTAAGTTTATAAAACTTATTTAATTCTTCTATAAAAGAATTCATTTTTTATGAAATGAAACTAAGTTTCGGTTATATTTTTTGTTTATTAAAAGTTTGCCCTTTTTGATCAACATTGTAATCGTTCTTTATGATACAATTGTTAGCTTTTATTTTATTTAAAAAAAATTTTATATTTGAAATAATCTTGAAAAAAACTGGAAGATCCGTTTGCGGTGCCACAGTAGTGCTCCTCTAAAAGTTCAATTCACAATACGGTGCAGTATGTAATCATGGACAAAATAGTATTAAATGCAAAAAAAATGCTGTTTAATAAAAATAGATTTCAATGAGTAAAATTAAATTTTAAAATGTTTTTAAATTTAAAAAAAAGTTACAAGTAATTTTTGCATTTAAATCATCAACCACCCATGAAAGTTTCTTTTAAATTGAGGAAACTAATCTTAAAGAATAAGTATCGGTACAGCAGTTTTTTAGCGAAATATTTTGACGAAACCGTTTATTTTGGTTACAAAAAAGATTGCAGAAGAAGCACTAGATAGATAATAGATAATGGAAAAACAGACATACGTAAAAGAAAAGGCAAAGAGTAGGAATGCGTGAAGTCAATGAAATGAAGTGATTAAATCTAGGATAACAAGCAATGTTATCTTTATCACCCTATTGCTTCATCGTGAGATTGTATAAAATTAAAAGAAATGAAAAAATCTAGAAATGGATATTTCGAAGATTTTAATATTTTGAAGTTTGAAATATTATTTTGTGAAAAAAATTGTTTAACAATTTAAAAAATTTAAAGATTTGTTAAAAGATTTATCTAAGCCATAGTTTTTCAGATACAAAAAACAAAAATTTACATTTTTCTTTAATGGATACCGAAAAATTCATATTATAATTCAATATAAATAAAAATGGATCATGAACTTATGAAACCACTTGGCACTTTTTATAGTTTTCAGGGCCGAACAACCAAAAATATGAAAACGGAAAACCAACAAGTTATTTTAATATTCAAAAGTACTTCAAGGAAAAATTATGTTTATTAACAGTGTATTACAGTAAAAGAGTATGTCTATAAAAAAGTCATCTAAGAAGAGAAAAATATTTTGAACAGAAAAAATAGTGCTTTTTGTATTCTAATTAATTTAAGACATTAGTTTTTTACTTTTGGCAATTTATTTTGATTCCCAGTAGACTATAATTGTTTTATAATGGTCTGCGGGTTTTATAATGGATTTACGAAAGCAATTTGTCTGAAAAAGACATTATTGACTTTCATCGGTGAATTGCGCCTACTAATCTTGTTTCACATTCATCAAAAGCTTCGTTCAAGTTTGAGAATAAGACATAAAACGTGTGAACGGGCTGAGTGGATTCCCTTTCAGAGGAAAATTAATGTGATTCTGACGTGGCTGAATATGAGGCTTTAGCTAAGGAAGTGATAGATCGGCTGTGATCAAGTTTGATGACAAATGTGACGACACTGTGACATCAAGGTTGAGATTAATGAAGCTTGCATGATTTAGGGGAAGTCTGATAAACATTTATTCTTTTCAAAATATAAAAATATATATTCAGACTAGTTTTATGCCAAAAACTGAACATTCTTAGACAA
The DNA here is from genome assembly GCA_943735955.1 of Piscicola geometra. Classification (NCBI taxonomy): domain Eukaryota; kingdom Metazoa; phylum Annelida; class Clitellata; order Hirudinida; family Piscicolidae; genus Piscicola; species Piscicola geometra. The sequence goes on along the minus strand of OX030958.1, from coordinate 5,778,331 downwards.
AAGAAAACGTAATAAAACATTAAAAAATTCAAATAATAATTTTTTTCATTTAACTTATAATTTCATATTTATATATATTGAAGAACCAGCATGCAAATTGTGGGGTATGGGGGATTATCTAATGTTTGCCAGTTTTTTCAAGCTTATGAATTCATGCCAAACTCACAATTTTGATGATGGAATGACGTGTGAATGATAAAATATAAAATATTGGTTAGTTAACGGTTAACAAACAAATAGACAGAGAAGTGTATCGATGTAAAAATCTTTCCAATGAATGAATGAATAAATAAATGCGTTAAAAATTAAAAATTTTCAGCCAGTTTGCATTTATTCATAATGAACACTGTAAATGCATTGCAGTTTTAAAAGCATAATATAGTAAAGTGTGCATCAATTGTAGTCTACTTAAACAAACAATGCCATTTAAAAGTTTTTTTTGTGGTTACAAAATATATTCTAGACTATAAATTATAGGCGCATGACCTACTGAATGTCACACCTGGGTAATACAAGGCCTACAATTTGTAGGCTATAAATTTGTTGTTAGTTCACAACACAAAACAGATTTTTAAACAAATGTTATTGTAATATAAATTTTAAAAATACATATACATAATATATGTAATTGATATTATAAATATATTCTTTTTTTCAGATCATTAATCCAGAAAGTTCTCAAATAAAGCTAAAGGTTTCTCAGGTATTTATCTTTTTTTCTTTGAATAAAACATGGTATATAGACAAATAGACCTTAATAGGAATAGATATTGGAAAATTTATTTCGTATAAAATTTTTATTAAAAGATTAGACCCTATCATTAGGGTAAGGGTAAGAGCAAAAGGGAATTTGTTTCCCAATTATTATTTTTGATATAAACTATTTTTAAGGTCTATTTTCTCTAAAATCTATTTTGTTTCTAATCCTTGGAAAATAAGTTTAAAAGTATAACACTCTATTTTAGATATAATAAATTGTTAAAAAAATAATTTTTTCATACAAAATTCAGTTTAAACACTGATGATGAATAATAATTATTTAAAGTATTGCTTAAAATCTATTTATCGTAAAACTTTGAATTATATAAAAATCAATAATATATTCTATTTATTCTAAATCTATTTATGTTTATAAATCATCTTCAATTTTTTCCTACAACTCAGTTCTATTGCAATCCCAAGGTTGACAGCAAGTCTTTCCGAAAATACATCTTGGTTGTTTCAAACGCTTTGGGGTCGAAAAACTCGTCGGCCACTCTTTCCATGCGTAAGATTCACTCAAAGCCTCTATAAGGGCATTTTGACAATTTTTTAAAATCTTTTCTAATAAGAGATATGTATATATTTATATGTACCTGACTTCAAGCCAATCTAGAAACTATTGCATTAGTATATAGATTTTTCAATTTGTAACTAGGAAAAAGAACAGTTTTTTAAAAAACTGGTGACATCGAGAAATTTTTTTTGAAACTCTATGTAAATCAGTTGTTTTAAAAACTCAAAGTCTTCTGTTTGCTAATGCATTATTCTAAAAGTTATTTTCTTAGAAATTCATATTAAAAACTTTTAGAAACTTTTTAGAAAAGACAACAAAAACATAATGGGAAAAAAGGAAAAATATTTTTCCATTAACATCCTTCCTTCCAGGAGTTCCTTCTTTAAACAAGCAAGCTTCTACAAGAAAAAGAAACAACTCTATTTACATAAAAAAATACCACAATGCTTTTTCTTTTGCTTCATCAACTTCCTCATTTGTTTCAACTTTATCTCTTTCAGTCTTACTCTTTTTACAAAAAAAACTATGCATAACAATTCTTAATTCAATAAGTTAATAGAAACAAAACTGATTTAAAATTTACGAATATAACACTATCAATCGATGAAGATGCACCTGTCAGAACAGAAGATAACGCATGCAATGTTGTAGCGAAATAACACGTTCTATGAAAGGAAGGATTACAAAAAGATGTTGAAAAAATAAACAAGAGTTTGATAAAGTTGTAAAAACAATAGTTAAAACATTGGAAATGTTTTTGCAACAAAAGAAGAATCAACAATTGTCGTGACTTTTAAGTTGTTCCACAAGTAAGAAAAAAGATGATACTAGGCCTTGAAAGAATTTTTTTATAACCGTTTGAGTCTCATAAATCCTATAATTACTTAAATTTTAAAATAATTAAACTAGCTTCATAATATTTAAAAAATCAACTTCTTCAAACAATACATATCAAGGTTCAATAAAAGCAACTAATTGTGAGTAAAGAAATCCTGTCAGTCTGGTCATTTTGAAGTTTCTTTGATATTACCCATGAAGCCTTTGGCATCTAGAACCCGTTTCAATGTGAACAACAAATGCTTCAATATCGCATATAAAAAGATGATCAGATAACAACCCAAAATCCTATACGAAAATATATTCGGAAAGAGACATGGGTGCAATGCAATACACCGTGAAAAGACCAGTTGCATTAATTTGATATTGGGGGCATAGTGAGTACGTGATCTTGATCATATCTTTGCCTCCATAGTTGCTTGTGAAAAAAAACATTTCCTACGATTTGGACCTTTTAGATGTTCCTAAACTTATTTAAAATCTATCAAAGTTATTGAGTTATTGAACTACTTTTACTTTAGATTTTCTAAATATTTTAAAAGAACATTAATTTTTTAAACTATTGAATTTTATTGTAAACCGATTGTTTATCAACTGCCTAAATGAAAACTAGTTTTAATAATTAATATTCGTATGAGTCTTGGCTATGAAAAACGATTTTGTCATCAACTGCCTTGTATTTTAGAATCTGATTTGAAATTACAATATTTCACACACAACTTATAATAATGTAACACTATTTGTGGTACTTGGTTTAACGTCTGGTAATAATAATAAAGAGAGAAGTAATAGTGAAAAATTAGAATGTAGCATAAAAAAACTTATTAAAACAGAAATAGGATCTACGGGTTGACGAAAGAAGCATGGGTGGTCCTGGAGTCCGGGCCCCTCCACATTTTGGTAGTGAGGGGTCCATCTTAATGGTAGTGACCCCAAGACCCCCCCCCCCCAAGATCACCGCCCATTTTAGGCAAGATCCCCCAAGATTTGCAGCAGATCGCCGCCCCTGTGAAGAAGTAAGCAAGAGTACCATTTAAAAAAGCAACAATTAAAGAGGGATTTCTTCGAAAAGCCGTATGAGAAGCTTACAATAAGTAGGGAAAAAACTGTGACGACTGGCTTGAAAAAAATTACGAGCTGGAAAAAATGAATTGCACGTGAGAGAAAAAATGTTTAGAAGAGTGAGGAGAGTGTGTTGAGAAGATGCAGAAATTTTTTTGAAGAATTGATCAATTAAGAAAATAAGAAAGAACGGAGATTAGGAGTGGAGTTAGTTGAAGAGAAACTTTTTTTTTTGTTAGTCTATATCGTTCACAGTCTGACAGATGCAGGCCATGTTACAATGGTTCTTATGCGCCAGAGTCGCCACTCCACACGACGTACACATCTTTCAATGCATACGTCGCAAACACCGCATTATATACACTAGGTATATATATGATAGTACACGGTTGCTCGTCAAGGATTCGAACAGGCAACCTTTGAGTTGCAAGCCCGACGTCTACCATCTAAGCCATCCCCGCTCCCCAATTGAATTGGAACTGAATTAGTAGCTTAATGAATACTGAAAATTAATAAATTTATATGAATAAATTTTCAAAGGTATTCTCCGAATTTCGTTTATCGGGATACTCGCTTAATGCTTGATTTACTTACTGAATGAAAAGAGATTAATACATTTTTCACTTTTAACTTGGTGTAATCTTGAATAAGTGGATTGGTTCGTGCTTTTCTCGTCAAGAATAAACGATCTTTTTAAGTGATGAATTTATTTTTCAGCCTTAGTTTGTTCAAGGCAATATTGATGAAATGTAACGCTTCGCTAGAAAATAAAGTTCGAATTGAAAAATGACTTAATAACGTAATGAAATATTTCCAATAAGTAAGTTATAATACAATGAACCCAACTCGGATCTACTAAATTATGAAAGATCTTTATAGCATTTCAATCGATAGCAATATTGTTATAAAACACTCTTTAAAGTAGCAGTCTTAATAAAAAAATAAATTATGTTGTTAAAGGTGGTTTTGTATTTGTGGGTGTGTGGCCATATGATTATGGTCCATACTGTAATACAGACTGTATGGATTTTTAGATTTGTGTGTAGCTGTGGATGATTAGTTGTGGATGCGTAATCGCAGACGTCTCACTCGACATGAACTCTCTGCACCCATGGGTAGATTAGCTCACCCAGCAACAACTTCTTCAGTAAGCCTGCTTGAGGTGCTGATGATGATGATGATGGTGTTGTTGATGATGATGATGATGATGATGGTGGTGGTGATAATGGTGATGATGATGATAGTGGTGATGATAGTGTTGATGGTGTTGTTGTTGTCTTCCTCTGTTCGGATGAAATTCTTATTATTTCTTGCCAAGAAGATCTCACTAACTGGTGAAGATAATTATGACTAATTAAATATTTATGAATATGATTATTGTTTTATTAGTATAAGTAATTCAGTCATTCATCATCATCATCATCTCCATCATCATCATCATCATCATCAGCAGCACTCACTTGGAGAGATACAGCGTTGCACTCATAATCAGGCATCAACCTCGTCTCTACGCTGCCTAGATGATGACGCGATGATGATGATGGCGATGATGATGATGGCGATGATGATGATGGCGATGATGATGATGGCGATGATGATGATGGCGATGATGATGATGATGGCGAGGATGATGATGGCGATGATGATGATGGCGATGATGATGATGGCGATGATGATGATGGCGATGAAGATGATGGTGATGATGATGGCGATGGTGATGATGGCGATGGTGATGATGGTGATGATGATGGTGATGATGGCGATGATATTAAGTACAGCACATTTTCACGTGGCTGTGTGAAGCGCCTTATTGATGATGAGCAAATTCAGGAAAAATAAATTATAAAATGTCATGCGCATGATGATGACGAAGCAAACCTGCGAGTTTGATTGGTCGGAGCAGGGCGAGCAGGAGCCAATAGGAGGGATTCTTATGAAGGAAAGAGATCACCTGACCAATCAGCACGTGCACACTCAAGATGATGAGGCGTAACTGAGGTGGTGAGGCGAGAAAAGATGGATGGGTGAAGAAATGGATGAATGGATGAGAAGTGAAGGTGCATAGCATGGGATTGATGATGAAGATGGTGATGATGACGACGATGAAGATGGTGATGATGATGACGATGAAGACGATGGTGATTATGTGCAACAGCGGCGACACTTACGCATGTGAAGACGACGTAGAAGGTGATGGTGGTGGGCAAGAGGAAGAGGAGGATGGTGAAGAGGAGGGTGGAGAGGAAGAGCACATGCACTCTGAACTGACCCTCCTCCACCCGGCCTGCCTCTTCGTTCCACCGCTTGCCGCGGAAAAGTCTTGGTGGTTTTAGTGAAATGCCTATATTTAGTCTTGGTGGTTTGAAAAGATTGAAATAAAAAATTACAAATAGTATTCAATTAGTGAATTTTGCTTTTTTAAATCCCGATTTCTGCCATTCAAGGCTGACTTTAGAAACAATGGTGGTGGTGATGATGATGATGGTGGTGGTGATGATGATGATGATGATGGTGATGATGATGATCTCACCGCCACAAGTGTCTGAGCGCCTTGAGTTGGTAGAAGTAGAGTCTGTGATGATGATCAATGCAGATAATAATAATAAAGAGCATTTTTATAGTGGCTTATGAACCAAAACGGGATTCTAGGCCACTAAAACTGTAGATTTTTCAATTTGTGCCTATGGTTTACAGGGCATCAGTTGCACTTGAAGCTAGCACCATTAACCATTGATCAAGCCGAGAGTCGTTACTCACTCAGTTACCCGTTCATACAAAGTATTTAACCACACTGCAGCAAACTTAACAACAACGATAACATCACAATGTATTATTATTATTATTACACACCAACAGCACAAAACCGCACACACATCTGGCCACATTATCATCATCACCATCAACATCATCATCATCATAATCTTCATCACCACCACCATCATCATCATCACTACCACCACCACCATCATCATCATCACTACCACCACCACCATCATCATCATCATCACCACCTGGCGGCATAGACGTAGAAGCAGTAGACATGTAGGGTGGCGAGTGAGAGGAGGTCGAGGAGGACGGAGAGGTACAAGGAGCAGGAGAAGAAGCAGGACATGCTCGTGATCAGGAAAATGCTGTCGCTCATCGGCAGGAGCATCTCAAGGTAGGCTGTGTTGTGTGGTGCGTGTGGGTATGTGGTGTGGTGTGTGGTGTGGTGTGTGGTGTGTGATGTGGTGTGTGGGTATGTGATATGATGTGGTATGGGTAATACCCACTGGGTATGTGATATGGTGTGTGGTGTGGGTTAGAAATGTAGAATGACGGTTTGATGCCGGTGTGTGGTTAGTAAGTGTAGATTGATTGAGTGATGTGGTGTGTGGGGTTTGAGTGTAGTATAATGGTGTGGGGGTTGTGTGAGAGATGAGCGTGGAATGATTGAGTGATGTGGTGTTGCGCTGTGTTGTCAAACAAAGTAGTACTGTAACAAGGTGTGATGTGTTTGAAGGTGTGAGTTATATAATATACCGTATAGTGCAGTGTGAAGGTGTGGTTCAACAATACAATGTATTATGTCAAACCGTGAGGATTTAGTTTAATAGTAAAGTGTATCATAACAAACTTGGCTAAAACGACACTGTACTCCAATGAGGTGACTCACTAACCCCGCCAAAGCATCACGTGGTACTTGAAGAAAGCCGAGAGAAGCAGTGCCATTGGTCGGTTGAGTTTAAGGCCTGCAGGGACGCCCTCCAGCCACGCGAGCAAGTCCTCCAGACCCCTGCCTACACCCTGTGGTGGTGACATGGTGGCATGGTGGTGGTTTAGTTGTCATGATGTTAGTGTTGTGGTAGTTTAGTTGATATGATGGTGAGGTAATGGGATAAGTATAGGTGTTATTATAATATAAGTTGCGATTAATATGATAGAGATGATGATGATGATGGTGGTAGTGATGAAAGTACCTCGGCAAGAGAAGAGAGTGAGTGGGTGATGTCATGCAGTGGAATGTTGTTGAAGAGAAGGAGGAAGGTGAGAATGCCTAGAGTGCTGTTGGGGTGATGATAATGATGATGATAATGATGATGATAATGATGATGATGATGATAATGTAAATGATGATGGGGATGTTGCTGGTGATTTATGGTTTAGTTAACTTTGGTATTGATGGCATGCAATACTACAGAACTCACACATTTACCAGAGTCTTCCACAACAGATTCAAAAAGCTGTAAGAAGATAATAGTTACCATTACCCTCACCACCATCACAATAATCCTCCTCATCACCATCATCATCATCAATATTATCATCATTACCCGAATCTCATAAAGTCAATATAGTCTTGAAGCCCTCCCACTAAGTGCATTTAAAAACATACATAAATTAGAAATGTAAAAAGATGAAAATTCACAGGTGTTGTTGCAGTTTGTGGTGGCATGCGATGGGCAGAGTGGCGCGCAGGCACTGCATGCTCGAGCCCACTTCGACCAGCACTGAAGGCGCACTCAGACAGGCGGTCATGGGCAGATGGGTCCTGTGGTGTGCACCAATTATGAAGGTCAACACATGCATATTTAATGAATGCCTGGGTAACAACTATAGATGGAAAAAACTTTAGTAAACTTTATAAATCTTAAAGAGGATATTAATTGAAGTTGTTGTGTAAGCATTAGATGTGCTTGTGATACTGACATCAAGTGGCAGAAGAAGTGTTTAATGGCAGAATTCAGTGCAAGTAGTTTGAGAGCCATCCAGTAGACAAGGAGAAAGATAGAATTAAGTTCTGCATAGGGCATCTCTTTAGTGCCATTCCTGCATTGATGGAAGGCCCTGCTGACTTTAAGAGAGTTTCCAATGCAGTCCACAACATTCGAGAAGTTTTCTTTGCGAATGTTGATAAATACTGATCCTTCAAATTGCTTCCTACAGTAAATCACCACCACAACTGCATCTGGCCAAATTCCAATCAACTCAACACCCAAAATGCACTCTTTTTTTCCTAATAAAAACTTTTTCACCAAAACCAAGTTTTTACTTTCAACACTTTTTTCGTTCTTTTTGATATCCTGAGTGAATATTCTGGCGACCACTTCATACCGTAGACTCTTTCCCACATTAAACTCTTCCAATGTAGCCCGTCCTTCTCCATCTGATGATAAGTCTGTGACGCAGACAAAGGTATCTTTTCGACACCCGAGCAAGAAAGAAGAGTTTTGAAGGATTTCTACTGACTCCTTTAGTTCTTGGGCTCTTTCCTGGCGATTGATGTAGTCTTGAAGCAGCTCGTGAGGAAGAAACAAATTCAGCATTACAAATTATGATTATTTTTATTAAACGGTACTAGGTCTTTTTGCAAAAGAAATGTTGAAATCGGTTTAATAACGTGTAAAAGTGAATTATAAGTTTTTAGGTAAAAATGTAATGTAACAAGAATTAGTTTGCGAATATAGATTTTACTGAAAATATTGATTAATTAAAATAATATGCAACAATAATGAGAAAAAAAATAAAAATTCAAAAACTAGTGTAAAAAAATTACATTTTGATAGAAAATCGTAATATTTGCATTCTAACATATAAATCCCTTAAATAGTCTTTTTCAAATTAAAGAAATGTCTTTGTGCTTTAAATATATCCATATGGTTGCTGCAGTCAATTTCAACCTCAGACGAATTTGTAACTATTGAAACTTTATTATAAAAAATCAATAATATAAGTCTTTAATTTTAAAAAGCGAAAACATGCTAACAAAACCGCCCACCCAGAATCCTTGAACCCAGTCCACTACCCCAACACTATCCAGTCACCATTGCTTCACATTAACAATAAATCATTTAGTTAAAGTTTTCCCAGTTAACTAAATCACTTGGTGTGCAAGTTTGAGATTGAAACTGAGAACTATTTGCCATACGAAGCTTGAACCAGAGACATAAGTAGCGACAAGAGCATGGATATTTCATCGTTTGATCATATGGAACTAAGCCTTATAACCACATAATAATTTAAATAGAGATTAAAAATTATTTCAAAACAAGCCCAAATAAGCACCGTTTCCATTTATTAAAAACCAGGTTATTTTATTAACTCCGAAGCACCCATTCTGAATCCCTCCTTCATGCTTCACTGCATGCTTCACTGAATGCTGCATTGCATTGCTGCATTGCATCATGAGTTATAGGCGCTTGACGTTACTCTACCGCCCCTACCACTCCAGTCTGTGTGCACGAAGACTGTTGGATTCTGCAGTGTGCTGTACATGTGAGCCCCGAAGTAGTCCCTCAACGCCTGTGTGTGTGTGGTGTGTGTTCGTTTGTGTGTCATCATGAGGTAGTCAAATACAAATACAAGCACACACACACAAACACACACACACAAACAAAACACACACACCTGCAAGAGGTTATGTGGCAGGCATTCTGAGCGGAATGCCTCGTAGAAGGAGAGGCAGGAGGCGATTGTGGGCGTCGGCAGGTGCGCCTCTCTGGTGCGAGCCACCACTTCTCTCATGGAGCTCTGTGTGGAGTTATGCGATGGTGTTGTCGTGGTATTTGGAATATCAAGAAAACTCTACAGCTATCAGCAACATTATAAAACTATAGAAACAGCAACAACAACCGTTATGAAAGCAACAACCACAACAACATTTATAAATGAAACAACAACACACAACAACAACACACAACAACACACAGCAACAACACACAACACACAACAACAACACACAGCGCATCTGGCGACGGCAGTGGCGAAGAAGTCCTTGGTGAGGAGACTCTGCAGCCCTGCCTCCTCCTCATAAGCCCTCTTTATCTCGCCCAGGAAAAAGCTGCATGCATAATTAAGTAGTTTCATGTATAATTAAGTAGTTTCACGCATAATTAAGTAGTTTCACGCATAACTAATTAAATGAATACACAATTAAATAGTTTCATGAACAATTAAGTAGGTCCATGATTCACTAATGAGTGCAAGGTGGCAGGGTTGATGACTGCCTAATCAAAAATGGAATAAGCTAGCTTGAACTAGCAGTTTGAAGTTTTATTAATTTAAATTGAATGAAATAATGCATGCAAAATGAGTTGGTTCAAAAATTTACGAATTGAATATTTAATGAAATGAAAATTGATTGGGATTGAGAACTGATTAAATTTTCACTCATCATTAATGCAATTAATTATAGTTGCAATAAAGAAGAAGAGACCAACTAAATAAAACAAAACAATGTGGTTGAAAATGATTTAATCAAGTACTATTCAAAGAATAATGACTTCAAGCGTATTGCATATTAGCTGTTCATCAGATGAGCAGCTAATGATTCGAACGATTAAGTAACCTCTTGCCAACGCTCCACTTGCCCGCCACCTCAGCAAGATTCAAGTTCCAGCCATTCTCTTCACTAGCCTGTCATTCATTCATGCATGCTATTCCTTAGAGAATGCCATTCATTAAAGAACGCCATTCATTAAAGAACGCCATTAATTTATCCATGCATACCATTCATTCATGCATTCATCCATGCATGCCATCCATGCATGCCATCCATGCATGCATGCACCCACCTTCTGCAAAAGCATGAATGCTTGCGAATACAACACCACCTTGGCCATCAAGACAGCCTGTCGGATGGTGGTGATGATGATGGTTATAATAATGATGATGCTTTTGAGATGCACTGAAAATTTCCCTTGTCCTCACTTAGAGCCTAATTCGGAATTCAACCGAATACTTGAAGTCAAGCTGTCACGTCATATTCGATCAAAGTTGGTTTCCATAAAAACACAATGTACAATGCGCACTTTTAAATCTATGAATTGAAGGTAAACATTTAAATTATATAATTTACTCCAAAAGATACATTAAACTGATGATTATGCACTATCATCACAACCTCACGCAGCATCTCCACAAATTCTCTCTTGCCTTCTTCACTCATCTGCACAACAGTACCTTTGTCGTGGTGTTGGTGATGATGATGATGTGATAACAGTGAGATGATGAAGAGGATGGTGATGGTGATGTGAAGACGGTGGTGGTAGTGATTATGATGTGACGAGGCGTGATAGTGATGATGATGATGATGATGGTGGAGTTGATAGTTATGATAATTACTAGGAGAAAGTTGTTGTGGACGCTTCATCGACTCGAGAAATCTACTGTAGACCGCTGCGTCTGAAATTAAAATAGAGAAAAAACAGTTTTAACAAAAATGATGTTGAAGATGATAACACAAACTATACCAAAATATTAATGAAATATTTGAATAGTGAAAATCTAATGAATGGAAATATTAATTCAGTTTACGATGATGATAATCATGATGATGATGATGATAATGATTATGGTCATGATGATGATAATGAGGATGATGATGATGATGATGATAATGATGATGATGATGATGATGATGATGATAATGAGGATGATGATGATGATGATGATGATGATAAGGAGGATGATGATGATGATGATGATGATGATGGACTAACTGATGGCGCTGAAGGGAATGCCATAGTCGAGAGAGGCCAGCATGACGTCATCACCTTCTTTCGACTGATGGATGGATGGGTGAGAAGAGTGGAGGAAAGGATACTTGAATTGATGAATGAATAAATAATATATGGATGAAAGAGTTAATTAATAAAAATGGATGGATGAATAGACAAAAGGAGAGATGGAAAGATGAATCAATAAAAGATGGATAAATGAATGAGTAAAAGATGAATGGATGAATGAATGAGTAATTGGGTTGATAGAAGAGTGGATTGATGAATAAGTAGATGGAAAGTGATTGAAGAGGAACTAACATCAGATGCAGAATCATCATCAGGAACACCAGTCTGCAAGATGCCACTCAGCAGCTCAAGTATTGGTGATGCCAACTCACCACTGTTCCAATCAGAAAACACCTGTGTGTGTGTGTTTGTATGTGTGTGTGTGTTTGTGTGTGTGTGTGTGTGTGTGTGTGTGTGTGTGTGTGTGTGTGTGTGTGTGTGTGTGTGTGTGTGTGTGTGTGTGTGTGTGTGTGTGTGTCTGTTATCATGTGTGGATCTATTGATGATAAAACGAAAGATAAAGATGGATCAATAAGGATAAATGGATAAATAAGAAATGCGTAAATAGAAGACTGAATGTTGGGAAGTAATGAGAAAACAGATGGATAAACGGAGGATTGGAAACAAATAGTGAGTGGGGAAGGAGGAGGAGGAAGGCACCTGGGCGCAGCGGGAGTGGGGCAGCGCGAGGAGGCGGGAGAGGAGCTGGAAGGACTCGCACACCACCTGCATGTCCGCGTACTCGATGCCGTTGTGCACCATCTTCACAAAGTGCCCTGAGTGAGTGGGTGAGTGTATGCTTGGATGTGTGAATGTGTCATGTTGTGTATGCTTGGATGCGCGTGTGTTATTTTTTATATTTTTGGATATGTGTGTTATGTTTTGTATGCTTGGATGTGTGTGTGTGTCATATTGTGTGAGCCTGGATGTGTGGTGGTAGTGACCTGCAGGGGTCTGTTCCTCCTCTTGTATTGAAGGAAGCCTCTTCGCATGCAGTGTCTGCGTTGTTGTTGTTGTTCTTGTTGTTGTTCTTGTTGTTGTTGTTGCAGTGTTGACGTTATGTTTCGATGTGTCGTTGTCATATTATTGTTCATTTAGTGTGTTTTCATGAATTTTTCTAATTTTAAACATGCATTTTTTGCGTGTATGCGTGTTTGTTAATGTAGGGTTTATTGGTCTTTCTATATGCGCTAGTAGTGTTGTAAATGTGTAATTAATGTAGGCTTCAATGCTGTTACAGTATATAAAAATTACTTTGTGTTTTACATGTATAATGCGACAAAAAGGCATATAGGTAATGATGATGATGACTTTGAGAGCAAAAGTATGCCAAGACTAACAGAGAGAAGGGAGTGGGGGAAGGGGTCTGCGAGGAAGGAGTGGTGGAAGGAAAGGGCTGCGGAAAGGGCGGGCACAGGCAGACCCAGTTTGTCGCATGTCTGAACCACCCTCAAGAGGGAGGGCTGTGAGGGAAGGGGAAGAAGAAGAGGAGGAGGAGATGATTGAGGAGTTTGATGGTAGTTTTCGAGAAGAGGCGAAATAGCATCACTTTCGACTTCAGCAATAATAACAACAAAAACAACACAACTTAAGGAATAAATAACAGAAACAACAAAAGCAACAACATTAAAAACAACAACAAAACCGAAGAAACAAATAGAACATAAACAACAACAAAAACACACAGCAACAACACACAACAACAACACACAGCAACAACACACAACAACAACACACAGCAACAACAACACACAGCAACAACACACAACAACAACACACAGCGCATCTAGCGACGGCAGCGGCGAAGAAGTCCTTGGTGAGGAGACTCTGCAGCCCTGCCTCCTCCTCATAAGCCCTCTTTATCTCGCCCAGGAAGACGCTGCATGCATAATTAAGTAGTTTCATGCATAATTAAGTAGTTTCATGCATAATTAAGTAGTTTCATGCATAGTTAAGTAGTTTCATGCATAATTAAGTAGTTTCATGCATAATTAAGTAGTTTCATGCATAATTAAGTAGTTTCATGCATAATTAAGTGGTTTCGTGCATAATTAAGTAGTTTCATGCATAATTAAGTAGTTTCATGCATAATTAAGTAGTTTCATGCATAATTAAGTAGTTTCATGCATAATTAAGTAGTTTCATGCATAATTAAGTAGTTTCATGCATAATTAAGTAGTTTCATGCATAATTAAGTAGTTTCATGCATAATTAAGTAGTTTCATGCATAATTAAGTAGTTTCATGCATAATTAAGTAGTTTCATGCATAATTAAGTAGCTACATGTTCTCACACATCATGTATAAGTAAATAAATTATATAAATTGATAATGAGATGAATAGATAATGAGATGAGTGGATAATGAGATAAATAGATAATAAAATGCATGAATAATGAGATGAATGGATAATGAGATGGAACTATAATTATATGCATGGATCGTGAGATGCATGCATAATGAGGATATGCCAAAGAGACCTGCGAATGATGCAGCCTCCCCTCCACATGAGAGCAATGCCTCCGTAGTTCAAGCGCCAGTCGTACGCCTCACTCGCCTGTGGTGTATTTCCACCATAGAATGAACAAAAACTACTACTACTACTACTACTACTAATACTACTACTACTACTACTACTACTAATACTACTACTACTACTACTACTACTACTACTACTACTACTACTACTACTACTACTACTACTACTACTACTACTACTATCACTATCATGCAACAACTACTATCAACACCACTATGAAACAACTACTATCAACACCACCATAGTTACAATAACTACTATCAACACTCACCCTCTTCAACAGCATGTAGCCTTGTGTATAACAAATTATCTTTGCCATGTACACCGCCTGGAAAAGCCATAATCATCATCAACACCACTAGCAGACTATCATCATCAGCACCACTAGCAGACTTTTATCATCAGCATCATTCTATTATCATCGCTGCTATCAACATCCATCTAACATCACAAATTATCATCCACACCTCTACTGTTATCTTCAAAATCATCATCATCATCCTTCTCATCATCATCATCATCATCATCATCATCATCACCCTCAATATTAGCACACACACACACACACACACACACACACACACACACACACACACACACACACACACACACACACACACACACACACACACACACACACACACACACACACACACACACACACACACACACACACACACACACACACACACACACACACACACACACACACACACACACACACACACACACACACACACACACACATACACACCTTCCTCAAGTCCTCCACAAACTCTGCCTTTTCCTGCTCCGTGAACGTTGGGAGGGCTGTCATGGCGTTGTTGTGTGGTGTGGTGTTGTGTTGTGTGAGAAGTTTGATTTGGTGTGAGAAGTGTGGTTTGGTGGGAGCATGGTGCTCTGTGGTGCCTTGAAATGTAGTGTGATTTATAGGTGAATATGATGAGGTGTACTGTGTAATGTGATGTGGTGTGCTGTGTAATGTGGTGTGGTGTGCTGTGTAATGTGATGTGGTGTGCTGTGTAATGAGTTGTGTTGTGTATCGAAATGTGGTGTAGTGTATCCGTATTTTAAATGACAAAGCGTGGCGATGAAAAAAGGTTGCATGAAATCTCATAGAAGCAACATTCAAAAACCATAAAAGCCTTTTTTGCATCTTTCAAACACGTGTGAGTGAATCAATTGACGACGAGCAACTTTAATCAACGGGAGACAGATGCAATGGTTGCTATGGCGCAAGGACAATTCCAAAACACAAGGCGAATCGAGGATACAAAAACGAAGGCACCAGGGGGAGGGGGCAGCCGTTTGGAGGCAGCCACTCGCATGGGCTTGAGGGAAGAGACGAACCTCGCGTGCACTGCCTCGCCTGTGGTGGTGGTGGTGGATGGTGGTGATGGTGGAGGTGGTGGTGGTGGAGGTGGTGGAGGTGGATGGTCAACATGAGGGTGATGATGATGATAGTTGAAATCATCGTGAAGGTGATGATGATGATAGTTAAAATCATCGTGAGGGTGATGATGATGATAGTTAAAATCATCATGAAGATGATGGTGATGATAGTTAAAATCATGGATGGTGATGATAATGATAAAAATACAAATGTTGATGATGATAACGATCACCGATGAGAGTGAGCGGAACTCGGTGCTTGACTGAAGCGACAACCGTCCACTTGCCTGTGCCTTTCTATAGCGCAAGTATTGGTGCTTGACATCATTACTACTTCCATCATTATCATAATCATCACTATCTCCATCATCATTATCATCAATACCACCATGAACATCTCCATTACCATCAACACTACAACCGTCATCATTATCATCATCTATGTCATCTATATCATCATCATCATCATCATCATCATCATCATCATCATCATCATCATCATCATCATTATCATCATCACCATCCTCACTATCATCATCACTAACACCACCCTCATCATCATCATCACCAACAACGAAATATCACATGCGACATCGAAGCGCACACAACACCTGTCCAGCGGCGTCGTAGATCTGGTCGAGCACATAGGCGCCCTCCCCGTCCTTCCTCTCGAGTATGTCCCTCGTCAGTTCGATCAAGAACGACTCCAACTCCCCACCGTTCCAATCGGAGAACACCTTCGTGTGTGTGTGTGTGTGTGTGTTTATGTGTGTTGTTTGTGTGTTGTTTGTGTGTGTGTTTTTGTTTGTTGTGTTGGGGGGATGAGGGGTGTGCGTGTGTGTGTTTGTGTGTGAGGGAGGGGGGAGGGCGGGGAAGGTGTGCGTCTGTGTGTGTGTGTTGTGTGTTTGTGGGGGAGAGGGTATGTGTGTTGTGTGTGTGTGTATGTGGAGGTGTATGTTTGATGTATTTATGAAATTAAGAGAGAATATGAGAATCAGATAAAACAGATGTTGGATGACTGTATGGATTTTGGACAACTGGATGGATGAATAATAGATAGATACATAGGGAGTGGGTGAAAATGAATGAGATTCATGATGGATGGATGGTGAGATAAAAGATGGATAGAAACCTAAGATACATAAACAAACGAATAAAAAATATAATGAGAAAACAGATGGATAGACGGAGGATTGGAAACAAATAGTGAGTGGGGAAGGAGGAGGAGGAAGGCACCTGGGCGCAGCGGGAGTGGGGCAGCGCGAGGAGGCGGGAGAGGAGCTGGAAGGACTCGCACACCACCTGCATGTCCGCGTACTCGATGCCGTTGTGCACCATCTTCACAAAGTGCCCTGAGCCCCCTCCACCCACCTGGCGTGCGTCAATCTCCTTATTAATAAACATGACATGATTTAGAAGCGATCGCACAGTCGGACGCTGAATATTCATTAATCATTCATTAAATAAAGATGACTTTCATCCAGTCAAGAAGAGTTCATTGGTTCACATCTTCCATCCAGTGAAACAGTTGATTATGAATATATGAATATGAATTAGGTGAAACTCACCCAATCACAGCACGGCTCGCCATCCACCTTGGCGGCAATGCTCTGGAAGATTTCCTTGATGTGTGGCCTGTGTTGTAGTTTTTGTTGTTGTTGATTTTGAACAAGTTGTCGTGTAGATGGTTGTCGTTGCCTTGATTACACAAATGCAAGTCTTGAAAGTATGTTGCGTGATGTAAAGAAATCTTTCTTAAATCCACGAAATCTGCTTCTTCAGACATCTAATACCAAGACCAAGTCACACGAATATTAACAAGACCACCTCACACAACTACTACCAAGACCATGTCACACAGCCAATACTAGTGCCAAACCACTAAAAAAACTTCAACTACGCCGAGAAACAACCACCCCTCCACCACCACTATCACCAGCACCTCCACCGCAAGAAGCACCTGATCTCCCCCACCCCACCCCCCACCCCACTTCACCAAGCTTCGACATCTCCTCCGGGCATCAAGGAGGGTCCATGCCTCGCTCCCTCTTCGCCGCCACTCACGCCCGACCCCACGAACCAGATGCCCTGCGTCCCCAACTCTGCACCCCTCCTCTGGTGAGATGATGCTGATGATGATGACGATGATGATGATGATGCTGATGGCGATGATGATGATGATGATGATGATGATGATGATGAAGTCTATTTATAATGCGCCAAGGCAAGCAATGCAGGTGCAAAAAAAAAGTGACGCGAGAATGAAAGAGAAAGAAGAAATAATAGTGGATGGAAATTCAAAGAATGGCGATAATGGGAAAGTATGATGATGATGATGATGCTGATTATAATGATGAGTATAATGAAGATGATTATAATATTGATTATTTTAATTATGATGATGATGCTGATGATGATGAAGATGATGATGATGATGATGATGATGATGATGATAATGGTGATGATGGTGATGATGATACCGTGGTGTCTGTGTACTCGGAGTTGCCTCCATCGACGATGATGTCTCCCTTCTCAAGGAGTGGACTCTGGAATGGGGGAAAAGATTTCATGTTATTGCTGAGACAAGAGCTGGCATGACAACAACAACAACAAATACAAATCCCTCCACACACAAAAATCACAACAACAAATACAAATTCTCTCAACAAATCGCAACAACAACTGCAACAGCAACCTAAGAAACGACAACAACCAATACCACAAGCAGCATATAAAAAACCACCACCTAAACAACACCTAGTCACCCAGCCACCACCTCCAATAGCAACCTTACCATCACTACAACTACCACCTCCACAAGCACCACCAGTACCACGACCAACACTTCCACAAACGCACCTTTACCACATACCCACCTCCACCTTCCCTCCCCCCAAGCGTATCACCATTACCACAACAACCACAACAACTACCAGCGCAAGAACACACCAGTTGCTCGATGAGGGCGTCTACAGGGGCGCCAGCCTTCACCAGCACCACCACCCTTCGAGGCCGGCGTAACGAAGCCACCAGCTCGCTCAAGCTGTGACACCCTGCATCATCATCACCGCTATCATCATCTACATCGTCATCGTTATCATCATCATCATCTTCATCACCATCGTCATAATCATTATCAACACAATCAGAATCCTCATCATCATCAGCACCAACCCACAATCTGAGTGCCTTTAGCTTCCTTCGCCATGAATTCATCCACCTTCTCCACAGTTCTGTTGAAGACACTAACCTAGTGATGATGATGATGATAATGATGATGATGATGATGATGATGATGATGATGATGATGATGATGAGGGTGGTGAGATGATAACGATGATGATAAGGATGATGTTGGCGATGATGATGACAATCAACTACAACACAACAATTACAATGCAACAGCAACAACAACAGAGGCACCTTGAAGCCATGGTCGTTCATGTTGAGAACCAGGTTCTGTCCCATGACTGCCAGTCCCACCAGACCTATGTCACTTCTGTGTTGTTGTTGATGGTGTTGTTGATGATATTGGTGTGTTGCAGTTTTTACTAGAAGGGTGCTGTTGTTGTGTTGTTTTCAGAAGTTTTTAGTTGTTGGAGAGTGGTGTGCTTTGAGGATGGTGTTTTGGCAATTGAGGGTGCTGTGAAAGTGTGATGTTTATGAAGAATAGTTTGACTTTCATTATCATCATCATCATCATCATCCTGGTTTTTATTATCTAGGTCAAACGATTTACCCGAGAGTGCATAACTCGTCTAAATCTCCTTCCCTTTCAATGCAATTGCATATCCAACAAATCATAGCAAAATCAAAAGCTATTGTTTTTGTAGTGATAGTCTGGGTCTCAGAGGTATACAGAAGTCTTCATCAATATAAAAATATAATAACGGCCTCATGTGTATCGGCCATGCTGCTTCTTGATAGCAAGCATTCATGAAACCTGCATCTAAGTTGAAAAAGCATTAAATTCCAGATTATCTTTAGTGCACCTTGTCATCATACAAGATGAAACAACTGCTTTGCTGTTATTTACCAATGAGGTCTTTTAAAAATGATCTCTGTAGTGATACCCACACTGGCTTGCACAATGGACATTATAAAATCTTCGAGACTTTGATAATGCCTTTTCCTTCTTATTATTGTTTAGTGGAAATTCTCTAACACCATTTTTAACTGCCTTATCTTAGATGTTTCATAGAATTTTTGTCATGAAAAGAATAGATATGTTGTCATCCCTTTGAGTCTGCTCAGAAAGATGTTTTCCTAGGAAGTGTCTCAACCAAAGCCATTTTATTGAATAAAATTTATTCTCTTTAAAATCTGAGTATGAAAAAATTAAAATGCAAAATATAAACTTACAATTTGTCACTCGAAGACATTATTTATGGAATCTGGAGAGCCAAAGAAACTTTAAAACTGACCGTTCAGATAAAGTTGTAAAAGTTGTAACACTAAAAGTTAAACTTTAACTTAATAGTGAATCAGGGTTCGGCGTGTTACCATATGATCAATAAGTTCAAAGTTCAAAAATACATTTAGTAAATTTTTTTTTTAATACTTTAAGGTTTTAAATAGAGTTTCAAACTTCTATAAAAGCTTTGTTACTAAATGCTAAATGAAATTTTATATTTTCGGAATAACATAATTGATTTAAAAATTTGATTTCTCACATTTTATTCATTTTAATAAAAAAATTTAATATTTCGTTTTTGTTTAAAAGGGTGCATTGTTTAATTCTTCTTAAATCTCGGATTGATGTTTAAGAAAAAATATACAACAGCATTTTAGTCTAAATTTTTAGAACATGTCGGATGTAAAAAATGTTGTTTTAAGCTGTTTATCAGATATGATTGTAAATGAACTTTCCGGCTTAAATAATTTTGAATCGATCATTAAAAATAGTAACACGAATATAGATTTTTTCAGTCTTGGCTTGGAACTTTTGTCTGAGGAATCTACTGCTAATGAATGCGCATCTCAAAAACCCTATCAAGAAATATCTTTCTTGTCACTATGCGACTGGGATTTTAAATCCCATTTTCACATGAATAAAACGACATTCGAAGTAATATAAAAAATGTTTTTTTGAACAAGCTTTACTATTTATACATATTTTTTTCCTCCATAAAGAGCCTCTTAGGTATGCTTGGTCGGCAGAAAGATCAAGTCCACAGAGGTAGACACCCTATTGACATAAAACAAGCTGCAATGGTGATGGTTTGGACTCTGGCAAATCAGGAATCTTTCAGAGGCATAGCTCGTCGATTTCAATTGGACATTGGAAATGCCCATCGTGTCTGTCTAAGGATGTGCCGGCTTGTAAATGATAACCATGCCAAGTTTATTAGATGGCCTTCTGGTTAGTGTGTGTGTAAGAGTTGAGCATTTTTAAGATGACTTATATTTTATTTACAATTTTTTACTTTTTTCAAAAGAACCAGAAATGCATAAAGTGATGGCTGGTTTTACCAGTTTAAGGGAAAAGCCTTTTCCTGATGTTTGTGGTTGTGTTGGTGGAAGCCATATTGCTATAAAGAAACCACAAGCAGACAGTATAAGTTATTACAATAGGAAAGGCATCCACTCTATCTTATTACAGGTAAATTATGGTTATAACTTTTTATGAAGCAACATTTTTTAAGTAGACTGTTAATGATAGAATCTCCACAAATAATTCCTCTTTTTTGCAATATTTTTTAGATTATAGTTGATCATGAGATGAAGATACTGGATGCATATTCTGGCTGGCCTGGATCCTCTCATGATGCCAGAGTTTGGGCTCGCAGTCCTATTTACTCAAATCTAGAGAATAACAACATTATTCCCAAAAAAGGACACATTCTAGGCGGCTGTGCTTACCCCCTCAAAGTTTTCCTTATGTCACCTTATCAGGATAATGACCACTTAGATGAGAGAAAAATAAATTTTAATAAAAGGTTGAACTCAACAAGAGTAGTAGTTGAACAAGCCTATGGTCTTTTGAAAGGTATATGCTCTTTTTAAAATTTGCACAATAAATAACTTATTTTATTGCTTTTAGGACGGTTCAGAAGATTGAAATATCTTGATGTGGCAACCCCTGAGACAGCCTCAATAATGATTCTGACTGCTTGCTGTCTGCATAATTTGTGTCTTGTGTCCAATGACTTTATTGAGTTTGGAACAGAAGAAAGCAGCATTGAAGCTTTCAGTGACACAGGGCCTAATGAGTTGAAAGCCAGCAGCAAAAGAGAAATGATTGCCCTAATGCTTGATTAAATCTATTAGAATGGATAATAAAGTATTGTATAAAATGTAATAGTGTATTGTTCAACTAAACAGTTTGTTAATAAAATTTGAAGAAAAACTTCGTTTTATACATATATTTATTCACAATAATTAGATTTTGGCTCAACAGATGCCATATACCCGGAAATAGAGTCCATGTTCTCGTAACTCTCCCAGTGTGTGGTCTCTCCCACCACTCAGCCCTCTTGTCTTTATTTCTGCGATACGTCTGCATGAGATTTTTAATTTTCTCCATGCAGATGGTATCGGTTGAAATAGGACCAAGAGTCTCATTGAGCATGGCCGTTATTTTCCTCCAGATTTAAATTTTCTTTCCCTTCGGATCGCAAAACTCTTTTTCTCTCTTCCCTCGCAGAAGGATCAGGGAAAGAATGGCTTATCTGGTCCAATTGAAGTCTATAATAATAAATAACAATCAGCAGCAATGTAGTAACATCATAGTTTAAAAGCTTACCTATTTTAGCCATACTAGGCTCAGTAAACTGATAGTCATTACCATCTGACATTGATTGAAGACAGTTTTTTATATAAAAGGAATTCAGGACCCCCCCCAGGACCGCCGCCCATGCTCAGTGAACTATGTGAGCTTCAACAGCAAAGAGGAAACTAGCCACAACAAAAACACTTGCAGTCTAGAACTTTTTTCGCATTTATCAGGATTTAGCTTGAGAAACATATATGAAGTAGAGACCGACCGAAACAGATATTTTTATTTCGGCCGAAACCGAAATTAGGCCGAAATTAAAATCCTATTTTCGGCCGAAACCGAAATTAAGCCGAAATTGAATATCAAATTTCGGCCGAAACCGAAATTAAACCGAAATTGTAAGCAGATTTTCGGCCGAAACCGAAGCCGAAACCGAAATTTTTCCCATCTTTTATTAAAAATGAAAAAATAGTATTTAATGATGACAATGCCAGTTTAATAAGTAAATCCAAACAAGCGTATATTTAAGCAAAAAAAAAGTGTTTCAACAAAAAATTTTTGTTGTTGACAGGCTTTGCAGACTGACATTTTGTAAAAAAACTTCCAAATAGGATTCAACGACATTCTCACAATTTATTTTTAAACTAATTAATCGAAGCCAAATCTTCTCGTTCTTTCGACTTATATACAGTGTTTTTCAAAGCATGGATATCTAGAATTCCACATGCTTGTATATCTTATTCGAATAATGTGTGTGTGTGTGTGTGTGTGTGTGTGTGTGTGTGTGTGTGTGTGTGTGTGTGTGTGTGTGTGTATGTGTATATGTGTGTGTGTGTTTGTGTGTGTGTGTACCTCTAATAAATCGACCCTCTGGATCATTGCCAAAGATGCATTTAACTTTCCCATCACATCTAATAGATATCTAATAAAGATGAGAATCGAACCAAAACTTAATAATTCGAGTTCGATTGAGGATATACAGATACTTACTTTTGACAATAACATTTTTTAAACAAATGTTTTGTTAAATATTATCATTGAATGTATCCCAATTTACTTAAATATCAAATACATAATTTTTGTTCCAGATGCTTGTATATGTTATTCGAATAATTAGTTTGATGACACCCATAAATCAATCAACCACAATAACTAATAGATATCTAATAGAGAATCGAATCCGAACTTAATAGTTCGATTGAGGATACAGATATATCAGATAAACTACATAAATAAAAAAAAATTTCGGTTTTTCGGTAAATATGAGATCCATTTCGGCCGAAACCGAAATTGAGCCGAAATTACAAAATTATTTTCGGCCGAAACCGAAAAATGGCCGACATTGTAAAATTAGATTCGGCCGAAACCGAAAAATGGCCGAAACTAAGAAAATTGGCAATTTCGGCGCCGAAACCGAACCGAATTTCGGTCGGTCTCTAATATGAAGCCCAAGAAATTATCGATTGAAGAGAGAGTTATTTTATTAACAGCAAGGTCAAGAAAAGAGTCAGTAAAACATTGCCATGTGCGGCGATTCTGGGGGGGTTCTGGGGTCTGGACCCCTCTACTTTTTTGTAGTGAGGGGGGACCTTTAATGTGGACCCCCCACTTTTTTCATTAAAAAAAATTGTAAACTCTTGTTTTGATGCGAGCATAATCTTTAACCATGGCATAAAACAGAATTTTTACATAGTAATAATTATAATAATAATAGAATATGACGACACATACTCACAATGTATTCCTAATACATTGGGAGTATGTGTAGTCATAGTTATAGCTGTCTAAAACAAAACTTTTCTTTACTTACTTAAAAATTCGTAGCAAAAAAGTTACAAAATGTTTTTTTGAGTGGGGGGAAGGACGGTCTGGACTCCAGGACCCTCCCAGGATCTTCTACGCTGGTTGGGACCCCCTCCAAGATTTGCAGCAGATCGCCGTTCCTGGTAATGGTTATGATTTTGGGGAGTGGGGATGGCTTAAATGGTAGATGTCTCTGGCGCATAAGAACCATGGTTCTCAGAACCATTGTAACATGGCCTGCGTGTGTCAGGTTGTAAACAATATAATAATAAAATATTGCCGCTGTGGCAATGATGATGATGGTGGTAGTGAATTTGAAATTTGAAGGTTGATTTAAATAATTAATGTTAATTTATATGTATCCAATTCATACATATATAAGTTCTATAGAAGTTTTAAACCACTTATATAAAGGGCTAAACAAACACTTGGAGCAAAATGTTATTATTGTTTTTAATTTAAGTACTTTAAATAACAATTTTGTTTGACTTGCCTCTATAGCTCAGCGGTAGAGCGCTGGTCTTGTAAACCAGCGGTCGTGAGTTCAATCCTCACTGGGGGCATGTTATTTTTTTAAATAATTGTTTAAAAGTTTAATTATTATACATTTTCACACCCATTATTTTTTAAACCATTTTTAATGTGACTTGGAAAGTAGACGCGACATAAAAACCTTAACGCAATTTGAATTTTTGAACGATTTTTTTAAAGATAAATTTTTACTAAAATATGGAAAACGCTAGATGAACAAATTGAGTTTCGTTTTATGAATTGCGCTAACAAATAATATTGAATAGCCATGACAAAAACCAAGCTACTCTTCAATCTACCACAACCAAATTAAAAATAAAGTTTTTCAGACTGTGAAATAATGAGGTATAATACTATTTTATTACAAATTTTCAAACCCATTAGAGCTGTGCTTAAATCTACGTTAACTTTCGATCAACGCGTTAATCAATTAACGATGGTTAAAATTTTTTATGCCGTAAAATATTTTAACGCATTAAAAATTTCAATGCACTTAAAAATTTCCAAATTGAACTGTTTTTTTGCTGTTTTGGTTACATTGATCTCAAACACTACTAATCTACTGTCAACAAACGAATGGGAAAAATTGCATTTTATCAAAAAACTTCTCATTTCTTAAAGATTTGCAACAGAACTCTTGGGGGATCAAAATAAATTGAAATTTTCAAAAGTGTTACTTGCAATTTGTCACTTTACACAAGAAATATGCAGTTCAGAAGATGATCCAGCTTATGTATTTCACACACAAAATTCTTCCTAAATTGGTGAATAAAAAGATTAATCAAAATATCCAATGGTCAAAAATTGTTATATCATTAGACCACCTATTTATAAATTTAAAATGTTTTCAAAAAAATGAAAAAGTTAAAGAAACTATAAGAAGAAAAGAGAACCTCAAAAACTTTACAGCCTTCATCAAACAAAAGACTACAAACATATGTAACTTAACATTTTGAAGATGAAGATATCCCAATGATTACCAAGTCAATTATTAAACGCTATTGAGAAAAATCTGAGGTTTGAGAGTTTTCTTCTTGTTTGGTGGCAACGACACGAAGGGGCATATCCGTCTCTTGCGAAACTGGCAAGAAAGTACTTGTCATCTGCAAGTACTATTCAACAAAATTTATTTACGAGCGCTCTTGAATTTGAAGAAAGAGCGCTATATAAATCTATTTGATTGATTGATTGATTGAAGTACAGTTCCATGTGAACGTCTATTCAGCTTGTCAGGACACATAGTTAGAAAGAACAGAATCTCTTTAGATCCAACTAATGTTGAAAATCCTGTTTGCTTGAGTAACTGGCTCAAAAATGATGTGTGACAATTGCATTTTTTATCATTTATGGATTCCTTTTTTTTGTTAAAAATGTCGATTACTTTTTTTACTGATACAATTTGTATTACATTTGTAAGAAATTTTTTTAAAATTGTAAACTAATGTCAAACTTGCTAAAAACATTGCGTTAAAATACGATTAACGCACGATTGAAATTTATAGTCACACGATTAACGGCGGTGAATTTTTTAAATCGTGGAACAGCTCTTATAAAAAGGAATTGCAGTCGATTCACCCCTTAACCGATTCACCCTTCAACCGATTCACCCCTTGACGATTCACCCCTTAACCGATTCACTCCCCGGCGAACGATCATTTCCAAATGCTGGATTTATTGCTGATTAACGAAGATCACCATTATCACCTCACTCTATATATACTCACCTAAATGCCATAAAACCTCTCAAGGGCAGTACAGTGAATCAAGTAAATAAATAGAAGTGAGATGAAGCCTAGAAAGTATGAGGGTGATTTGATTCTAAAACGAGGCCTTGATGGAATAGATGAGATTTGAAGGTTAAAAGTGATGAAAGAGGTGGATGGATAGCAAAATAGGACTGGTAAAAGATTGATGAGATGGTAGACAAGTGGCTGAAAAATTGAGAAGAAACCTATGTTTTGAAGGATGTATAGCAAAAAGATTGCAGATAAATAGCAATTACTCTTATCAGCTCATGTTTCATTATCTCTTTTCAGAGATGTTGTTTGAGCGATGATTTCTACAAAAACTAATCCTTATATTTCAAACATTCGCCGAGCCATTCATCAATCTTTATGGCTTCTTTTCGAAGCTAATATATAGAAGTTTTGATTGCAGAGATAAGGTTTGTTGCTGGCTGGAGTGTCTGTGGAGTGTTAGCGTAGTGTGATGTTTAGTGTAATAAAGATTAATTTGTTTGGCTCAATGGAGTGAGGGAAATAAATTGAAAATTCGATATTACTACATAACAACGCTTTTGAAAATTAATAAAACTAACCTGGCATGCAATAGTCAGGAGTAATTAGGCGGGGTTGATGCACTTTAAAAATCCATTGCGGTGCATTGAGTACGGGATTCCATTAAGACATCGTAAGCACTTCTCGAGGAAGATATATCTGTCTTGCTTCAACAAACAACTGCAATCTTACTCGATGAGACTGCGATTAAACGCAATTCTTCTAATTTTATCGCCTAGTTTTGTTGTCAGCTCTAAATATGAAATGCTGATGACATTAGTGAATCATTAAGAGAGACTACATTAGTCTCACTAATGGCCCATTATTAATAGAAAAGTCGAATGGGCTTGAAGTCGGTTTTAGTTTTTATTGGAAAAAAATTGAGAAATGACGGTTGATTGAAAAGGTAGAGCGTGTACGATTTTTAAAACAAATGAGTTTTTATGGTGGCAGAGCATAGAGGATTTTTAGAAAAAGCCTCATCATCATCGCCACTAAAACAGGTCGTGAAGACTTCGAGAGCTCTCAAGTCCGCCATCGAAAAGTTAATTTCAAACGTTGTTCAAGTGCGCTTCAGAGCCATTCAATTGTTTTGCAAATACTGTGTAAATGTTGTTCAAAGTTTTTTCAATTGCATAAATTGTATTCTTTGACCAGATTGTTCGTGTTAATTCGAATCAAAACCTCTTCAATGTTCTTTAGTGTCCTTCGAAGTTTCAAAAGGGTGTTTGTTTGGGTGAGTTTGTGCGGTCTTGCATTCATGCCAATGTGTGTATGCCAATGAGTACGATAAAGGCTAAGCGAAACTTTTTGAATTATATTTTAAAATACTTTGATGCCGACTTGAGTAAGCTCATGAACACCTCAAATATAAAATGAAAAGCTGAGAAAAGCACTACAATATATTTTTAATAGACGAAATTAAATTGCAAAGTTGGTCTGTGTGAATAATCAAAACCCCCTCAAAAAGCCTAAACAACACAAGAGCCGCCTTCTTGAACACCACACACAAGCTTGAGAGATTATTCAATAAACTTCAAAATGTTGTCACTCTCGAAGCGAAATAAATTATTATCATCATCATCATCATCAATTAAGTTTTTATCGGATGAAATAGGGTTTTGACGAGGTTTGCTATGGAAAATTCATTTAATAAATGTTAAAATAACAATAAAATTGAAAAAAATATATTTAAAAGTCATTTATCTCTTGTTTAAACAGGCTTAAGGAATTTAAAGAATATATTACACGCTTAAAAAACGTTCTTATCCTAAAATTCACAAATAGTCATTATTTTTGATACCCTAATCACATTGCTGATTACCCGGCTGCTGAGGTTTGGACTCGTTATCAACCCTAGTCTGAACCATCTCATTCTGTTAGTTTGCAGCTTGAAGTTTTTTATATAAATAATTTTTATCAAAAACAATTCTAGTTAATGTTGGCTTAGAGGCTACCGAGTTGCACTTTTAAAGTGTTTTGGTAAATATCTCGCTCGTATAACCGTCTTGTTGACATTATATTTCCATATGAATAAATTATTTCGCCATTTGATTTTTTTTCTAGCTCTTATTTTATTCCCGTAGCCAAAAAATTGACAAGGGCGACTCAGTCCCCTAGCAAAACTTTTATTTATTTATTTAAAAATCTTGAATGCCTAGTAATGTGTCAAGACCTTCAAGACACATTGTGTCTCTTAAGTTTGATATACCTCAAAAGTCAATGTATAGGAAGCATTAGCTTTTAAAAGTATATTGTAGAAGTTAAAATGCCTTTTATATGTTTTTTATGGTATTTTTTAAAATTCAAAGATGTATTTTGATCTACATTCACTGAGAATTCAAAAAGAATATCATAATTATCTTACAATATCCTAGGAAATTATGGCCGCAGTCCATAGCCTCTTTAACCAGATCATATCTGTTTTCTATTTTTTCCTTCACCACATAATATTTCTCTATTGAATTTGCTTCAAAAAACACATAGATTGTTCATGAAACATTTTATTACTAAAATTTACATTTAAAAGCACTTTTTTTATAAATTAAAAAGTTTATTCAGCTTATAAAGTTAAAATAAATCAATAATCGATAAAATAATCAATAATAAGGATCTTCCTCATCAAGCTGGTCTACTTAACAGATTATGAAAGTGTTTTTAACAAGTATGCACGTACTTAGCAGGTTTTGATTGTAAACATATTTTTCTTGAGCTTAAAAAATTTAATCGTTTTTGGAAATCCCACTTTCTGAAAAAATTCCAATGAAGAGAATTAATTTAATTAGCAGAAAAACTCAATTTTTTAAAATTTGTACTTAGCAGGTTTTGGAACTTACCCTCTCAGTTGTGGACTTAATAGAGGGGGGTGAAGATAGGTAGTGAAAGAGTGCTGGTGTTTTTGTGAATAATGATGATCTTGATGTTAGGCATGATGACAGTGTGCGGAAAAACTTTCGGAGTAAAGAACACAAATTAGATTTTTGTTACATGACTGAAGCCCTTGAAAATTTTATTGGCTATTAGTTTTTCATTCTTCATTGTTAATAAGAATTTGTTCTGTAAAAAATAAAGTAAAGAAAAACTTTCAATATTGGGTTTTTCGTCATATTAAAAAAGTAATGAAATGACGAGAATTTTTATAGTGGCGTTTAACCCGATCGATTTTAAAAACATCAAAAGTTGAGACTGACTTATGTCATAATATGCTGGTTAGTTTTTTCCATTCGTCAGCCAACTTTCCAGAAAATTGTGAAAGGTGTTTTTGCCGTGCTGTAAATGTATGATAGGGTTTATTTGCTTCAATAAAAAGTTCATATCAGCTAATTTCTTGAAGCGAAAGGATATTTTTTAACTAAATGTCGCATTTTTCAACTTTATCGAATACCAGTGATATTGCTTCTAGACTACAAAATAACGAGAAAGATAATTTTTCGAATAAAAAAAAGTTTAAATAATATGCTTATCTCCTACTTGCAGTTGATGATCAGAGCAACCTTAAAGCCTCATATTAAAAAAGCAAAACTCTCAAAAAGCTTGCAGTGTTCATCCACAAGCTTTTTACTCATTAGTATTGTCAAACAGCCGTGATCTGTAAGACAGTATTATAAATCTCAGTCGATTTGGAGACATTCATTGATGCGATTTTAATGTACCAAAAACAGCAGCAACTGCTCAAAGCACATAACTCATCTGTTCTTCTCTGACTCTTCATGTAAGTGTGGATTCTTTGCACATAAAAAAGTTCGGTTTTATCTTACGTCATTTTTTACTTTGCTATGTTCTCACACATTTAATTCAAACCATTTAATGATATTTCTAGCAATTATTCCAGTGAATCAAAAATCACTATAAAGACTTTTACATACACAGCTAACATCAACAGCCAGTAAAAAACAAAATAAATAGTGCTCATAAAACGATGATGAACCATAGAAAATAATGAACAAAATTATAATGCACTTAAACTTTTTATTTAAACTTTTTTCTGTTATTTTTATTGAATCAATCTCTGCTTACTAGGCCAATTTCTATTAACTGCACCATTATCACTAACCACTCTTCGACCCATGCTTTCATATCGACCACCAGATGATCTTACTCAGAACAAGGTCAAGGACTTCCTTCAAGTGGATAAAAGCTCTGGGAGAAAGGTTAATTCGCCACTTAATGCGGGATCTGATGGAAACCTATTTTATTTCTTGAGTCTTGAAGTCAAACTGTGTTTTCGTCAATCTTACTTTTTTTCTAAGTGCTTGTATTAAAAGCATCTAAGAATGGTATATGAACACGACAAAATATAACATATGAACACAAGCACAAAAAGATCTTGGAAACAACATAAAAGAATCTTAATTGCCAGAATTCGTGTTAAACGGTTTTGAAACACCTGTGAACGTTGCTAGGAGACGACAGCGTTAGATGAAAGATGCCTTGAAAAAATCATATAGTTGGTGAAAGTGGTAGGAAGCACACAAACACACAAAAAAGTAGAAAAAAACACAAACAAACAAACACACACACACATCTATTTTTTTCTAGCTTGTAAAAACTTATATCTACGATATAAAAACCTCACAGAGTAAATAAATGTAGGATTTTGGTTAGAGGTTAATTTAATAATGATCAAGCAGCAGAAGCGTGGAATGCACTTGGTAAATAACAGTGTTGTCGAAAGCACTAGTGGTATGGTCAGTACCATTGATGAAGAAAAAACCAGTGGTGAAGTGTGGCAGCTCAACCAACATTTAGATTTCAAATAGCCCTAAAGTGTTTGCCCAGATAAGCTGTAATGGCACTGCAATACTTGAGCTAATCAAGAGAACCTTAATGTAAGCCACTTATCCAAATAAAAAATATATATCATTAGAAATTCATACACACCTATAAAGACAGAAAAAACATACATACAAAAACTTACACAAACACAAACCTCCACATAAATAATAATAAATATGATCATATATACTGGCATACATAAAAACAGATACTCACTCACAAACACACACATACACATAAGAGGCTATAAAGTGGCAAGGGGAAGAGAGCTTGAGTTTCGGATGACATTGAAAAGGTTGGGACGATCGTAATTGGTTCCTGATTGATCTCCGAGATCTTCTAAGCAGAGTTACATCGTCGATGGCCAGCATCCTGAACTACGTGATGAAGACGAATCTTGACGATCTCAAAAGTCTCCTCTTCTGGCGTGCCGTCTTTGGCGAGTTCGTGGGCACCTTTCTGCTCATTTTCATCGGCTGCTTCTCATGCCTGCCATGGCATGCAGCAGACCCAGAAAACCCACACGGGCCCTCCTTGGTTCAGATTGCTTTGTGCTTTGGAATCCTCATCGGGCTGCTTGTGACCGCCCTAGGCAATGTGAGTGGCTGCCACATCAACCCTGCAGTCACCATCCCAATGCTTCTCACCAGGAAGATTTCCATCGTCAGGGCCATTTTCTACATCACCTTCCAGCTCCTCGGCACAACCTTTGCTATCTTTCTCCTCAAGTGTTTTGCTCCTGCAAGTCTCTATCACGACCGCTTCCTCATCGTCTCTGGACTTTCCACAGTTTCTTCCAGCCAGATCATGTTCGCTGAGGCCTTCATTACTTTTGTTCTTGTCTTCACCGTGTACGCAGCCTGCGACAGTGGAAAGCCCCAGTTCAAGAGCACAGGTCCTCTCACTATTGGACTCAGCGTCACAGTTGGAGTATTTTCCGCCGTAAGTGTTTTGCATTATCCTATTTATACGAATTTTTGTGTCACTAAGTTTTTGTGTGTATCTAATTAAAATAGATTTTTCATAAGCAATATAAATATTTTATTTTAAAAGTTTGTAAGTCAAACGATGTCTCAGAGCATCAGTAAAGATCCATTAGACCGAATTAAAATAGTCTTGCAATGAATATTCTCATTTAATCTTCTTATCTAACTACCAATACTTTCAGTTTAACTACTACTAGTACTACTACTACTACTACTACTACTACTACTACTACTACTACTACTACTACTACTACTACTACTACTACTACTACTACTACTACTACTACTACTACTACTACTACTACTACTACTACTACTACTACTACTACTACTACTACTACTACTACTTCAACTACTACTACTACTACTACTACTACTACTACTACTACTACTACTACTACTACTACTACTACTACTACTACTACTACTACTACTACTACTACTACTACTACTACTACTACTACTACTACTACTACTACTACTACTACTACTACTACTACTACTACTACTACTACTACTACTACTACTACTACTACTACTACTACTACTACTACTACTACTACTACTACTACTACTACTACTACTACTACTACTACTACTACTACTACTACTACTACTACTACTACTAATACTACTTCTACTATTACTACTACGTTTACTACTACTACTACTACTACTACTACTACTACTACTACTACTACTACTACTACTACTACTACTACTACTACTACTACTACTACTACTACTACTACTACTACTACTACTACTACTAATACTACTACTACGACTACTATTACTACTTCTACTACTACTACTTCTACCACTGCTGCTACTACTGCTATTGCTATTACTTCTACTTCTACTACTACTACTACTGCTACTGCTGCTATTACTGCTACTTTGTAAAAAAACTGAAAAAATAAATTATGACACAAGATTTTTTTTTTGATTTATGGAGATAGAGATAATAATGAATGTGATGATGAGGATGGATGTGGTGGTGATGATGGATGTGGTGATGATAATAAATGCAGTGATAGTGGTTTTGGATGTGGTGATGATGAGGATGGCCTAAAACGTGCCACTGAATGTGATCAAAGGTGGTGGCCTAATGACTTGAAAGTTCTGTTTGAGCATAATTTAAAACCTCTTTTTGAACTTTATCTTGCATTAATTAGTTGCAGAAACAGTGACAGTTATTTAGAGCATAGTGTCCCTTTCACACACATGAACACACACCCACACACACACACATACACACACAGACACAAAAACGCACACAAACACACACACAAACACACACACACACAAACACAGGGTGAGTACACTGGAGGGTGCATGAACCCAGCTAGAGCTTTTGGACCGGCAGTAATCACTGGATGTTGGGACCAGCAATGGGTGAGCTCCCAAATATCATCATCAGCATTATCTTTTTTTTATAGCTTCATCATTACTTTACCACCATTATCATCTTTGTTTATCAATACTTAATTCATTTTTATACTTGATTAAAAAACAAAGCAATGCAATTTACCGGCGAAAAAAAGTAATCTATTTAAAAATTCGGTTTCTGGATTTGATAAAAGGTAATACTTAATTAAACTGAAGCTTCAAAGACGAACAATATAAAGAAAATACTTTCTTGAAAAAGAATGCATGATAGTGGTGAAGTTTAGAAAATTAGTAGTAGGAATAAACAGAGAATATAGTCTATAATTTTCATTACAAACGAAATTTGATAGGGCTAATCATCAAATAGTTATGATGAATTCACTAACATCTTAAAATATTCTACAGCATATACAATAGACTATATGATGAAGATATGGTTTCAAAAACTGGAAGAAAGAGGTTCTAGACGAGTATTTTAAGCACTTTTTAAACATATATCAACAAAAATTCGCGTTTATGTTTTCGTATAACGGCTCTTTATCTATTGTAAAAGTAAGTTGTTGATTAACTGTATACTTATCTGTCTGGTTATCTAATTTATTTTTAAATCAACTTGGTTTATTGATACCTTGATTCTTATGATCCTGCAATTTTCAGTCGAAGACAAAAAACAAACGAAACATTTACTAGAGTGGTTGAAAATACCAGAAAACCCCCTTACTCTAACATCAACCCTATACACAAATAACCCGCTAACAGCTAAGGGATGGGCTAAGAGATTCGCATGTATTTAAATTTAACCATAGAAGTATTTTTTAAGATTAAAGTGGCAGAATATTCAATTGCAAAAGATTTAATCTTATGCATATGCAGTTACATTCCCGCAAAGTTCGACTTTGATCGAGAGATCGTTGCTTTGAATGTAGGCCGTATCTCGCGTCACCATAGACCTAGCGAGTTTAACTGTCTTGCAAAACAATCCAGCGAGCTCCAGGTGCTACCTCATATTGAACCAGACGAGCTTTTAAACAACTAATAAGAAATTATTTTTAAAGTATAAAATTTGTTTAAATAATTTTAATTTAAAATTTCCATTTATAGGAATAAAATCATACTTGATGATTTCATTTGGAGACAATTTGATCTAAATTTGTAAATCTAGCGTAAAAATATAGGCCAAAAGAGTTAGAATAAGATTCGTAAACTTTATAAAGTTTTTTTTATCATCAATTAGTATTTTTCTGACTGGCAGACTCTAAGCTCAATTTTAAAAACATTGAATTTGAATTTTTGGAAACTATTTGTATTGGAAAAAAGTTCTGGAGTAACTTTTGAAGTCTGTGGAAGTGAGCAGTAGTTGTATGTGTAGTTTGAGCTGAATGAAGTAAGATTAGATTGCCCATTGGGAGTGGTGATAATAATGAATATAAAATTCAGACAGTTATAGTTTGTAAGTAATTGAAATGTGAATAAATGGTTTTATAAAAAAGACTTTATACCAGTAAATCAAAGTAAATATCGCCGTATACAAGAGCCAATTGAAATTTTTTTGCTGGTTATCAAAGACCCTTTTATTTTTGACGTTTCAATATTAGTGTAGATATTTTTTGAAGGCTTGCTGCTGGGTTATCTCGTTAATGGGTGGCTGTGTGTAACCTGCTAGTTAAGTTCTGTTGTTTTTTTGATGTTGTGGCTTTTATGGATTTCAATTTGGTGGTGGTTTTTTTGCTCCCATTGTTTTTTTTGCTCTCACTGTTTTTATTCTTTTACAAAATAGTATGTTATATCAAAACCAAAGTTTAAGAAAAAGAATTACGCTGAGAGTTTTACTGAGAGTTGTGTGCAGTGGGGACGCACATTTTCCTGGATTTGCAATAAACGCCTGTAATAACATTAGCATAACAAATATTAAAAGATATAATTCTAACAGAACATATATTAATAATGTTTAAGAAATTATTATGTATAACAATAATAACAACATTTTCAGAATTATTTATGTTTACTTGTCAAAATAAAAGGATGTAATAGTTATAACAACTTGTGTGAAAGATAGATTTAGTGTAAATGATAATGATGGTAGTGATGATGATGATGATGATGAGGATGATGATGATGACGAAAATGATGATGATGATGATGACGAAAAGGATGATGATAATGATTATGATGATGAAGATGATGATAATGGCTAAAAATAAAATGAAGAAGATAATTAAGATTAAAAAGTTGTTGGTTAAAACTTTTGTTATGTTGTGGTGAAATTAATAAATAATTTTGTCTTGATAAATCAAGATTTTATTATATGTAGTAGAGATGTGGCGAAAGATTTTCACAATGCTAACTAGCCGAGATAAAAACCCAAAAAAGCCCACAAGTTCCAACACACAAAAACACACACATACAAGCATTATATATTCAAATGCATGCTTAAACGCGACGTAAGGTGACACGACCTGGTTTGACTTTGAAGCCTCAGCATCAAACCTTCACAACAGGCACTCTCTTCAAACACCTATCATGTTTCTAATGATTTAATCAATTTTTTTTAAGTATTTCTGTCTGTAGATGTGTGCTCTTTGGTTATTTAAAGCTTTACAAAAACAGCATCTAATACTTTTCTTAGCTACACTGATAAACTATTCATTGCAAAATAATTCTTCACTGACTTTTTGACTGCATCAAGCTTCATCCAACACCACATAGTTTGTTTTTTTCTACAACTACCACAACATATCCCATCCTCCACCTACTTCCAAAAAAATTACGACTCCATTAAACATCTTTTAACGCCAATCTTCATCTCACTCATATAATTCAACATCGCACCACTCAGATCTACTGGGCGGGACCAATCTTGGGTGGCTTGGTGGCTGGACTCCTGTACGACATCTTCTTCGACACAGGCACTTCTCCACGCAAGGCAAAGCACTTCTTGACCACAGTAGACTACGACCCTGCAAGCTTCTCGGAGGATAAGGATGGGGTCATGATTGAGCTCCAAGACCCCGAAGAGCTCAAGAGACTGAAGGCCTGAATGGAGAATGGGAAAAGGGTTTGATAATTTAAGTTTTTGGAAAGAATGTCTTGAAAAGTGTTTTAAAGTGGGTTTGAAGGATACCATGTGGGCTGTTTGCTCATTCTGGACGTTTAGAAAAGGTTTTAAATATGTTTTCATAGCTGTTTAGATAGAATCAAAGTTTTTTTACGTTAAATTCGAAAGGTCTGGAAGCTTTAAAGTGTTTATTTTTAAAGATCAGTGTTCTGCTTCAAGTTTTTCAAATGGATAAGACAACTAGAGAGGGTTTGAGCTGTAATCTGGTTTGATGGGGGTGTGTTACTACTTTTAGTATTTCGCAATTTGATGTTAATAAATATTATTGGTTGTTGGTATGCTAGAATTTTTGATTTAAAAAAATACTTTTGGAATCAGAAATTGGAATTTTTTTCTTTGCATGGAGGTTTCTGTTGTTTTGTGTTTTATTCAAAAGCCTGCTAGCATCTCTTTTGCTTAGAGAGCTATGCAGGACTTTCCCGAGCACTGCTTGCCATTCTTCTGTTGCTTTTTTTGCTTTGAAAACTTTCAGCTTGATGCCCATGCACTGTTTTTAAATCATTGATCCTTCTATTTTAGTTGAATAAAAGTTTCAAATTGTTAATTAATCTAGAATTTAAAATGTTATTGAAAAAAGATAAAGTAATTTTTCTTCTTCAAATAACCCACTGATGTCGAGCGACAGTTTAGGACAGGGTTAGAGTTGAGGTTAGGAAGGAGTATTTGACGCTTCTCGTCTATAACTGAGCCACATGATGAAACATTTAATTTTCTACATTAAGAAGAAACTTTTATATAGAAAATTTTTACTAACATTTAATTCATTTTATTTCTTGGAACTCAAGATTCTCTCTCAAACATCTCTTGAATTATGAAAAAAATAGTGCAAGCGTAAAACGAACAATAGTTTCCACAAAGTAAATTTATTACAAAAAGTTAGAGTTGAAATTTAAATGTAAGTTAAAAATTAAATCAAAAACTAAAATTATGAATTTAAAATATTTTTTTTTATCTTTGAGCAAGGAGAAAGCAATACAATAAATTACAACGGATAATCATACCAACAACTTTTAAGATTAATGAACTAAACTCACACTAAAAACTATTTAGGCTTTCTGTCAACTCTAAAAGATGCAGAATGAGCGCCTAACACCCGCTGGCTTGCGTGAGTTCGTTTGGAGGCACAGCAACCCAAGTATCGATCTTTTTGTGATAATTATAACAAAAAATGTATATTTCACGTTTTTCAAAAAAAAAATTAAAAGTATATTTCAAATAATTTATTCAAGTGATAGATAAATATTTTTACAGACGGTGTTCTACAAAAATCGAAAAAACCACTTAAGAATTAAGACTTGTCTCTCTTGAAATGATTATCAATATGAAGTGTTTACAGAGCACTCAAAAATGTTATTCGTTTGTATAAAATAAAAAAGTAATAAATTACGAATAATTACGAAATTACGAATAATCAAACATACTAATGAAATATAATTCGGACTTTAAAACTATGGTTTGATTCAGTGGCGCAACCAGGAGGGGGCTGGGGGGGCTTAAGCCCCCCCCCCCCCCTCCGACCTTTTCGAAGGGTCTCGCACTTTTTCGAAAATCGATTTGCACTTTTTCGAAAATCGATGAGTTTTTTGGTGGTGGGGGGGGGGGGGGGTAAGGAATTTTTCAATATGCCATAGGACAATGATATTTTCTCTCGATGGCCATCGGGTCTTT
This sequence comes from Piscicola geometra, assembly GCA_943735955.1. Taxonomy (NCBI): domain Eukaryota; kingdom Metazoa; phylum Annelida; class Clitellata; order Hirudinida; family Piscicolidae; genus Piscicola; species Piscicola geometra. The sequence continues at coordinate 5,739,916 of OX030958.1, read as the reverse complement.
ATCTACATTTCATATATCAACACAGAACATAGAGATCCCACCAAAACAACACTAACATGTCACGAATTTTGAGAAGAAATAGAGCACCACTAGACCTTAACTACACTCTTTAATTTTTACACTTTTCATATGTAAATTTTTCCAGCTATGACAAGTATATAAAGAATAACGAAGGTAGACAAAATAACTCCCGAGCTTTCAGAATTATCCAACCTTCATGGAAAGGATGCTGAAACTGAGTAAAAACAGCTCAAAATCACATCAACACATCAAGTTTACGTGCGGATCAGTCTGATCTCATTGCATGTATCGAACTGCTAGAACTCTTTTGAACCACAAGCCTTCAGCCCGAGTAGCACTATATGCTCGATGTTGCTCTGACTCTGCCAGTTACTTCATAAGATGCTGAAAGAGCATTTTCTAAACTTCAACTTATTAAAATTCATCTTGAGACGACTGTTTCTGCTCGTCGTTTGCAAAGCTTGTTTGAGAATATCTGCAACCAAAACCGCTACTGCACTTCTTCCAGTAAATGAAATGGTAAAAATATTTTTTCAAACTGATCGAAAAATTGTTTTGTAACTGAGAACACATCAAAGTTTAGTTGAAACTAAATATTTTAACAAAAATTATAGACTGTTTAGGATCTCATATCAAACCTATTTTTTTACTTTTTACCTTAGTTTAACAAATTCTGACGTAACTCTAAGATTACTATGCAACTTAGTTTGTAGTTTTTTTAATCATTAATAAACTATCTAAATTATTTATCAAAAAAATTTCGTAGTTTTTATTTAGCCCATTTACCGCTGCTACCCGAAAAAAAAAGTTAACGTGAATTTTACATTTAGACTTGCATTATATGGTTATAATGACAACTCAAGCAAAATTGAAAACAATTATTTCAAAAGTTTTAATGGGGCAAAATATTGCGAAAACGCAACGTGAGCAGGAAGTGTGACATTCTTATGTGCAGTAAAAAATCATAAATAAATTGATTCAAATCTCATTTATTAAAACAGAAATAAATTTCAATTGCAAATAGTTTGATAAAATTATGACTTCTAATTATTTTATTAGTTATAATAATAATTATTATTATTTTACTTAATATTTATTTCATTTATTTTAGTTATAATAATAATTTGTATTATTTTAATTACAACAGCACTCATTTAGCGTGAATTACAACAGCGCTCATACACTGTCGTGCTGTTTCAAAGACGACACTGACGACGAATTTTATCTTTATTAAAACTTTATAATCAATCTATGAGAGGTTAAAAAACTATATTTTCTTCAAAAAAACTTCAAGTGTGAAGCACTTGCGGTTTGGAATTTTTTTCGAAATATAAAATCAACATTCATCTACAAAATTCAACTTTTAATTTTAATTCTATAAATTTTAAAATACATTAACATTAAAATAATAATTTTATTATTTTTATATTAACTATTGTAATGAATGACTATGCTTATTAAAAATCATATAAAATCATATTACGTCAAAGTTGCAAAAACGCACAATTGATTTTTAAAAGCATTGAAAACGTTTTACAAGTTATTTTGAACATTAAAAACTAATTCAAGTATTAACTATTTTTTCACCCTGAAATTAAGACTAAAGTTGTATAAAAAGACTAAAATCGAACGGAAAAATAGAAAAATTATCTAAGCGAGGAAAGATTGTTTTGAGAAATTTTAAATGTGAACAGGAAATGAAAGATTATGAATAATAAAATGAAAAAATTTGAAATTTAACTTATGAAATTAAAATTTAAAATTTATTGTAAAAAATATGTGAAAAAACTCGGTTTTAAAACAGCAAGAAAATATAAAAATTGATGTTGCAAAACGCAACAGTTGCGGTAAATAATTATTTTAAAAAAACTAAAGTTGAGCCCCCCCCAGCATTTTTGGCTGGTTGCGCCCCTGGTTTGATTCATTCTAACAATCATAAAGATTTAAATTAAATTTCAATGAAGTTTTGGATAAAAAACACCAAAAAATTATATTTTATAAAATTTTAAATTACGCAAAACTTTTTGTATGTAAATTTGTTTCACATATATAGACACTTTATAATTTTATAACTTTTGAGAATCCAGCATAGATTGCCCATCAAAAATGTGATCACATATTATCTCTAATCCGCTCATAATCTATTTATTTGTACCATGTCACAGGTACATCAAACACTCCATACTGTACAATATGGTGATACGCTAAATTAAATTTCACGAAGTTAAACTATCGTATAACACAAGTTTTTTCAAAAATCGATAATGTTCGGACATCTATAATGTTTAGACAAGTCATGGATTTTTGAGCCCTTAGTTTAAAAATAATTTTCAAAAATGAGGACTTTTATGGTGCTAGTTAAGGAATGATATAATAATACTTGGTAATCAATTTTTACTATCTACATTATTATGTTAAATAAAATAAGTAAAATAATTTTAAATTTGTCATCATGAAAAAATATAAAAACAAATGAAAAAAAATGTTAAAAAGCAAAACATCGGAAACAAGTTTTAACTTCGATGAAAAAAACTACGGAATTCTGTTAACCTCATCAAATCCTTACGAAAGCTGATGGTGATAATCAGGGCGGTGATCTGCTACAAATCTTGAGAGGGTCCTACCCAGCATGGACGGTCCTGGGGGGGTCTTGGAGTCCGGATGCCCTCTCCCTCCCCCCATAATTTTTTTTCATAACTTCTGTTTTGATATGAATATTTAGGGAAGCAAAAAATCATTTTGTGTTAAACAGCTATCACTATAACTACACATACTCACAATGTATTACTATATGAAAATCCTGGTTTATGTTATGGTTGACGATTATCAAATCGATATTTTTAAAAATTTTATTTAAAAAAAGTGGGGGAGTCTATATTAAGGCGGACTCCCTCACTACCAAAAAGTGGAGAGATCCGGACCCCAGGTCCCCCCAGAATCGCCGCTTATGGTGATAATGAAGTTGCTACTAGAAATTTAGTTTATGAAGTTTCCATGAGAAAAATAAAAAATTAGTTTCAAGTGAATATTACTTATTGTTAAAATAGGCCTATTTAAAATTTTTAGCTTCAGGCCAATTTGATCATTGAACCATCCCTGGGTCTCTTCATTTTGATTGGAAGTTCTTTAATGAAAACGAATACTTGAAAGAAAAGGTTACAGGTATAAGAGAAAAATAGAAACAGAAACCACCAGCACTGTATATACCAAGAAGCTACGTGCAATAAATGTGAGGCAAAAACTGTTTTCAGTCTGCAGAAAAAATACAAATGGCCGTCTAGATTCATTTTATGTAATAAGTAGTGAAATATTCATGTATATTAATCATAAATTTAAAAAAAGCGAAACATTTTCTATGCTCTATTTACTGTAGTGACTAGGTGTATTGTAACTATGGGCAGTGATCCTGAAGGGGTTCTGGGGTCCAGACCCCCCTCCACTTTTTTCAATAATTATTTAAAAATTAAGTTTTGATACGAGCATAACCGTCAACCATGGCATAAAACAGAATGCTTTATAGTAATACGTTGTGAGTATGTGTAGTTATAGTGATAACTGTTTAAAGCCAAACTATTCTTTGCTTACTTGAATATTCGTATTAAAACAGGATTTGAAATGCTTTTTTAAAGTGGGGGAGAAAGAGAGGACTGGACCCCAAAACCCTCCTAGGGTCGTCTATGCTGGGTAGGACTTTTCCAAAATTTGCAGCAGATCGCCTCTTCTGGTCGTAACACGCAAAGTAATATTTTGATATAGGTCTGGACTTTTTCCTATATATATGGGTTAATCAAGATTTGACTACAGACTTTGTGTCTTTCTATATTTAGGTTTTCAATTAAAAAAACTTGTTTTATGTATACTCATGCATGTATTATAGAATAATAAAAAAAGTGCAAAAAAAAAAATTAAACTTTTTTTTATTTATTGAGCAAATAGTTTTTCAGATTATCAGAGAACACTGAAAGCCCTAAAACTTCATCTAAAAAACAATATAAAGTTTCTGAATTTAATTTTTGTTTAGTTTTATTTACCCTTTTTTTTCTCACAATTTTTACTATATGCTGCGTAAATGAAAAATTTAAAATCTTTTTTTTTTAAATGGCGGCCGCAATGACGGCCATTTAAATCTCCGTAACTTATTATTTTTCACTAAAATAGCTATTATTACTTCATGAAATGGTTTTTGAAAATAATTTAATTAATATTCAATAATTTTTTAACATTAAAACTTTAAGTATTTTAAAAGATTCTAGTATTTAAAAAAATCTATATTAACAAGCTGATCAGGAAAGTGTATTAATGTCCTGATTCCCATTATGAGAATCGGGACAAACAGTGCAATATTACTAGTTTAGAAGCTTCATAAAAAATAATTTTAGACGATGCTTATGTTAGAATACTCTTCATTCAATGCATTCTTCAATTAATATTATAAAAATACTGAAAAAACTACTGTAAATTCGTGATACCTTATACTAGTATTATGAGAATCGAAACATTTTGTGTTAACGTCATGGTGTACATGATATAAAATAATGATATAGTTATACGAAAATAAATCATAAGAGCCCAATATTTCACATTTGTCTTCTCTATACACATGAACTGTATTAAGGAAAAAATTATAGTTTATTACTCACTTGTTGCTTAATAAATCGCGATGATCAATATGATGCTAGAATCAGAAAAGAAATTGTGAGAATTAACAAAATAGCCAAAAACTCATATAAGTTGAGTATTTTAAAATCGAGAAAAGTAAAACCATATTTTTAAATATGTCTTTAAATTTGTAAAAGAAATGTAAGACATACGTTTTTAGCCTATTTTCAACTTTTAAATAGCTAGAAAGTATAATATCGTAGTATTTAATATGAATATTTTACATGGATAATATTTTTATTTATTTTTTCTTCAAAAAAAATGCATCCAGCCTTGGATACGATTTTAATTCCTTTTTAAAAACAAGTAAGACACTGCAAATCGTAAGTCTGTAATCGATTCTGGATTAACCCATATATATTGGAGAAATTTTTCATCAAACTGACATGCAAGAACATGAAGCTGCAAAAATGTTGTATCCCCATATGTATATAAGAAGCTTAAAGCCAGTGAGTTGTCATCAAAGAAATGAAGTGTTCGTTAGCACTAGTGCTTTTATTTCTTGTGGCGTCTTCAAGCCACCCCATCTACAAGCCCTGCTACTTGCACGATGAGGGTGTCCGTCAATTTTGTCGCTTCAAAGAAAAAGACACTATTGAAATGGTCAACAAGTACAAAAAAGCCGTAGAATGTTCCAACTTCTGCGAAAGCCTCAATTCTCATTATTTGTCATACAATCCTCAAGTTTCGGAAGACTACTCTCTATATTCTTCGAAAGTCGTTGACAGGTACCCTCTTGTAAGCATAAGTGAAGACAAGAGTAAGCAAACAAGTTTAGTCAAGATTTCTTACGGTGAAATATTCTTCTGGATGGCCCAGTACCCTCCTGTTTACAGTAACGCCTTACTCCACATACACGAAGGCTGCTCTGGCTTCAACTACTTAAACGACTCGGGCATCTGTCAACTCTTTCCACCCACGCAACAAAATTGGCTTGGAACTTGGAAAAGCCAGCATTGCACCTACCGTCATGTGAGTCTTTTTTTACTTATCCTTGTAAGTCAACTAACAAAATCTTATTCCATTCAGAAACTAGGCTACGGTGGATGCCCAGCAATTACTTGTGAGGCTTACCATAAAATCTGAACTCGATTTTTATGATTGTTATGATATTAGGGTTTTTAATTTTAGCGTATATAAAACTTATTATAAAGATTTTTGACATTTAAATCCTTTGCACACCTCTTCATTCTGTTCTAAAGCATTTATTTTGTGGTCGCACAGATCAAAACGACTGCCAGGACGTCCCCGGCATAGACCAGTCTGATAATGGAATATACTGGATCTATATCGACAGCGTACTTTACCCCATAAACTGTTTTTTCACTGGAACTAAAAAATATATGGTAAAATATTACATTCAAATAATTATTTAAAAAATATTAGATTAATAAAAAGTTAAATAGAATAATTCTATATAGCATTAAAAATGCTTTTCATTGTTCACCTTGGTTTGGGAATTTAGACTTTGAACGATTCTCCATTAAATATTCAGATTTACTGTAAAAGCATAATGAAAAATCTTTAGATGTTCCAGAGAAGGGTGAATGCAGACGTAAGTTTCAACAGGAATTGGCAGTCCTACAAGATGGGCTTTGGAGATTTGAAAGGAAGTTTCTGGCTTGGTTAGACCACTCAAAAATTTCATTCGTTTGTATAAAATAGTGAAAGATACAAGTCTTGCGACAAAATCAAACTTAATTAAAAGTATTCAATACATATTTTAAAAATAAAATAAACGTTTTGTTAATATAAAGAAGTTTTAATCCAAATTGACCACTTTAATTCACTTTTCAAAAGATCAAATTTTCTTAGTTATGTGTTTTTAGGTTTTTAAATTATTGAAAAGACACCTTTTACCTGCAAGTAAATGGCTCATTGAGTTTAGATAGAAAAAGCGATCTAGGATGACTTCAAGGCAGTCAGTCGTTTACTTAGAGTCCTGAATGACATCATCATTGATCCTCATGACAGTGAACTGGAAAATGAAAATACTGAACAATTGCTTGCACTCAGAAGTAACTGGAAAAGCACGTATTGATCATGGTATTGAAGGAAAAATATTGACCGTTACTCCTGATACTCCAAGGATTGTTTAAAAAAAGAAATATATTTTATTTTATTTTAAACCCGCTGGAAATCTCAAAAACTCTGCAGAGTCTATCGTGGTGTAGAATTCCGTAGCAACTTTGAACATTCAAGTTGGATTCCGTTAATTGTCAGTTTAACTTTATACAGTACACTCATTTTTTTAAATCCTAGACTGAACGAAGTTGTTCAGAGTTTCATCTGACATCCGACAGCAGTGTGCACTCAAAACTTGTGAAGCAACGCTGAATAATCTTTCAACAGCAGCTGAACTGGGTAGCAGGCGCGGCGATCTGCTGCAAATCTTGGGGGGGTCCTATTCAGCATGGACGATCCTGGGGGAAGGAGTCCTGGGGTCCAAAACCCTCTCTCCCAAATTAAAAAAACATTTTTCAATTTCTGTTTTGATAAGAATATTTAAAAAAGCAATAAATTATTTAGTTTTAGACAATTATAACTATAACTACACATACTAGCAATGTATTACTATGTAACCTTTGTTTTATGCCATGTTGGACGATTATATTCGCATCAAAATGGAAAAAATTAAATGTTTTTATTAAAAAAATTGGAGGGTCCACATTAAGGCGGACCCCCTCACTACCAAAAAGTGGAGGAGTCCGGACTCCAAGACCGCCACCCATGCTGAGTAGTGTGGCATTACTTTTGCGGAATGCCTCTACAACTACTGGATATGCCAATAGATGAAAATTGAAGAAAAATTTCACTGTATTGCATTTTTGCAGTCTAAAATTCATATTTAAAAGAAGGGCTAGCTAAAATATTTCAGTTAAACAATTTAGTTGGCAACTAAATTGTTTTAGTTAAACTGTCATTTTAACTAAACTATTTTTTATAGTTAAACTATAAAGGAAACTGAAAAAATTAGTTATACTATTAGTTTGAAAGTATTTAGTTGAACTATGCCCATCACTGTATAAGGCGCACTAGTTTATGAAAGTAAATTTCATAGATGAAAAAGTGTGTTTTGTAAATGGTGTTTTACGTTACTAGTTTTTCTCGCTAGGTATTTTGAATTTTAATCCATACATTTGAATCAATCTATTTAATTATTTCCACAAAAAAACAAAGCAAAAAAATTTTAAGAAAGAGAAACATCTTTAGCCAGCTTTGAAACAAAACTCGCAGGAAACGAGCTGCTGCATAAGACTACGACAGCGAGGGATTACACTATGCGGATTTATATGGAAACTTTTGATGGAGAGTCGGCAGAACAGGACTACAGCGACTTTAAAATTGAATCTGAAGCTTTCGCTTATGCGAATCGATTCTCTGGAAGCGTAGGAAAAGCTGGTGAGTGAATGCTTAATTACTTATGGTTTATTCTAAGGATATGCCAATTCCTTGTGTAAAATTTATTTTATAACCATTCTCGTTAGATTAGCTCTTTGTACTCGTGCTTAAAAACCTTTACTCTTTCAGATAAACTTTCACTCTCCTTCTTGTGTCCAACCATGTAAAATACATTTTCTTTTTTTTCCATCTAGCCAAAGATATTTCTTATTCTTATTCTGAGTGCTCTGGCGCGTCGAGGTGGGCTCTCACATGATTAAACAACAAGCGCCATCGGCCTCTGTCTTGGGCCATCTCTGATATCACATCTTGAAAAGTTTAATTAATTGCAACACAGTTCAAAGAATTAATGCTTACAATATTTTTTTATTTTATAGAACTTATTATATTCAAATTTTCATTAAAAAATAGTTTTATTCATTTATTCATTTGAAATGATTTTAAAATTTGAACTATTTATGGTACAAAAAACAAAATTTTTGACACCTTGTCTAGCTTCAAGGTTATCATTGCAGTAATTATAATGTTAACTTTAAAATTTAACCCGTTGTGAATTTCGGAAAAACTTTTTAAGTGACGAAGAAAAAAGACCTACTTCTAAACCAATTAGCAGAAATATCTTTTTTAATCTAAAGTTAGTTGTTCTAAAACTTACAGAAAGCTATTTTAAACGGCTATTTTATTTCAATTCTTCAAATATTATATCCGCACTTTTGAAATGTTAATTCTTCTTAATTTTGTGACTAGGATAGTCAGTGCAGTGCTCTTTAGAAGTTTCTGAAAGTTTTAAGAAAATGCTAATAAAAATGTTGAAAAGATAATAATTTCAAAAAATGTGAATTTATTAAATAATATAGTTTTTTAAATCAGATTTAATAATCAAGCTAAAATTACTAGTAATAATATGTAAAATTATTTTTACCAAATGATTGAATACCAGAAAAAGAATCTTTTTATTGTTTTTTTTATACTTAAAAATTCGATAATATTAAAAATTAAATATATTCATATAAAAAAAATATTTTTTTAGCAAATTTGTATTCTTAATATTTATACGATCACACCAAGAGCTTTTCAAGGGTTAAATCAACAATAAGAAACTGCAAAGCAAATAATTGTGTGTTTATTTAAATCTGTATTTTCTACTTGGGAAGAAGAACTCACTTATGTAAGATCTTAACATTTGTGCAAACCCCTTCAATATTTTTGATTGGCATCATGATACCGTCTTATGAATCCATTGTGACCAGTAACCAATTCCATTTCCCTAACATTTCAGGAAACGGACTCTTCAAAGAAGAAAAATTTTCTACTCCAGACAGGGATAACGACAAAATGGATATGAATTGTGCCAAACGTTACGAGTGCGGCTGGTGGTTCAAAAGCTGCCATTATGGTATTTTGAACGGGTTGTATCTGACCCCTAAAACTATTTATCCTCCATATGATATGTCTATCAATTGGAAATTGTTCAAGGGCTTTAAGGTACCTTTAAAGTATTCTCTTATGATGCTGACAAGGGTTTGGTAAAAACGACCGGTAAGGGTACAAACATTCGTTTAAAGAACTTGACTTTTGGCATAAAGATGCTTATTAAAAAGATCGCATGAAATGATTTTAGCTTCTGATTTGAAAATAACATTGCTGTATAAGATGAGTTATCGTTTTAGACCCTTTAATTTAACATTTGTGAAGTTGCATAACTTATTGTTGAAAAAACATTTTTTTTTGAGAAAATCGTACTCAAAATGTAGATTACCTTGACATTTCTGAAATCCATTGAGCTGCATTCAATTCTAATTGTTGGAAATAAAACTATTTTTTTGAAACATTAATTTAGTAAATATTAAGAAATGTAAACTTTTAAGGAAATTCTAAAATAGTTTGACAAAGTATATTTTAGAAAGACAAGGGTTAAAAACCTATGTGTCTTGATAACTTATTAAGTCTCTTCCTTCAGAAATTTTCTTACAAGAAGCAGTTGGGTTTGGGAAAAAATAGGACAGAAGTGAATAGGAGTAAAAGAAAAAGAAGTCAACATAGTTGAATGTTTAAGGGGTGATGACGGCACCGAACATGATACAGAAGATCTTTTGATCGTCCTGGTCCCTGAGCTCCCACTCGATCTTCACCCTTACCTGTTTGATGTCGTATAGCCTCATTGATATAAATCGGATAAATATTAATACAATTTCATTTATATTAACAAGACTTGCTAATAATAGTTATTTTAAACTTCACGCCCCTTCATACTGTTTTTACAATTTTATTTCTTGTTTATTTTATTATCTTAAATGTTTCAAAAAACTTTATCAGTAGCATTTTGAAAAACTTGTCTATGAAAACAGTTTTAGAAAAAGATTTTTTAACTCTATCTGAATAACTGAACGAGCTGCTTGATTAAGTCAAGATATGGAAGAATGGAATGGAAAAATAGAGCTTGAAAGTAAACATCGATAAATCAAAAGTTTTTGTTTCTGAAGCAAATCTATAACTGTCCAAAAATCTCGGCAGTATAATTCCATTCTATGCAGTAGTTGCTCTCCTGGGTGCATAAAAGGTGTTCAAGCATTAAAGGCTTCCTCCACAGATTTTAAGTGAGCTCGCAGTCAAGACACATCTCAGCCAAAAATGAAAAGTTCATGATTGAGGTTCATGTTGATGAAGCCAAGTTTGAAGTCATTTCTGAATAGCTTAGGATTGCTAAACGCAACACTGAGTAGATCAGCAAAGTGAGATGAATGCAGGTTTCGAAAGCAAAAAGATCAGATAGATCGAATAAGATTTAGAAAGAGGTGGTTGAAAAAAACGTCAAGTGTCTGAGAACCTTCAACACAGATACTTTTAACTACAAAAATAAAGAAAGAAATTAGGACAGTTCAAACAGATTCAACCCTTGAAAAAATAAATTCTTTAGTTTTGCTAATTCTGTCTAGAATAATCCCAAAAATCCTTAATGAATTATTTTAATTTTCGTTTATTCTGCATTTGTTTTCTCTGCTTTATTTTCATGGATCTGCATAGTTAAGTCACTCACGGCAAAAAATTAATTAACGACCAACCTCTTTGCAAACTAAAAAAAATTTAAAAGCGAAAAATGAGACCAAAGCACACATAGTAAAAATTCTGAGCGCGTTACCTCGGGGTAGGAGGGTTCGACTTCAATGGAGGTGGTGTAGACGTGGCTCTGTTGCTGGCTGAGGGGGCAGCTGAGACCGCTATCGCTGCAAGCATCGTTGCTTTTGAGCAAGAAAGGTACGCGCATTGGACCCAGAATGCCGTATACGTGCACTGTTGCACTCGTTATGTCTTTCTCTGTTCAATGTAAATGGTGTTGGTGGTTGTGGTTTGAGGGCGCGGTGGTGGTGATAGTGGTGTTAAAAGATAAAAACAAACAAATTAAGGAGATGAAGGGGAGAATTTTGAAGAAAGAATGATAGATCATGGTGGAAGAAAATGAGGATGTTTAATCAAAAGTGTATGGAAGAATTACATAGAAGAAAGGATTGAGGTGAGCAGATGACACAAAACTTACTCGGCGTGAAAGGGATCTTGATGGTGGTCAACTGTCCTTTTACCAGCGGACACAAAATGGCATCACCACAGCCACTCACTTCTGGTGGCCCCACTTCAGCTTCGTTTTCTGCGTTTGTTTCATGGCACTCAGATGTAGCAGCTGTTTATTTTGGCAGTGATGGTTGCATGGTGCTGTGTGTGTTAGTAGCTGATTGATTGATGTAATTCAGTTGCAGTCGGCAGTGACAAGAAAACTGCCCTTAGTCTTCAGTAGCAAGCTTTTGAATCACATGTCGCAGAATAATGAGAGTTCACATGGCTTTCAGAAGTCTAAGCAACTAAACCAGATGCTTAACAGATTCAATTGTGACCACTTGGAGCATATAAAACTTTGGGATTGCCAGGTCAGCATTTTCTGAGCACGCAAGCCGTTTTGACGACGCTCACTGTTTCAAGCATCAAGCTATGCCTCTGCCAACACTCAATTGAAAATTCAGCAACAAAACAACTGTAAGAACAATGGAAACAACAGCAGAAATAAGAACTAAGGTACCTGTGCCACATTGTTTCCAGCGGATGGCTTGGGTGCTGGATAAGAGGATCAGCAACGACAACAACGTACTGGGAGACATGCTTGCTGGTTTGAGAATTAACTAATCAACGGATGCAAAAGAGCTTACCTTATATAGAAAAAATGTAGTTCAAAGGTCGACTTTGTTATTTTAATATTAACTTTATTCTGAGCTTGTTATCAATTCTAATAACTTTAAAGGAATAACAAACAAAACAAAGTTAATTTTGAAATAATTTAAAAATTGTAATCTAATTAAATTACTATTAAAATAATTTAAAAATTAAGGGTTGATTGGTGCAGGAAGGGTACTGAATTTGATTATCATTTATTTAAATAATAGTTTGAATAATTTCAAAATTGAGAATTGATTGGGTGCAGGGAGGGTGGTGTATTTTATTGTAAGTTATTTGAATAATAATTTAAATAACTTCGGAAGCGAAGCTGCATGCACTTTCTAGTTTAGTTACTATTTCAAAGTTTTGTAATAATCTAGGGGGTTTTACTAAAATATAGTCAGTAATCAAATGATATGTATGAATATTACTAGAAAAGAGTGAGTTCAGCTGTTTAATAAGCTGAGTGTGGTGGTACAGAAGTGGTGCGGTGTTAATGGTTAGTAATACATTAGAGGTTGTAGGGAATTATTCCCTATATTGTGGAACTAATCTTCTCTAATCTATTAGCAGCATCGGAGCATGAATGAGGTTCGAAAGTCCAAAGTGTCTGAGAATCTCAATGACTGGCAGCTGCATGCACAGGCAGTGTTTATTCAATGGAGACCTTTGGAGCATGCGTGAGTGGACCAATAACGATTAATGAGCGTCCTCTGGAGTGCCATTGTGAATCTGAAGAGCCAGTCTTTGTCAAATTACTACATACAACTTACTTCTTTAACAAAAATAGGAAGAAAGCAGATAATTTTTACGTCGAAACGTAGGAAGAAAGTTTTCATATCAGAATTAAAGGATCTTTTCAATTTCATTTTATTTGGCTTATGTCAGTTCTTGCCGTCGCCTATCGTTTCACCAAAAAACAATAGGCGATGGTATTAATTAAAGCAACAAAGTTCTGATTAATATGATGTATCTTCACCACGTGAACAAGCCAACCCTAAGCGAGAACTCAGTCCTTCGATGCAGCGAATAAACACTTGTGGCGTGTTTTAATAAACTTTTATTCACAAATTTCATTTTTATTGAAAGTTTGACAAATTATAAATAAATAAAACAAAAGATGCATGTGCAAATCTATGAAATGGGCCCGTTGAACAAATAGCGTTTTCAAGACAAATTATCTATATTTTAACCACTGCTCATACACAACTAAAAAAATTTGAGGCAAAGTATGTATGAATGAGACATTATGGCATGAAACATGACCGAAATTCACATTCCAACACCATCATTTATGTATATAATAAAGCGTACTGTATAAATACACTTTCATTTGAGGTTGTGGCGCTCATCTTGAACGGTCTTCTTTTTTTCAAAAAATAAAAAGTTTCGCGAAAGTATCGAAGCATTTATAGGAATTTGAAAACTTCTCATATTTCGTTTGGTGCTGAATTTTTAAAATGTATAAATATTTAAACAACAACAATGAGTCAAAAATACACATTAAAGTATTTCACAGTTTTGGCTTTTCATGCATTCAGTCAGAATTTCAGACGAATGTTTTTAGATTTTAAAATGTCATTTAAATATATCTTAAACATTACAAGACGTATTAATTCTATAATGTTCGTGTTTTGGTGCCATTATTTAACAAATGACGTGGGAAGTATATAAGTGGATGGGATGAAGGTGTGCATGTAGATTTACGGATCATCACAAAATTAAGAATACATAGCGAATAAAACATGCAATTAAACCAACAAGCGTACAATGATGATGTCAAAGAAGATATCACCCAAGAACAAAACAAGTGAACAACTAAAAGATATACTAGGAGAATGAGAACGATGTGGGTGAAGTTGGAGCAGAAGAAAGGATGAATGGTTGGAGTGAGATGAATAGATGGAGATTGGGAGAATCTACTGAAATAGCGTTGTCCTTTGCGACGATGTTGTCTGTTTGAATCTTTTTGTGGCTCTGACAAATCTTCGTAAGTGTTGTCCATGTGCTGGTGATCAGTGTGACGTCGTTTGTTGTCACACTCACCTTGGAATGAAATTTGAATAAATATTTTCTTAACTTTTCACACTCGGATTAACACTGAAGCACTGGGCAAGTATTACACCCGTCCGGCAAAGTAATAAATATACGATGAGTGCAGGGTAGTACCTCAAATAATTACTATTACCCTTTTTTTCTCAATGTCAGATATAGGGCTCTGCTGTCTTGCAAATTAGGTTTTGGATCACTAAAAATTTAAGTAAAGTCCGAAGCGGAGGCGGTTTTTATTTATTCACAAATTCATTCAATCAACTTCTGGGACTCTGCCGAAGCTAAAACAAAAACCGTTTTTCTAAATTGGCATTTGAAATGTGAAAGCACCTGCTCAGATTATTTAATAATTTTCAGATTATCAAATATGCCCAAAAGACTGAAGTAATATACGACTAGCTCAGGTGTTACATTTTTAAAAAAAAGAATGAGTCTCAAAAGTGACTTAGATTTTTCAGTCCCGAATTATCTGTATGGCGTGATAATACTTTGCCGTGAAAGAACTTGAATAGTTCTATTACTTAGCTCGAAAATCACCAGTTTGTGGCTAATAAACCTTGTTTCAGACAAATTTATTACACAACATTAATCAAAAGAAGTTTATATTTGAAGCACGTAGAAATCTTTTAAAGACGTATAGTAATCATTGTAAAAAAATTAATGAAGAAATATTTTCAAACGCGTCAAAACTGGTGATCAAGTTTGGTTCCATTTATTATAAGTATACTTTGTCATCAGTTACAATCAAGACGTACATAATGTTGAGAAAAGTATATATAAAAACATTTGAAACATTAGAAAATCGGAATATTTATGGTTTAAAACTATTACTCCGCATTTGCTTGAATGGTCTTTTCCGCAGTTCTGTGAAATAGCCTATATTTGAGAAACTTAATGAATAGATGAAAATCAAATTTTATGTTTCAATAACTCACATGTGAAATCCTTTCTATTAAGCGAATGCCTTTGATATCATAAAACTTTTTTTAGGCACACTATGGATTAATAATTAAACCTAAAAAATGCGTTCAAATATTTTGAAACAAAAAGCACGATGTTACCAGAGGGCACGAGACGGAGGATGTCTGAGTGGGTAGAGTCTTCTGTGTTCAAGCTGTCTGCCACCAAACCCCCATTAATGCTGGCTGCCAGGTCTTCAAATGCCCCCATGTCATTGACACACTCGTAAACCACTCTCACCTCCAACCATCCATCACGCTGCACGACTATCTGTTTGTTTGTGTGTGCGTCTGCGATGTAAAATAAGTAGGTTAGTGACTTTTTCAATTATTTTTCTTTGAAATTTATTCTAGTTATAAAAATAGAATATTCTTTTGTTTGTAAATTTCAAAAATTTCAATGATAAATCCATACTTTTATAACTTTTCAGAATATTTCATTAAGCCAGTGCTTAATTGGCAAAAACAAAGGCTGAAGAATAATGTTAAATTTTTTTTCAACGGAATAACACAATTGATGAACAGTTTTTTGGCTACTTTTTAGTATATCTGGTCATTAAAATTCGTTAACAAAAGCTAAGAAATGAGGCTTACATAGAAAAGATGAAAGCAATGATGGTGGTGATGGTGCTAGTTTTAACAAAGGTTAATAAAAACATGAATAAAATCTGTTTTAAAAATGAGTTAGTTTTGAAGCAGAAAAAGTTTAAATGAACTTGTTGAGATCAAAAGGTCGAATTTCAAAGGTAATGAAGACAAAAATGTGACAGTGGTAGTGGAACCTATTAAAATATTATCAATTATATTTTTGTAATTATGAACATTCGAATTCATCAAGTGGAAAAAGACCAACATAGCAGACAATGGCGTTGTCAACGAGACGGTGAGTAATCAGCTGGGTGGTCTTTTCAGAGGGCCACCACGTGGTGCACGTTTCTATGGAAACTATAGGAGGTTGAAGTGAATGTTATTGTTTTTATTGTTACTTATTCATTTTTAAATAACATATTTTTTACATGTGCTGACTAAAAAGTGTTTAATGTAAAGTCATGGGGAAAATCCAACGAAATCCACTTGGTAAAACAGTAGGATCTTCATGAAATTTTCAATTTAAAAATGTTTATTCAACAATATTCAACAATAAGAAATACATTTCAATTTTTAAAAACTAGGAAGTGCCCGCAGATTCGCTTGCGAAGTTATATTAAGTGTGTAAATGTTTTATAAATTTATATTTAAATGCACCCAATCAACACTCAACTACCCTTTTTGCATCCAGTCAACTATTTTTATTGAGTCATTACTAATTTATTTATTTTAAAAACTGTGATTTAAAAAAACAAAAATTTAGAATGAAAACATCGAAATTAACCAGAATTTTTTTCCATCCATTGGATAATTTAACGAAAAATGTGAAAGTCTATCGCTCTGACTGCAGGTTAAAGACTAGAGGTCGGACATGGACGATTTTTCATTCCCGGTCCGGTCCCGTTCCCGATATTTGTTTTCCTGTCCCGTCCCGTTCCCGATGGGACATCATAATTTTGATTCCCGTCCCATCCTGTTCCCGAAATTTGTTTTCCCGTCCCGTCCCGTTCCCGATGGGACATCAAAATTTTGATTCCCGTCCCGTCCCGTTCCCGAAATTTTTTTTCCGTCCCGACCCGTTCCCGAAAGTTTTTTGTTTTTTATTCCTTTTCGCTGCATTTTCACTGGTCCCAAACTTGCTAGTTCTAACATTTTTAAACATTTATTATTTGAAAGTCAGAGAATATTTCTTTTAATAAAATAAAAAAAACACGATTTCAATTTCAAATATTTATTGAAATGAAAGTATTGAAGTTAGTCATTGCTTTTGAGTAATTCAATCAAGTCTTTATTGCTTTTCACACGGGTTAAACCGTTAAGAGTTTCAGCTTTCAAATGAGATGATTTTGGGTCTGAAGTTAGACGACCACATACTGAAAAATTCCGTTCACAGCGAATATAACTTACAGATATACTAAACAAAATTTTGGCTACTTCTTGTAGTATTTTAGAACTGCTCACTTAATTCCAATAAAATAAAACATCTTTATAATTTGCAATTTTTTTGGGACGTAATTGTGAATATTTGTACAATTCCTTCTCTTTTGAATTTTTTTCTTCGTTCATTATTATTAATTCTTCAATAATGTTAGAAATATGTTTTTTGACAACATTATTATTCTCCACAACTGCAAATATAAAATCATTCGTATAATTTGATAGTAGAATAATTTAATTATAATTATAATAAAAACAATTATAATAGGTCTAAATAACCATCATTTGTTTTTTTCTCAACGGCACTGCAGCTTGGTCTGGCTGTACAAAATAGAATTAAATTTTCTCTAATGAAAGTCTTGGTATTTATTTCTTTTCTATCCCAAACTTTTTTCCTATTATTCTTTCATACTGTGGATGCAACAGACATGCTGTCATATGAGTAAGATCAATGGCATCTTTTCTTTTGTCGAAATGATCAACTGAGCAATCATTTGGAAATTAATCATTCAAATTCAAAGTATTAACTTATAAAATTGAAATAATATAACTGACCATTTTGATTTCATCTGAAAAGTTTTCATCATCACTCATTTGTTCTAATTTCCCTAATCTTTGGACTCATCATAACAACTTCAAATGTAGTGTTGGAGATTTCGATATTGGCAATGGTGGCTTCGTTATACATTTCTATTGCATTTAATACTTATTTTAAGTACGGAGTATCGATGAATAAAGATTTCCATACTTGGAAGTTTGCTGAAAAATAATTGTTAAAGAATCCAATCCCAATAAATGTTATTCCCGTTTTTCCCCTTCCCGATTTAAAAGTTGATTCCTGTTCCCGTCTTTTCCCGTTCCTGATTTGAATATTAATTCCCGTTCCCGTTTCCGTCCCGAAAACCTATTCCCGGTTCCCGACTTTTCCCGTCCCGAAATTAATTTTCATTCCCGTTCCCGTGGGAGTCCCGTGGGTACCCGCGGGTACCCGGTCAGATCGGGTACCCGGTCCGACCTCTATTTTAGACTAATGTTTTTCAAAAAGTTTACCATAGAGTTCGTATTTGCAGTGAATTTCTGCATTTAAAATATCTTCATTGAAGGATAATTTGGAAGAGTAGCACACTAGCTGATGAATCTTAAACTTCTGTGAATGTATTCATATATCTTGTTTTCAACAAAGGCAAGTCTTATGATACTTTCAACTTTATAAATACATTCACTTTTTTGCACTCTTTTTTTATTTAAATCTTGAAGGGCATTGGATAGTTGTCACTTTTGAAGAATGTCAATCGAAAAAACTAAATTCGCAAAAATATTTTTTGTTTGTTTTGCCATTTAATAAAACTTTTTGTTAAAGTTGTAAAAAACTTAGATGAAGATCATTATTATAGGGCGTATAACCCGAAAGAGCTTTTGGGTAATTTAGTCTGTAAATGTTTAAATTCGCGCCTATGGGTTACTAGAGCATTGGTTGTACTTAAACCTAGAACTACTAACCATTGGTCAAGCCGAGTCGTTACACACTCGCTTACCCATTTACCTAGATTAATTGAGAGTAATTTTATTCTGATTAACAGGCAGTTTGATAGAACCATATGATTCACATCAGTGAGTTCGCGAAAACTCTTGCTAACTCCCAGAAAAGCATCACTTTATAGGATCTTTTCTCTTTGAAGCAAGATATTGAAAAACACTCAAAATAATTGTAACGTAGTGCAAAGCCAGACGGGCTTAAGTTTCTTCCTAATTTCATTAATAAGAAAATGAAAATAATCATTTAAAAAAAAGTTACTTTAAAAAATATTTTCCTTTTCATTTTTCTATTTTTATTCATATTTATCGAACAATAACCACTCACCGACATGAGACTTGCATGAATCGACCACTTCGATGAGGTGGTTACTGACGCAGGCCACTTCAACCACCACTGCACAGTTGATGGAGTTCCTCTGGTTGGAAAGAACTGAGTACTTACCCTGAAAGGGACACTGGGTAGATGAAGACCGCTGGGTGGCTGAAGGGATGGTGGTGTTGGCTGTTAAAGCCCTTGAAATAATTTTTCTCTTAGTAAAGTAAGTAATTGTCATTTTTGTATAGCGCCCGGGCACGCAACTGAGCGCTCTAAAGTGATTGATGTTTGATTATGACAGTAAGTTGCAGTAAGTGAATGCTGGTTTAGTTGGTCTCTATTGAGCAAATGTTTCATTCGAAATATTTTAATACAACATTTTTGAATTTTAATTATAATGCTTATAATAGAACGCGAGAATGTCTTTAAATAAACGATTAACACAACAATTTAGATTCTCCGTCATGGCGCTCTGAAGCTTCAAAGTAGATCTCTCAAGAGATGCTTCATCGCATGGATCTTCCTAAATCATACATTTATGTTTAATGCATCTTCAAATCTTCTTTCTTGTTCATGCAATAGGTATATAAAAAAAATTCATTTTGATTTTTCTTACTTTTACAAAAGCTCTGTGAGAGTTCACATTTCAGCGTTGATGGATTAAAAACAGTTATTCGTCAAAATACGCTCACGTGCTGATATACACAAAATATAATCAAAGGTTTTTTAAAATTTTTTTTTAATATTTAGAAAACTTTGAAACCGTGAAAATATTTTTTTAACTTTTAGCGATACCTGATTGAAGAAATAACTCTTTTATTAGGCATAAGAATAGTATACAAAAAATGTCTAATTCGAAGCCATGCTCAGTTAAGTAAAACTCATAAATTTTAAATCGATAATTTACCAGAGTTGTCAAAGTAAGAGAAAAAACGTCATACCATTTATCTGACTTCCAAAAAAATGGTTAGCTTATAAGACATGAAAGGTAATCGTTTTTAATAAAGTTATGACACTAAAAAACACTAACCGATTAAGTGAGTTCTTTTAATTGAAGATTCAGCCATAAAATCTGAAACATCACACCTGCTCTCCTGCTTCTTCTGAGAAGTTCCTGGGAGTTGGTTGTGTCGTTGTCTATTTTAAAAGTATTTTTAAAATGCAAGAAAGGGTAAGAAGAGGACTGTTGGAGCGTGATTGTTCCAATAAATATTAAAGAAATTTGAAAGAAGTTTACGCAAAATTTCAATGACTGTTGAAATTTTTGAATGGAATGAATTTCGAATGGCAAATGAAGAATACAGTTTTATGGCAGTCACGCGGAGACGGAGTCAAGAAAAGATGAATGATTACAATTCATAAGCCACTTTATTTTGCGCACGAATATGTATTATGTTGTTAATATCTCTTTCAGAGAATACCATGAACATAAAATTAAACTGCTTCACCAGTTTATTCAAGTCGGTTCGGCTAAAGTCTTTGCTCTATCACTTGTTTCTGAGAATTATGTCTCTATAAATGGTTTGATCACCTTCATTTTTCGCCGTTAAATTCTTAATTTGTTTAATTGAAAATGATAAACAGGTGCACTCTCGTGTTGAAATACTATTCTGGCACGTTCACGAAAACGAATATTGTACTTTAAATCTCAATAGTGGAAAATAATTTAATTTACTAGCCTTATGAGTTATTATTGCTACCATCCGTTTGCTTTTAATCATGATTAGTTTTTCATCACCACATTTATCCCTCATTACTTCTAATTACTGAAATAAACGTCCCTATCGTCATCATTACTCTAATCATCATCATCATCACATCATCATCATCATCATCTTCTTCATCATCATCATCATCATCATCAACCTCATCATCACCACCATCTTCTTTTTCTTCTTCCTCTGCTTCTTCATCATCATCATCATCATCATCATCATCATCATCATCATCATCATCATCATCATCATCATCATCATCATCATCATCATCATCATCATCATCATCATTATCATCATTATTTTAATTATTTATTAACCATGCTTCTTATTTCTATTTAATTCATGTCATAATTTGAATCTTTCTTTGTCTTTATATTAAATAAACATCATCATCATCATTAGCATCACCATCATGGTCACCATTATCATCGTTATTCTAGACTTCGACACCCCCTATCAGACACTTTTCAAATCATGACCGTCGTTTGCTTCTAACTTATGAGAACCATCATCACTCTAACATTATCCTCTTAACCATAATATAAGTTATTTAATCATAGAATTCATCTTCCTATTCTTTATTATTATCACGGTTTCAATCGAAATAAATTTCACCTTTATCATCACTTTAACAAGCCTAATCAAAATTAACGCCACCATTATCGTCATTATTATCATCTTCATCATTGTTCACACACTCAATCTCTCTCTTTCCAGCTTCTATTAAAAGCCAGGGTTCTCGCCAATGCAATCATAACCACTCTTCCATCCCCTCTTCGTCTTCCTCTTCCTGTTCTTCGCCAATGAAATTTGTAATTTTTAAACGGGCTCATTCTATTTCGGTTTCAATAGTTTCCTGTAAAAAACATCAAAATCAGCAAGATTGGAGAGTCATCCATTTTCTTGTCTTAGTGTTTATTGAATTGGAAGCTTTCATTGCTATTTTTGAAAATGTTTTAAAAAGGAAAATTTAAATTTTATTCGAATAAATTTTCACAAATAAATTTTATCATTGTTTCTGAAGGCTACATGTAGAACTGATTTTAATCGTTTTTGGTTTGTAAACATTTCATTTTCTAAGTAAAAATTCTATTTTTTGTTTATTTTCCAAGTTTTAGCTAATCTTTAGGACACTATTTAAAAAAAAACAGAAGACAAAAGCCTAATGTTATTTCGGCAAAACTGAGGCCCATTGAGAGATCTTTAAACACTATTTTATTTAAATTATTTTTCTACCGGTACCTTTAACCCAAAAAGTAAAAAAGAAGAATAATTTTTTTTGTTGAAGTAATCTGCTGATGACAAATGAACAGCTTTTTGGCTGCTTCATGAAAGCTCCTATGATGCTTGAAGACCAGCTTCATTACTCTTATGAAAATTTGCTTGAGGGTCTCTAATGACGTGCACCGAGTGCCTACCGTAAGAAAATGATCGAGATTAGTTTCATGGTCTCGATATTATTAAAGACTCATACTCATGTATTTATGGCTGAAAGCAGGTCTTCGACGATTAGTCTCAAATCCATATTTTTTAAATTAAATTTCACGCTAGCTTTCTATATGAAACCTTTATTTTTAAAAGTAATTTTTGAGTTTTAAAAAGTATTAACCTATGTGATAAAAAAGGGTTTATTCTTATTTTTGCAACCGTTTTTAGTTTAATTTTTGTTTGTTCGAGTTGTCAAATTGGATTTTCTAGGAGCGAATTATTTTTAAAATGTACGTTTACGGTTAAGAAAAAATTTTTTTTGAAAAAGATTTATGTGAAAATGTTTTTTCTGTTTCAAAAATCTTCAAAGCTAAAAGCAAAAACCTATTTTCTTTGAAACCCACCGAAAAGTCCTCTGAAACCTAATTTGGAAGTTGTTGAATGAAATTACTCTCTTGTTTCTATACTGTTATATCATGTAGGATTGTAAAGCTTATTTTTGCAAGAATAAATAAAAAATCAAGTTTTTCCACATCGGCATAGCATAATTGCTATCGACATCATCATCAGCCGCAGTCATACAGGTTTATTTGGAGGCACAGAAACCGAAACCCTGGGTTTTTCATGACAATTGTTAATTAAATTTCCCCATTTGACGTTCTTCAATGAGTAATAAAATTATATTTTGTGTGTGATTTGTTTTAGAATTTTTAAAAAATGACTAGCGTGTATTGAGTGGTCCCCGAGATATAATACAGAAGCAAAAAGTTCTGTTGAGTCTTTTTGGGGCTTTTCATTAAAACTCAGATGTTTTTTAGTTTGTCTGCTACAATAAAAATGTTCTTATTATTTTATATCAAGCTTAATGTAATCCTATTTTTTACGAAAGCATTGTTAAAAATAAAGGAAAAAAAGTACCTTAAATATTTTTATATTTAGGTTAGGCTGTAATGAAATCCTTGGTGAGTTTACAAATAACTTTAATGTGAGAATGCAGATTTAATGAAACATTTTGCGTAATTTTTATTCCCTATTAGATGGGGTCGTATTTCTATCTTGATCATACAATGAATCATTTTGATGTATAGTTCCAATAGCAAACGCATGTCAGCTGCTGTTTTTCTGAGGTGATGGTTTTAAAGCACATAAACCACCATTCAATCACTTATATCTCTTCGTAAAAATACATGTGAAAGGGTGTTGAAAGTAAGCCGTTATTAAAGTGCAGGCGCTTTAAGTGGTCCATCATAAAAGTTCATTAACAAATTAATAAAAACCTCATACATTTTCATTTAAAATATTTAAAATCAGTTTAATAAAAACTGTATAAAAAAGTTGAGGGCATTTTGTCCACAATACATCGGTGGCAAGAGATTCCGTTTTCTGTTATGCTGCCAATAATTTAAATATAAAATAAAATCTGGGAGAAGAACCATGTTTCTTTAACTTCATGTTTGAGTTTTTAAGTGTTATAAGTTTTCTTTATACAAATCTTTTTAATTAATTTTTTCCAAGTTGATTACCACCTTCTTCTTAAAAGATGAATCAAATGATTGAAATCAAATATTATCGTAGAACATAAATATATTCCATAATCAAAACGAGATATAAGAGGCAAGTGGAAACAAGATCACTAACCAATCTCCAAAGAGACGACGTATGGATGTTTTAGAGTGAGTCTCACGCATTTGAAGCTTCCCTCGCTGTTGTGGTTGAGGAAAAGTTTTGACATTAAGCAAAATGAGTAAGAAAATAAATGTTGAAAAATGGGTGGTGATAGTGAAATACAGTTTGTGATGTTTATGTCAATGCTTGCTTCCCATTGCGTGTTTAGCAAAAAGTAAAAAGCAGTTTCATGAACTGAAAAAATGTCCAGTAGTTAAAGCAAAGTTCAATGAAAAATGTTGATTCCATACCATTGGTCGAATGCTTTTGTCATTATGACGAAGGTTTCTGAGTGGTGAGATAAGAGAGTGGTTGAAGAAATGGTGTTGTTTGACCTAGAAGTAAGAGAACTAAGAAGCCAGATTGGGTAAGTAGGCGGTGAGTGCTTGAAAGGAATCAATCGCTTTTTGCTTAAAAACTTGGAATCTTCAAATAGAGACTGGAGTTGAACCAGTGAGTTAAATGCTTCGTAGTAATTTGTATGGGAAATAGTGGTAGAAGTGAAAGAAATGTTTTTGATTGGAGACGGGAATAGATGGTGGTAGTGGGATTGCTCCTTTTGGATCTGAAGGCACTGGAGGCTTGAGACTCTGTCATCGTGTTGAAAAAGGAAGATTGTGTGGTTCTGCTTCACTTTATACAACAATCTACCATCGGTCCAACTGTTCTCAGTCAACCAATCTGGATAGGAACAAGTGCTTGCAGAAGATGCCATCATGTCTGTAGGGAGAGAGCGTTGAGGGAATAAGACAAGTTTACAAATAAATTTAAGTTTAATTCTTTAAAAAATTTGTTACAATTTAAAACAATAACTATAATTTAATATAAACTTATTATGCACGAGTTGTCGCTAAAATTATTCATACTTCATTAAAGGTATATTTTATGGAAGAATAAACATGATATGCTTGAATTATATAATTAATTTTATCTATAGCTAAAGATTTAACAAATTATTTGTTTAAACAGGCGTTTTTAGTTATATGATTATATTTATCACAAATAAAGTTTCTATCGCAAAACCTAACAACACTCTTTAACCACTTTACAATCTCAACTTCTTTCTCTTTCATCACCTAGTGTGAGCTCCAGTAGCAGCGGTCCATCTCTGGCGCTAGTGATTTGAGTGCATGAAGAAGAAGAAGAGATGGAAAGGTAAGCTACGTTGTTCAACAACTGGTACATCTGTGTGGTCGGTGTTGCCAGTCGATTGTTGGTTTAAAGATTTTATTAGAAAATTTAAAAGTTTAAAAAGTAGATAGAAAAAGGTGGTTGGAAGATCGAGTTGGCGGAAAAAGAAAAGATAAAATCTTTTTGGAGCGTCTATAGAATTGAAACAAAAAGTTTTGAAAAAGGATGCAATGGTACAGAAATGTATTGAAATATTACGATATTGAATGCAAGAGCAAGGAAACTTCAATCCTACATGGTGACAAAAAATATTCCAAATATTGTTTTATGAATGTTATTCAAGAAAATAATTTTGTATACTAATTATACCATTTTTTCTTAAAATTTTTATTTTCAAAAAATTTAAGGTTGACATTATTGATTAAACTAACAAAACATCTGAAAGAAGTGTGAGTTTGGTTGTAGTTCAATATTTTTTCTGCGTCATTGTAATCATTTTTCCCTCCATTTTTTCCATCAATTCTTTTTGTCTCCACCAAGTAGTAATCCACCTTGGCCATGCCGTAGTTCTTACCGTTAACGCTCCATTGGGAATTGCAGTCAAGCTGGATTCCTGTCATTGTTCAAATGTTTTTTTAAATTGAACAAACTGTGATATCAAGTTGAAAAATAATCATTATTGCGAGGTAAAAACACATAATAAATTTTTATATTGTCTTTTTATAATTGTTATTAGGAAATTTTGTATGATGTTGTTTAACCCTCTAGTTTTACTAGTTTTCTCGAATAGATTGGTTTTAGTTGAAATTTTAAAGCTTATTTGATTTTTATTCAAGGAAATTGGAATTAATTTCAGGCATGATATTTCGAACTTAAATTAATATGATAGTCATTAAATATTCTCTTTGATTTTTAAATGTTTCCTCTGATATACGCTTCAAGAAGGATTAAAAAGCTTTAAAAGGCAAAACACTGCCATAAAGCTCAATCAGAACTTGTAAATTCAGAGTTTTCAGTAAATTATTTAAAAAATTAAAAATTAAATAAAAATATGGTTAAACATCCTATTAAAATGTATGTTCAAAGTTATGCAATAAAAACTTTTTAAAGGCATGAACTTAAAAAATGAAATGTTTAGACCCACTTTGGTTCAAGGATTCAGTGCACCTTCTACACTTTTTAAGATAAAAAACGAAGTTGTTCTTGTAGGAGCAAGGATGGCCGTAGGATGTGGGACTACGACAAAAGCAGATGCTGTTGTTCCGGTAAGTAACGTGGTAGGATTCCAAGAACGGACAATTCGAAGGCAACGGGTCAACTGGAAAAAGGTTGATTTTTTTATTTGGTTTTTATTAAAAGCTGGAATCTATTGTAACTGTATGAAAAAAAAAATTAGTTTATGAATTTTTAGCTGAAAAGTATTACTGTTTAATTTGTTTATTTAGTTTTTTGTATTAAATAGTTATTTTCAAAGTTAGTTTAATTCTATTTTTTTATTTTTGAAATTAATGGAACTCTAAAATTACATTATTAAACAAATTTTCAAAAATTATAACTTGTTTTACATAACAAAGTTGTTTTTAAAAGTTTTATGAACATTTATTAAATTGCATTATAGGCTAAATGATTAGAGGCTGTTCACAAAAGTTTCAGAAGTCAGTATGAAATAAATAAAAGTGTTATCGTTTCAAAAATTTGTTATTTTAATCCCAACTCCATCGCAAATGTAATGTAGTAGTTATAAATTATAGCCTATCATCAATGTAAAAAATATCGTATCTTCTTCGAATATTGTGCAAAACTCTTCTGGTGATATAAAACAATAGATGTTTCAAAAAAGTGTTTTAAACTTTATTAGAATTTACAGCTATTCAGCTAGTTTTATAATAAATAAAATAGTATTATATAATTTTTTTATCTAACTTTAGTATTTTTTTCAAAACAGTAAGCCATCTGGGATTTTTAACTTTCATGATATGAAAACATTTAAATGTTTGTTGAGCTCACATTATTTCACTATAATTTCATAACTTTTATTATAATTCATATTTCTTAACCTCTTTTTAACTTTTAAGCAGTTCGAATGTGTTTGACTAAGATAATTATAAAAAGGTGATTATGCAGTGAATGATGTCGTTTGAATGTGCATGTACCTAATACATTGTACCTATAAATAGGGTTTAGGGACATCAATTAGTCAGGGTCTGCTGAATTATGGGGCTCTAAAAAAGGCACAAAACATAAATGTAAGTCTGGTGTGAGACGTACATCTTCAAAGTTTAGAGCGTAACTTTCTAAGCTTGCTTTCAATTTAAATGGTGCATTAACCTTGTTAAATTTATCGAGTTTTACCGTGATATATTTAAGAATGTTGAAACTCTATAATAACGTGTACCATGTCTGAAAGTCTGATATAAAAAGTCAACTCTTTGAAGGTGGTCTTGAAACCAATTTTTTATCCGTATTACAAAAATTAGTTAAAAAGAAGCTTCAATGGCTTCAGTTGTTTAAAATATTATTTATAAGTCTAAAATAGGTATTGGAAGAATCTTAAACGCAGTCAAATAAACTTATTAAACTTTAAATTAAACAATTAAATTTATCATCGCATAGACAAAATTATTATATTTGAGTTTAACTGTTCTCTGGGAATACAAAATTCCATCAATAAAAAGACGGTGGATATAGCAGAAGATCGATTTGTGGAAAACCCAATCTATCTCTATCTTTTCCTTTTTCTTTCACTGAAAAGTAGATTACGAAATTAGACGATCAATAGATCAAATGGTTTGGACTTTTCTTTAATATATTTCCATCTCACCAGAAGTGTCAGTCACTATTACCTTGAGCCTCTCTTTCTTTGTAAGCATCTCTGAGAAAGGTTGACTACCAAACAACCGGTCTATAAGGTGTCATCGAAAACACCATTAAGAAACTCGTGTGGTTTATTAAAATTATTAAAGCCGCAAACAACAAAAATTCCAGATGTCAAGGGTTCTAAAAGAGCTGACAAATGAGTGTTCTCAGTTTCAGTGTAAAATATCCCAAAAGTGTCTAGCAACAAGATCTGTTCCAGATGTTTGTAGAAAAGCCACAGTTTCAGCAATATTCAAAAATGGTAATAGTTCATAAGATGTTGAAATTGCAGCCTACCTTTTTTCCTTAAAGTCAAAACCTTAGATTCTGCTGCACAGTTTGGAACCCTTATCTGAAGAACCAAATCCACGAGATAAAGATGTGCAGAGAAGAACAACTAGGTATATGATCAATAAATGTATGAGAAAACAATAAGTTTTTCATCAATGATAGATGGCTTAAAAGGGAAAAAATTAGAGTCAAGAAGGACCAATGCACAACCAACGACCGTGTTTAAAATATTTAAATAACCTAAATGAAATTTCAGATGCAACACACCTTTCTCTTGGTTCAAGCAAAAACAAATCAAAACATTCTTTTAAAATGTTACCATTATTAGCTTCAACATCTTATAGAAAAAGTTTTTTAAATGATAATTATCTAATTATAATTTGCATACGAAACCTGCTACCACCCTCGGTTGCCAAATCCCAAGACTTGGTATCTTAAAAGTGGGGACTAGAAACATAATTAACACAACCAACAACCCGTCGCGTAATATTAAAAATTGCTTATAGCGATTTATCATGTAAATAGATATAAATAAATAAAAATCATGCATGAATCCAATATTTTGCTCATCCCTCAAAATAGAAAAAGGTAACTAATTTTTTTATATTTTAAACATTGAATATTTAGACACTAAATACTTCTGAAAAGCAGTTTGGAACGACTGTCATGGCTCGTGTTCACTTTGACTTGAGCGCAAAGATTCCGAATGGAAGTGCGTCCAACACAGTAACCTGGAAGAATGCGCTAGCGAGTGCAGGATGGTGAGTGGATGAATGGTAAAACAGTTATTTTCAAATAAAAGGTTGTTGAATAGAGGGATGATTCGTTAGTGGGTGGAAGAGAGAGAAATTGTGGATAAATATGAAGAAAAATTGTGTTTGGATGAGTAAATAGATAGAAAAAAATGAGTTAATAATTAATTTAAAAAATTTCTATTTACCGATGTATGTTTAGTTAGCTCGTTAGTTACTTATGTAAAATTTAATATTTTTATTTTGTAAAAACAAAGCTTAAATGCTGGATGTTTTTAAAGCTTTGAAACTTTAATACTGAAAATGCGCTTTGATGCTTCTATTTTTATTTTGACTAAATGTTTTTTGGTTCAAACGAAAACAACTTTATAACCACTTTGAAAAGTTTATTGGATGCTTGAAGGGTGCTGGATCTAACCTTTTGGTTGTGAAAATTGTGGAATAAAAGTATTCAACCTAAAAGAGGGGTCAGAGAAATTACGCATCGGCAAACCGCTGAATGTCTCTGAGTTCACTTTAAAGCATCTCACAATGGGTTATAAGCAACAATTGAGTTTTCAAAACTCAGCTTTTTAGTCAATAAAAAGTATTTCACAATGCTTTCAAACTAGAATCAATAAAACTGTTTAAGGATACACTTATCTATGCATAACTAGCATTTTTGGTTGTTTGAATTTTTTAATAAGTGTGATGCGTGAATAACACTTTTTTTTAAATAAGAACATCGTCCAAAAGGCACCTACTTTCAACGTAGTGTAGAACGTTTGAGTGAAACTGGTTGATGTGTAGGCATTGGTGGCAATGCTGGAACCTGAAAAAATTGTTTCAGCATGGTAGACTAATGGATTGGCCGTTTATTGGAGAAGATTGATGGCATGAAGGGATTGGATAATCTAACTTGGAAAGGGTGAACTTGGAGTGTTAGTTGAAACTAACTTTTTTAAGCAACTAAACCAAAATTTTATTTGCTTAATACACTTTTTCTTTATTATAAGTTAGAGAAAAGAGATTGAGAAATAAATAAATTAAAGACAACGAAAGTGACGAAACGAGTGATCAGCTGTAATGAGCAGCCTAATGTGCAGAGAGTAAGAGACTGATGATGGACTTACAGATGGTTAGTTACTGATTACAATTGATGTGTGCATGAGGTGGTGTTACTTTATGTAATTTGAAGTTGTTTGATACTGGTGAGTATTGACTTGTTGGGTGTAAATTGCTGTTAGGCTTTTGAACTTTTTGTTCTGCTTTTTGAGTCTGGAAGGTTCTACCAATGATCTGAACTGTTAACATCTATAAACCTGGAAATACCCTATTTGAATGAAGTAGACTTTTTCTGTCACTGGAAATGTACGATTGATGAATGATGGATGTTTCACCGGGGTCTGCTGAACTCTATGTTGTCTGGGGCAATTTGTCTTCGTTTGCAAACAGCGCTGCTCTATGAACTAAAAACCTTCCAAATGATGCCGGTGGAGGTATTGAGGTGAGTACGAATAATGCGATGGGAGGTAATATTTGTTGATGGTGTTAAAAGCAATCTTTAAAAATTGCATTTTGATTTTATTCCATTTAGTTTTTGCAATGCTTTGTTTAATTTGTAAATTAAAGTTTAAAAAAACTTTATATATATATTTAAAATGATTTTTTGACATCGTGTTTCAAATGCTTAAGTTTAACTGAATACATCTCTAATAATTTTTTGAGTCAATTCTATAAAAAACTGTGGAAAAAAGGTCATTTATTATTATTAAAATTTTTTTACTACTTTTTTATTTATTTGTTGAGCTGAAAACTGACGATAAAAACGAGTCTCAAAAAAGTTTCAAATATCAAAATTAAAATAAACCAAATATTTAATATCCACTGTTAATAGTAGATTGCTTATGATGGTTTTTCAAAAGATATTATTTAAGCTCACGACTTTTCATGTTGAAAACGAGATGAGAAATGGTAAGAGACTACTAGACTAATTTGAGGCACCACAACGGGTTCAAATCACTGTCAAAAGTAATGAAACTCGCAAAGATTATCTCAAATCAGTCATGGAATCCTGCATGTCAGACTTGTC
This sequence comes from Piscicola geometra, assembly GCA_943735955.1. NCBI lineage: Eukaryota > Metazoa > Annelida > Clitellata > Hirudinida > Piscicolidae > Piscicola > Piscicola geometra. The sequence continues at coordinate 5,708,831 of OX030958.1, read as the reverse complement.
GACATTACTTTTCTCCGCTATGAAATCCTCGAAAATGTCTTTAACATGTGGTGTTATTGTCAATAAAAACTAAATTAAATTTTTTTAAATGATTTTTTTGTTTGGAAATAAATGATTAGACTTGATTATACATTATTGCGTTAAATTTTTTTATCTTTTATACCCCTTCATTGCTTACGTCGTTCCTTTGACTAAAAGTTCAGTCATATTCTTGGAATACATTTTAGGATACATGGTTTTAAAAGTTTCCTGTTTACATGTTTTATAAAAAAATTTAATGCAAAAAATGTTTTTATGCCATCATAAATCAAGTTTATCTGGAAGCACGGAGCCTATTTTCAAAATCGGCTAAAGCTCCAACACTGCTGAGACATTTTATTGAGAAACAATTAATCAGGCTGACTGTTGATATTGTCAGATAAAGCACACGAGATCGCAAATATTTTCAAAATGGAAGTGTTCATGGTTCAAGAAAACCTTTAGATCACTTCTTCTTACAAGTACACACGATGAACCCGTCTTCTGCATGGCAAAATGAGTATGTAGGAGGAAGAACCATGGGCAAGTAATTGAGAGTTAAGGAGATCATTTGTAAAAAGATACAAAATGGATAAAAAAGAAGCATGAGAAAGGTTTCATGAAAGTCAGGTATCAGAAAAAAATAAACGTAATATTTTAGATCATATCAATAACTAACTACTGCTTCTAATTTTATAAAGAAAAGAAATATAACAACTTTTTAATAATCTATTTTGTTACATAATTTTATCTTATTTATATTCAATAAAAAATTTTAAAATGTTAAATTTTATTTAAACATCTTTTCACAATTTATTTGTAGGTTCTAATTTTTCAACAGCAAAGCAAACAGCCCACTGCTTTTTCTCAAATTCTCATTCAGTCATTCACGACCGATACCTTCAACTAACACCAAATAAAACTCTCAACAAACTACAATTAACCCTCTTTCCTCCGACAAACACCATCACGCACTTGTTTTCAATCAGGTAGTATCCCTTGTAACGCTGGTAGCAGAATCCCATGGAGCTTATGTGGCTGGCACTGATCACGACCATTCTGCTCCTGTCGTTCAAGTCTTCACTCCACACTCCCAGCCAACCTTCTTCAAACTCACAATCTTTTATTTTAATTTCAAAATTGTAACCTTCAAGTTTTTCTTTATTTTGCGTGACATAGACGTTTGATCCCATTACACTGTTTTCGCCTGCATTGGGGTGTTTGGTTAAAATAGGTACTAGTAAACATATATTTTTCTATAAATTAGAATTTACTTGGTCACTTTTTGTATTAAAATATAATTAAAGAATTGTTGCAAAACGCAAAAAAAATATTGTTAATTAAATTTTACAAATAAATCTTCAAATAAGGCTCATTTTTTGGACTTACTAACAAAGTTTTGCCTCGAAAAAAATAAACGAAAGCTTTTAAAAATCTGAATGGTGTATTAACGCTTGACGCTGGCAGTTCTTTGAATGAAATAATATATATGCTCTAAAGCTTTAAAGAACTGTCTGCAAGATTAAGACCTTGCATGAAAAAATTTTCAGTGGCAAGGATGTGACAAGCCGATAGCAATTTCTAATGGATCAGTGACAAGGGACATAACTTTCAACTTGAACTTTTTTAAACTGAGAATTTTTGTATTATTTCGATAGATATATGCGAATTACCTCAGTCTTACTTCCAAGATATGATTTAATGTTGATAATGTTCAAAAATCTGATTGACAAAGAAAATTCAACTGAGAAAACGGCCTCAAAAGAATATTTTGCCTATCAGCATTCCATCTCACATTGTTGTCTGGTTCTACTCTTAATTTAAAATTAATAAAGTTCTCCATCACATTCATTATGTTTTAAAATATATTTTTAGTTTTTATTTTGTTTCAACATTCTTATATTTTAACTCTTATTATTTCATATTAAATATTTTTCATATTTTTATTGTTTTCTAATTTATTCTTCCCTTCACTTCTCTTTCTTCTTACTTTAAAAAAATTAACGATGACATATATTTTATCTTTTTCAAAGCTTCTATTTTTTAATTTCTAACCTCACTAAGACGGCAGACTAGCATGAAAAGAAATTATTTATTTTATTTCGATTGATCTTTAATAACTCACTTAAAACCACGAAAGCCTTGTTTGTTGAATTATAGTTTGAGAACTTAAAGATTTATAAAATAGCATTGATAAAAATATTCAGTTGTGCATTCAATCCTTCATTAGTTATCGTGACAAAGTCGACGTTTGAAGTTAATCAAATACAAATTCAGACTTAATTGATATTGATCATAGTAATCACAGTAAGTTTGGTTCATATTTTGTATTAAATGCATTAGCAATTAACCAAGGCTAATCTTTTTTCGTATGCAATCTTACTTGGAAGCAGCATGAATTACTTAATGGTGATTTGTCAGAAGGCCTCAAGGAGAAGTCAATCGGTTTTGATGGATGCATGGACGTTAGTCACAGAAGAAAGATAATATTGATTTGCTGGTTGTTAAAAATAAGCTAGTTGTATCTAAAAAAATAAGTTTTACAGTGTTTTTAATGGGTAAGCAGATCCTTATGTGCTTCTAGATATAGAAAAAAGGTTGAATTAGTTGACAAGATGCTGTGGAATGTAATCATTAGTCAAATTGTATTTGACGATAAGTAATGAAGGATTGAATGTTCAACGAAACATAATTGTTTTAATTTTGTTACTCAGACCACCGATACCCATAATTATAATGTCATACCCACACCCAGTATATAAAAAAATTCATTTAACTGTAAAAACCTCGTTTTTAGATTGTGTAACTTTGAGTTACATTTTTTTCAAAAGTAGTGAATACGTTTTATGGGCATTAAAAAAATATTTATGTGGCTCGAAAGAACCGCTAGAGAATTACCTAGCAGATGTTTAGGAAACATAAAAGAATAATAAAATGTCTTAATTTTGTGAGTTTTGAGCTTTGCTTCAGTAGAAAACATTCGGAAAAAAAAGACAGAATTTTAGCTGGACTAGCGTTGTCACATGTCACCTTGGAATATTCAGGCGACTTTTTTGTCCAATTTTCCATCACTTGAACATAATGCCTTAAGAGCTGCTTGACTGATAAAAGAGCTACGAAAAGTTTATTCTGTTCAAGATAAAAATAAAAAAAAGTTTCGAAATGAGTTTCAGAAATTCTAGACTGGTAAATGATTTTTTTAAAATAGCAACACCAACCCGCATGGATTATTTTAATTCACATGAAAGCTGCTTTCCGACTGGTGGGTTCAAAATTTGACATTTCTTGGAAAGAAACTTGCATAAACTGAAGTTTCATTGATTCTCATATAATTAAAATTCGAATAGCTCACCAATTTCCTATAAAAATGTTTTTAAATTCTTTTTTTTTAAACGTAAAAAACCAAATTAAGTATTTTAAATTACAACAATTATATGAGTTTACTAGGTTTTTAATTCGGCGAGCGGGTTGGCTTTGACAAGCGGGTTGGCTTTGACAAGCGGGTTGGCTTAGATGGTAAAGTCGTTGAATCTGGAACTTAAAGGTTGCAAGTTCGAATTCCTGTTCAGCCAACCTGTGAGCTATCATATACCTAGTGTATATATACACTATATCATATATGATGCGGTGTTTCACGACGTATGCCGTGTAAGTGGCGCCTCAGTTGCGTGCCTTGGCGCATTATAAATAGGCATTATATTATTTATATTTAAATTATTATTTAATACTTAGAAAACAAAAAAAACTTACATAGTTGAGCACTGAGGGTGAGAAAGATGATGAGGATGAATAGAGAAAAGCTGGCAAATGACAAGTTAACGAGCAAACAACCACGAGAATACATTTTAAGTTTTTATATGTCCTATCTTCTTTGGCCTAACAAAATTTAAACTTTTTAGTGGACCAGAACGGTTTAGAACAAATGATTGCATCGGCTGAAAATAAATCTGAAGCTGGTTAGTTTTGAAAGCTTCTTGTCGCCATATAATAATATAACATGGCTATTATTCATTTTTCTTTTGTGTTACCTTGTGTTATTATAATAGTTATTATAAATATTATAATACTATATTAGTGTTCATCAACTTATAAAGTGTATTTTGCAGCAATTTTAGATGTGAAGTAACCCTTTCAACCATTTGATCACAACTTAAATAAAACAACCGGGTTTTCATTAGATGATTTTTAAAATACCAAGTATTTCTTTCGTTTAACAGTCGTTTTAAACATCAGTGCGTGATTCTTTTAACAGTTTTCGCTGATTCCAAAAAACGTTCCACAGCTCTAAAATCCAAGCCTATCTGACAAATTTCCGTTATTTTATAAAAACCTTTATTTGAAATGTTCTTTAAATTAACTAGTATTATGATTTTATTTTAACCAGGCAGACAATAAAATAGTTCTTTTTACAATTATCAAGTAAAACTCTAACTAGGTTTCTAAAACAATAGAAAATTAGTCTTAGGATAAGTTATTACAATATTTTCAAGTAAATAAGTATTAATAATTTTTTTCTTTACCAATTATTGTTTTAATTACACAGCTCAACAGTGTTGGAGGCGAATTGAAGTCTGAAACAGGGACTGCTGCATGGCTCAATTATAAAGATACATGCCTACATGCTTAGAGAAAAATTTTAAAAAGTGTTGCAATAAGAACGAAAAAAAGTACAAATATATTTTAATAAAAAACTGGTTTTTTATAAATTAAATCATTATAAATGTCAGTAATAAAATGTTAAACAACATAAAACAATATGTAGAAAGCAAATTTTTTAACCATAAAATTTAATTTAAAAGCTATTACGCCTTATGCATAGAGTTTTTCATTATTGCAAAATTGATATCTCCGAAATAAATGACCAGATACTTGCATTTCTCAAATATTTAACTGCTTCAAGGAAAGGAAAAAAGGATTTGAAAAAACCAAACCTGTGATGCAGCAGAGCCGTAACTCTGAAAATAACTCTGAGACAGAAAATAGGTAGCAAGGCTCACAAAATCCGTTTCGAAACGTTAAAAGTTTTGAAATAGGACAAAAACTAATAACCCTATTACTTGATTATTAATAAAAGTTAGTTTTAAAAAAGGATTAATAAGATTTAAATCATGAATATAGGCAAATCAAATGCATTTTTTACAGTTTATAGAATTCCGCATAGACAGGGGCGCAACCAGCAAAAAATGCTGGGGGGAAGGCTTAACTTTGGTATACAAAAAATTGTTAACCTATAAAACACCGCTGTGACGTTTTCGCAAAATAAATTTTTCTATTCATTAGCTGTTTTAATACCGAGTTGTTCACATTTTTTAAACAATAAATTTGACATTTTAATTTCATAAAAAAATTTTTTTTAATTATTTATAATCCTTAATTTCCTGTTCACATTTAACATTTCTCAAAATAATATTACTTCGCTCAGACAATTGTTCAATTTTTCGTTCGATTATAATATTTTCATACAAATTTAGTTCAGTTTCAGGGTGAAAAGATAGTTAATAATTTAAAAAAAATTTATGAACTTTTGAAACGTTTGCAATTCATTTAAAAATCAATGCTGCGTTTTCGCAACTTCGAAGTAAAATGATATCATAATTTTTAATAGACCTAGTCATTCATTACAATATTTATTGTAAAAGTAATAAAATATTATTTAAATGTTAATATATTATAAAATTTATAAAACTAATATTCAAATTTTAAATTTTTAGATGAATTTTGATACATTTAGAATAAGATCCTATTAAGGATAAAAAAAAACTGGTTGCGCCACTGCACATAGACAATCAATGTCAGAAAATCCATTTTAATTATATGGGTTAATCCAGAATCGATTATGTTTATTTTTTTTGAAACGATATAATTATTTTATATCATGTACACCATGACGTTAACACAAAATATCTCGATTTTCATCAACTAGTAATAGTTGTCACGAATTTACAGTAACTTTTTAGTTTAATTTCAATATTAATTGAAGAATGCAATTAATGAAGAGTATTTTGAAATAAGCATCGTCTAATAATATTTTTCAAATAAAGATAAACTAGTGAAATAGCACCATTTGCGCCGATTCTCATAATGAGAGTCGGGACATTAATAATTTTTTATGCTTTGCTTGTTAATAAAGCTTTGTTACAATACTACGTTCTTTTAAAATAATCAATGTTTTATCTATAAAAAGTAATTGAATATTAATAAAATTAGTTTCAATAAACCATTTCACAAAGTAATAATAGCTTTTTTCATAAGTTACGAAGATTTAAATAGACTTCATAAAAGCCGTCATATTTAATTGATTTCAAATTTACCATTTTCGCAGCACAATGTGCTGAGCACATAGTAACATTTAAGATTTTAAAAAACTAGAGATGAGAAGCTACACAAAAATTGAATTTAGAATTTTATATTCCTCTTTACATGAGGTTTAATGGCTGTCAGCGGTCTCTGATAATCTGAAAAACTATTTGCTCAGCTAAAAAATATTCTTGCAAATATTGTGCTTTAAATTATTGGTATACTCTAGAATACATTCAAGAGTACACATAACGTTTTTTTAATTGAAAACCTTAACATGGAAAGACACAAAAACTGTAGTCGAATCTGGATTAAGCCATATTGTGATTTTTTAAAATATCACAAATTAATTGAGAATGGATGAGTTTATTTTTATTTATTTATCTTTAGTATTAAAAATCATCGACTATTAATGAAATTGATTTCTGCATAATATAACCAAATAGAACATTTATCAATTTAGTTTTTTGTTTTTACATGTATATGTTGGTATTTCAGTTCATTATTTTGTGTTTAATTGTATTATTGTAATTATTTATTTTTTCAAAAGCTTTTAATTAATAAACTCGCCCCTCTGATGTTTTGCTTACTTGAACTACTCATGGCTTTGTGCCTGCAACCAGGTAAAATAAAAAATAGAAGATTTGACTTTGACATTTCTTTATATCTCTCAGTACATAAGCCTGTTCTGCTTGTGCTAACTATCTGAGGTTTACAAAATCAGATATATAATCAAAAATAATTGTATCTTGGAGAATATAGGTTGTTTAATAACTGAACAATTTGGTGGACGTAGGTGAAGAATTAAATTAATTAATTTAATTATATACCAGCGACTTGATAGGAGATAAATCATTCGTGCTATTGATCGAGAAAGTGACGGACGTGAAGGAGATTGAAAATATAGACGAAATTACTTTGAATTAACTTGTCAAAATGTAGTCTTTATTTGAAATAAAAATCACATTTATAATAATTTCAGTAAATTTTGCAAAAATTAATATTCACAAAACATTAAAGATTGTGTTATTTAAATGTTTGAAAATTTTTAAAAAGGATTTTAATCTTAATTATTGGTGATGGGTCGGAAACAGAAATTATTTGGATATACATTTTGGAATTTATATAAATACTAATAAATCTTCCAGAGGCCACACAAACCTTCACTCAAGTCCATTATAACTTAAATGCTTGCAGTTTAGAACTTGGCTATGCTACGCTCTGTTGTTTTATCGCTGCTGCTGCTTGTGCTGGTGGTTTCCTCGGAAGTGATAGAAACAGATTTAGAGAAAGCTGATGGAAGTACTTTGGAAATAAAGGAAGAGCCAGTTTATTCACCAAGAGAAGACGTGTCGCAAGCAGAAAAAAATGCTATACTTGATGCACATAATATGTACAGGAAATCAGAACACGCTGCCAATATAAAAAAGCTGGTAAATTGAAAAAAATATTTTTTACATTTTTAGATTGTTGGATTTTGTTGCTAACTCTCAAATCTTTTGAAATATGTAACTTATTCATCTTTCAACATTGCTCAACGGCTAATAAAACTATACATTATTTAATAATCCAAATACTCAACTTTAAACTATTCACAGCAATGGAATGAAAACTTAGCACAAACTGCGCAAGGATGGGCAGATCAATGCAAGTTCTCTCATGGACAGTTATCCACGCCGAAATCGGAGTTTGATTCACCTGGCCAGAACATTTATGCAAAATTTCCTTTCAATGCGAATATAAATTACACTCACATTATTTTTAAATGGTTCGAAGAAAAACAATTTTATGATTATGAAAGCGGTCTTTGCAGCAAGGTTTGCGGCCACTACACTCAGGTAAGTTCGTGTATAGAATAAAATAAAATAGAGGACAAAACAATATAATACAATACATGACAATAAAATACAACAAAATACAATACATTACAATAAAATACAATACATGACAATAAAATACATGACAATAAAATACATGACAATAAAATACATGACAATAAAATACAACAAAATACAATAAAATACAATCAAATACAATAAACTAAAATGAAATACAATAATATACAATAAAATACAGTAAAATACAATAAAATACATTAACTAAAATGAAATACCAAAATATACAATAAAATACAATAAAATACAATAAATACAATAAAATACAATAAAATACAATAAAATACAATAAAATACAATACAATACAATAAAATACAATACAATAAAATACAATAAAATAGAACAAAATAAATTAAAATATATAAAAGTACAATACAATACAGTACAGTAAAATACAATACAATAAATTGTAATAAATAAAGATAAAACTAGAAACAACACATAGGATAAAATATATTAGGTATTCCGCATAGCTCTATAAACAAGATAAAATTTTAACAACTTAATTCTTGTCATTTCTTCATAAATAAGTACTTAAAATTGTTCTTTCAATGCCTAGGTGGTGTGGTACGAAACCACAGACATAGGCTGCGCCTACAAACAATGTGCCACAATTGAAGGTTCTAATTGGAAGGATGTGCTACTGGTGGTGTGCAACTACGGACCCGGGTAGGTTGACATTCTCAACAAATAAAGCTCAGTAACCCAGCGAAGCTTATTTATAATTACCATAAAACATTGCGTATAATGCACAGTGTGCATTATACGCCTATGTATAAGGCTCGAACATTTTACAATTTTGCGAAAAAATCGTAAGTCGTGAAAAGTAAAAGATGGAAGGACAATATAGTGAAATAAACAGGGTTAAAGCTTAACGATTGTTTGAGATTGTCAAAAAAGCAAGAATTTTTTTCTTTAATTTGATAGCAGTTTTTTTAGTGTCTTAACGGTATTCAAGACTAAGGGAGATTGACTGACTGACGGACTGACTAGAAACTCGAAAACGTTACATCAATTTCTCTTATCTAAAGGTAATAGAATCAAACTTTGGACAAAACTTATTGATCAATAGATATTAATCTAAATGCTATAAAGTCGATCAATAGTTGTGGTGGAGATGAATTGTGAGCTGTGTCATACAGAAAATGGACTGGTCCAAATTCAAAATTGGACTTCATCAGAGATCGGTTCTGAGTCTTTTCATTGTTGCAGTAGTGATGAATAAGAACTAAAGTTTAAATTATTTTTACAGTTTTTTGGAAATATGTTATAGATTGTTTGGACATGTGTGAAAAACTATTAAGAATGCTGAACATGAAGCAACCATGAAAAAAAATTAAAAGAATGTAGGTGAAACAAGTTATGGGGAAAGTGGGACAAGAGAGGCAGATGCAGAAAATTAAAGAAAATTGTAAAAAAATCATTTACTTTGGAAAATTTTAATGAGAGCAGCCAAAAGTAAAACAAGAAGAATGTGTGGTGACTTCTTGACGCCCGTATTCGTGCTCAACAACCAATTATTGACCATTCCTGTACCCTTTCTGGATCTGCCCTTGAACTTACTAGATGCTAGCAGTGTGCCGTGTAAAAGTTTCACGTTTCGTATACCGGGAAACTCTATGTATAAAGCATACTTTAGTAATTCAATTTTTTCAAACGCGTTTTATATATATTTTTTTTGTTATTCTATAAAGGTTTAATTTTATACGCTCGTGAGAAAAAAATTATAAAATACTAAAACATTTATTTTAACATTTAAATTAAGAACTTAAAGAAATAAATTTTGAACTCTTCTAACTATTGTTCTATTACCTGGCTACCTATGAAAGAATAATAAATATTATTTGAAGGTTTATTAAATAGTTTCAACTTTAAATAAAACATATAAATCATAAATAAAATTGGATGAGTTTTACTCAAAAGTGCCAACAATTTATTTGTTTAAAGGGGAAACTGGGTGGGAGAGAAGCCGTACGATAAGGGTCCTGTATGCGCTGCCTGTCCCACAAATTGTGAAGAAGGACTCTGTGGTCAGAATTTCAACATTACACGTTTATGCTATAACTGAGTAGGAAATATTAAACTTATTCGATTGTTTCTGTACGATGCTGTAAACAGCCTTCTCTCTAAATATCTCTTTCGAAATTAAAGCGTTGTTAATATTTTGTATCAAATTATTTATATATCTATCAAATCTTTTGCAGTGTAGTAACCGTGTTAGACAGAGAAATGGAGGCTTTAGATTTGTTTGAAAATGATATCTTGTTGACTATTTTAAACTTGTTAAAAACGTTCAACTGTGTTAATGGACTCAATCGAGACATTTAACATTTGGAACGTTAATGAACGTTAAATAAATTCTAGCTGCAAAAACTCGTTGTTTTATTTAAATAATATTACATAGTTCTAAATATTAATATTAATAGAGGGTTAGAGAAACAAAGTTTTGCTTCCATTCAACGAGAAATGTGCATGAATTTCTCATAAGCTAAATATCCCGACATTGCAGCCTTAAAACACTCAATAAATGTTGAGTTAACAGTTTATTCACTTAGTAATTTCAGTTAAGATTGGTTCGCGAAAAGAATTAAAAATTTTATCTATCTCTGTAGGTGTGTATTTGTTGATAAGAAAAGTACGCTTGTTTCAACCATTTTTTTTTCGATTTAATAGTCAGTACACCCCTTCCACAGAATAAAAATTGACGGAGGGGCTGGTGGGTTGGACCCCCCGTCGACACTTTTTGAAAACCTTTACAAATTATGCTCTGACACCCTCCCACCTTCCGACTAATACCCATACTAAATCGGCAGCACTTGAATGACCGTAATAAACTTGTTCAAGGCACTCAGAAATACTTTTTTTTCATTAAAATTAATGGGCCAGAAATAGGCGATGTTCATATAAAAAAATATGTTCTATCCTGACTCAAAAATTCTACTGGAAAACTTAATCTTCAAAAAAAAGATAAGCAGAAGGTTTTCGTCAACCAGTAAAATATATATATATATATATATATATATATATATATATATATATATATATATATATATATATATATATATATATATATATATATATATATATATATATAAAGTTAAAGTGATTATGGTTAGACTTAACTAAATTGAGTTAAAGTGTTCGTTCAATATTGTTTGAAATTATAAATGTTTTAATCATTTTCTTAATCATTGGTTGAGATACTATTAATTTAGGCACCAAAGTTATCGAAACCTCAAATCAAATATGGGAGACCGGGGTAAGAGAACGAATTTGATGAAAGAGCGCTATAGAAATGTATTTGATTGATTGATTGAATATCTTATATTTACAGTTTTTCACTAGTTAAGTCTTAACTGTTAAGAGCCTGAAACGAACACTACTGGCTCTCCTACCTCCCTTTCGTTAAATAATAGTATGCAAACGCTGAAATCACTATTCTTGTTTTAGTTTTGAAGCTTTGATTTTTTCCTGCGGTCACGTTATAACTTTTATGCACGTTTAAATAAGCTATGCTGCAGAAATAGGTAAGATATTTAGTTCAAACAAATATTTATAATACTTCAAATTAACATAAATAGTTTTTGATTAGTTGACTTTATACATGGAAATAAAAACGGAAATTTGCAACTAAGCAGTTTGGGCTTGTCATCTTGACACGTTTTTCAGATTTTTCAAAAATAAATATGAGTATGAAACTTGAGCTTTTGTGCTGCTTAATTATAAGTTAACTATTATAAATCAAAAAATTACCTTTAATTTATTAAAATGTTTAAAATTATTCACAGTGTAATGAACAAGCACAACTTATTAAAAGTTCACTTTTCTATAACTTAATCATCGTTCACTTTTTGATATAAGTGAATGTAAAACTCAACAACAATGAGCCAAATAGATCAAAAATTGACTTCCAAAAAGCACTTTTGTGATGGAAGACAGAGTGTGGTTTCGTTCGAAAACATGGGCCTTTCACAGATCAAGTCTATTCCTCTTGCTGAATGCGGCTATGGTATGCTAGTTTATCAAAGTTCATATTGATGAATTGGCAGACTCACTCTATCATTTAAAAAATAATATTTATGATAGTAATGCTTTCAAGATTTTAATGGTTGAGACTTAACACCAACATGAGTTTGTGTGTGTGTGTGCGTGTGTGTTTGTGTGTATGTGTGTGTGTGTGCGTGTGTGTTTGTGTGTATGTGTGTGTATGTGTGTGTGTGTGTGTGTGTGTGTGTGTGTGTGTGTGTGTGTGTGTGTGTGTGTGTGTGTGTGTGTGTGTGTGTGTGTGTGTTTTCTAGACTCTTTTCTTCACCCAGATCTTGTTTCTACCCCTCTCAATAAGAATAGTGATGATGATGCTCTTGATTGCGGTTCTGATGATGAGGAATTTAAAACGTCTAAAATCTGCAATGATTTGACAACTGCTGGTGATAGCAATAACGACACAAACAACACTTCAACGAGTACCATCACCAAGCCTCATGATGATGATGTGGAAGGCATGCAGGCCAAAGAGAAGCTCATTGACAGCCAGAAATTAATGAAGAAGTGTGCTCTTAACAACAAAAACAACAACAACAATGACACTTCACTCAGCAACAACCACGATAACATTGCAACCATCAACAACATCAATGATAATAATAACACCACAACCAACAAGAACAACAACAACTTAGTTCAACGACTGCGTTACAGCAAAGAGCAGTTGTTAGAGATAGGCACTATCAGTAGTGGCAGTCGTGGAAGGTGGGGTGCTGGTTATGATGATGATGATGCCATCCTCTCACGTGTGCCTTTCTGGCTGTCTCGACAACACTATGCCGATCTAAATCCGCCTCAAAACAAACACATCAACTACAATAATATTAATAATAACAACAACATAAATAACAACAACAATAAGAAAAATAAACGCAACAACAAGGGGAAAAAAGATGGAGGCAATGTAGTTGGCAACATTCGCTTCAACTTCAGTCCCCATGAGGCTGCACGCTTTGCAGCTGCTATGTGTACTGGTAATGAGAATATAAATAATAATTATAAAAATATTGGTACTAATAATTATGCCGGTAACAGTGTTTCCAATGCTAGTACCCTCTTTGCTGCTACTACTACTACTACTACTACTACAACTACTACTACTACTACTACTACTACTACTACTACTACTACTACTACTACTACTACTACTACTACTACTACTACTACTGCTACTAATACTACTACTACTTGTACCAACACCACTGCTACTAGCATCAAGACCACTCTGGGCTCCAAGACTAGTGCATGTATCAAAAAAAAGAGCGTTGGTGCTGATGATGATGTTGGGAGTAGTGATGATGATGATGATGATAGCATGGTGTTACAGACAGAGAGGATGTTGCAGCGGTGTGTGAGGATGGGTGAAGTGTCGAGAGAGGAGTTAAGGAACAAGATCATTGAGGAGTTGCTGAAGAGTGCTGCTGATGATAATGATGCTGGTCGTGGTGGTGCTGATGATGATGCTGGTCGTGGTGGTGCTGATGATGATGCTGTTCGTGGTGGTGCTGATGACGATTCTGGTCGTGGTGGTGTTGATGATGATGAAGTGGATGAGGTAAAAGAAAGGGGTGATGAGTTGTTGGCAAGTGATCCGGTGAAAATTCAAGGAGAGGTTCTTAAAAGTGGAGTCTGTGACGACCATGATGATGAAGATGAAGAAGATGACGATACTGATGATGATGATGATGACTCGTATAGTGACGAGGATGAAGAAGAGGATGAACTAGAATATAGGTCAGAGGCAGTAGATCGAAGCTTCGTCAAACACACTAATCAGATACCACTGTACCACCAACCACCGCTTCAACAACCACCACCGCTTCACCAACCACCACTGCACCAGTCAAACCAACAGATAGACGAGGCGACACTGGCTTTCTACTTGCGCTCGTACCAGCTACACGCGCAACAGGCCAACCTCTACAGAGACCTCTACCACAGCAGCCTCACTGTCATCACAAACCGTCGCCGCTTCGACGACTACACCAAGAAACTTGTCGAGAGCCAGGAGAGGATTGGAGTGCACTTCTGAGAGACCGCGCCTTCATTCATCCACGTCTCTATTCATTTATCCACCCATGTATACATTCATAGACCCATGCATTCATTCATAAACCCTCCATGCCTGCCTTTTCAACTTTACGGTTCGATTGATGCTGATGATAGTTTCATGCCAACTAGCCAGTGTCGTTGGAAAGCTATTAATAACTGGCACTCACACTCTTATACACACCGGAATTCACAAAGAAGAAACATTTTGAAACTTTTATTTTTGCTTTTAAAAGCATTATCATCATCATCTAGAAGTTTATTAAACTTGCAATCTTTCAACTCGGTCCTTATAATAACTACTACTACTACTACTACTGCTACTACTACTACTACTACCACTACTACTCCTACTACTACTACTACTACTACTACTACTACTACTACTACTACTACTAGTACCACCACTACTACTACTACTACCACTACTACTACTACTACTAATACTACTACTACTACTACTACTAGTACCACCACTACTACTACTACTACTACTACTACTACTACTACTACTACTACTACTACTACTACTACTACTTCATGAACTTGTCGCTCTGTTCAGCGAGTATCTTTGCTGACTGCTTGGCGTCAAAGAAAAGACTGTGGCACTCCTGCACCTCCTCCTCACCTGTGGTGATGATGATGATGATATAGTGTGGTGTTGATGATGATGCTGTAGTTTGGTATTGATAATGATGTTGCAATGCGTGTTGATGATGATGGTGTTGTAGTATGGTATTGATGATGATGTTCTAGTGTGGTCTTATGTTATAGCATGGTTGTTGTCGTTTATGATGATGAAGTGTGGTTGTTCATTTCATAATGTGGTCTTTTATATTGAAATATTTATAATTGTAACGCTTGATGAGGTTCTAGTGTGGTTGCATTTGGAGTAAGAATTTCGCAATGCTGCCGTGGTCATGGTAATGATGATGATGATAGACTGACTTATCTTGTCCTTGCCATTCACCCGGGCCATGATGCTGCATGGAGTGAGTAGTTGCACCACGTACCTAGGTGGGATGAATGGATGGGTGGATAGGTGGACGGGTGGAAAGAAGGATGAATAGATGGATAAGTGGAATGAAGGATAGATATGTGGATGGGTGGGTGGAATGAAGGATGGATGGGTGGAATGAAGGATGGATGGGTGGGTAGAATGAAGGATGGATGGGTGGGTGGAATGAAGGATGGATAGATGGAATGAAGGATAGATAGGTGAAGGAATGAAATGAGGTAGGAATGGGTGGGAGATTGGGGCTAAGGCTGGGTGAAATGGTTTGCTCAATTTAACATAAAATCGAAGCGAGTCTCTTAAAAATGATCTCGAATTGCGCAGCATTATCGCTATCACCCCTATGAAGTGTAATTGTAAACTAGCCGCGTGAGAACTACAACACACAAGCACCAGCGGCGTATAAAAGAGCAACAACACCTGAGAGTGGACTTGACGCCGACTTGGGAGAGCGCCTGCATGGCCGCCTCCTCCAGCTGGATGCCCTCCGTCTGGGCCCTCAGCGTGAGGATCTGTGCGGTATGGCGTGCTAGTGCTTTTCACGATGTAATAGTGGTAGTGGTAGTAACGACGAGAATTCTTTTAGTAGCGTATAACCCGTACGGACTTTTAGGTCACTTAGTTGCCAGATCTTTAATCCACGCCAATGGGCTGCATCGGTTTCGCTCGAAGCTAGAGCCATCGACCATTAGTCAAAGCGAGGCCGTTACACACCCAACTACCCATTCACCAATGATGTAGTAATTGGAAAAAGAGTAGCAAATAGAAAGAAAAGAGAGATAAATGTTACAAAAGGATGAGAAACGAATATAAAGAGAGATGGCAGCACCTGCTTGATCTCCTGTCTGGTGTAGGGCATGGTCTTGACGATCATGAGACGGTCGATCAGGTCCAAGGGCACTCCATGGGGAGCCACCTGATCCTCGGTGCCTCTGTGTTGTCAGTTAGGTGCTCGTGTACTAGTAGTGGTTGTGGTGGTAGTGCATTGAAGCCCTCTTTAAGCCTCCCCCTACAACAGCCACTACCAGTAGCACATGCAAAAACAAACATGAAAACATACACAAACAAACACACACAAAAACCCACGCACGCACCCAACCAACCCAGCCACCAACCCAGCCACGAACCCAGCCACCAACACACCAACCTGATGGTGCACTTTCCGCGATTGGTGGCGAAGACGACGATGGGCGCGATGGTCGACTCGAGGGCGCGGTGCAGGTACGTGAAGCACTCGATGTCGAGCATGTGCACCTCGTCGATGAAGAGAACGCCGGGCACCAGTTCGGCGATGCCCTGGTCGATGTACTTGTTCACTATCTTGTTGATCTCCTTGCGTAGTTTGTCTGTGTCGCGTGGTGGGTGGTGGTGATTGTGGTTGTGTATGGTTGTGTGGTTGTGTATGGTTGTGTGGTTGTGTATGGTTGTGTGGTTGTGGCGTGCATGGTGATTGTGGTGTATGATGGTGGTGGTGGAGATGATGGAGCATCATTATGACAACCACCCCTTTTGTTCAATCACTATCATCAGCATGATCATCATCATCAGCACCAACCAGTTATCTCGGTCTTCTTTGGCTTCATGAACTGACCCAGCATCGAAATGACGTCCTGTCCTCCCTGTGTGCGTGTGTGTGTGTATGTGTGTGCGTGTGTGTGTATGTGTGTGTGTTTATGTGTGTGTGTGTGTTTGTGTGTGTATGTGTGTGCGTGTGTGTGTGTGTTGGCATGATTTATTTAGGTTATTATTTGTGTTTTGGTTTATGTGTGTATTTGAGTGATTATGCTTGTTAACGAGTGTGATACTGAGTCAGTCTGGTGTATGCATGTCTTTATTTGTGTGCACCTGTGTCATTGTGTTATTATACTAGCAATGACACGTCACAGCACCTGGGGCTTGGCATTGGCGATGTCAAGGTCATGCAGAGTAACGTCCTGCACCACCTCCTTCCTCTTGTGTACTTCGCCCTTCGGCAGTGCCACATACTCCTCAGCCTCAAGGTCAAACTCCGAGGCGAAAGCGTCTGACCTGCCTGTGTGTGTGTGTGTGTGCAACCATGTTTGAGTCGAATAACTATAATGAACCACAACCACCACCACCACAGAAACCACTACAGCGCACACACACACACACACACACACACACACACACACACACACACACACACACACACACACACACACACACACACACACACACACACACACACACACACACACACACACAGACACACAGACACACACACACACACACACCTTGTCTCTTGACGGCTCCGCTGTTCGCCTCTATGTAGATGACGTCGCCCACCTCGACCCTCTCCTTCTGCAGGCCTTCGTGGATGCTCGGGTCGAGCTTCAACTGCTTGACGCCCTTCGCCGTTTTCAAGCCGATCACGATGTGACTAATGCTCTTTTCATAGCCTGTGTGTTAGTGTGTGTATGTGTGTTTGTTCATGTGTTAAAGTGTGTGTGTTTGTGTGTTTGTTCATGTGTTAAAGTGTGTGTGTTTGTGTGTTTTTTCATGTGTTAAAGTGTGTGTGTGTGTACATGAATAACTATTTTATTTAATGCACATGTAGGTGTTCATAATTGGTTTCGTGTAGATACAAGCGCATGCATGTGAATGTAGGTGTGACAAGAGGTAGGTGTTCATGTAGGCAGAACCTCCGAGGGAGCTTTCAGTCTCTACAGGAGTGAGCTCAGTGACTTCTCCTTCGTACACCTCCTTCGTCTCCTTGATCCTCAAACCTGTGAAGTTTTCGTTGTCTCTGGTTAAGATCATTGTGTATCAATTTCTCAGATTGATTGATGGGTGTATGTATTGATGAATAAATAAATTAATTAATGGATACATGGGTGGATGAATGGGTTGATATGTGAAGAGAGCGATGTATAGATGGATAGATAGATCAATGCATAAATCGATTGAAGAAAAGATGTTGAATGAGTCACAAATGCTCACCGATGGCTCTTCTGAAGTTCTCCATTAAAACCTCAGTCTTTTTTATTTCTGAAGAGTACACTTCACTGCCCACCATCGGACAAAAAGGAACCTTGTTGCCCAGTTCCTGTGCTATGGCCAGAGCAATTGCTGTCTGTTGCGAGTTGTTGAAACCATTTAAGATCAAATGAGCAATATAGAACAATTTCAAAATGTTATTCTGCAAGATCAGCTAGTTAATGGTATAAATGTAGGAATTCACAAAAACCTTCCCGGTTCCAGGAGGTCCCGCAAGCAGCACAGCCCTTCCGGACATCTTCTTGCTCTTGATCATCTCCAGGATAATGCCAGCAGCCTTTAGTGAAATTTTTAATGATGCATCCCTGAAACTAATCGAAATAAAAATTATATTTACCTTTTTAAAATACAAATTTAAAATTCTAGAACATTCGCGAACCTCACGGGCATGTTCTTGTCCAACCAGGCCAGAACCACTTTGAAGAGCGTAGCCATTTTCATCCAAACCCAAACCTTTAACATGGCTATGAGCAGCAATTCTTTGCGTCTTAGTAGAGCTTTTTACTTCTTCGATTTTCATTTCAAAAACACGGCAAACGGACACAAGTTAGAAATAAGTTTCCTTTGGATACCGGCTCAAAGACAACTAAAAATTTTGAGAAAATATTCATTTTATTTTAATTAATTAATTATGTTTTTAAAATTTATTTTCAAATAAAACTTTAAAAATAATTTTATCCATATTCGAGTATTTATTTTTAAGTTTACTTTTAAAACGATAAATTTTAAGTTGATCCAAATTATCAGAGTACGAACTTCTCATGAAATCATTAGAAAATCCTATATAAAACATTTAAAAATGAATAATGAAATAGTATGGACATGCATCC
Source organism: Piscicola geometra (assembly GCA_943735955.1). Lineage (NCBI taxonomy): Eukaryota > Metazoa > Annelida > Clitellata > Hirudinida > Piscicolidae > Piscicola > Piscicola geometra. The sequence goes on along the minus strand of OX030958.1, from coordinate 5,689,664 downwards.
GAGACATTAGACCTGGCATGAAAAATTTGAACGTACAATTTATTGTACTTGAAATGGGTGACAATTTTTATATTCTCTTCTATGTTATGTATAATATTTTTTATATTCTAAAAAAAGTATATTTGAATAAAAATATTGTATGAAAAAACGGTAGTTTTGCATGAAGTAATCTGAGTTGTCTTCAAGCTTGTTTCAGGCTTACTCCACATTAATAATAGTCGTCATTCAATTGTATTAAAAAGGCATCTTGTTGAAAATTTTAGTAAATTCAACCACAGATAAGAGTGTGGTTTGTGCATTGAAGCTTTTAAAACTTTTTTATAAATGTTTAAATTTTGTAAAACTATTTTATGTTTATAGAACATGTGTAAACTCACTTTAATAACCAAATTCAGTTAGAGTATTTCAAGTTAGTTCATCAACCTCTCAGGCAAGTGTACACAGACGAAGGACGGTCACGTAGTGAGGTCTGTGAAGATAGGCGACAGAAGTGGCTGTGTGAACATGTCAGTGTGGGACACAATGGGTGAGCTGATGCAGCCTGGAGACATCTGCAGAGTCACCAAAGGGTGAGTTATCCCACTGTTCTTCATATAAAACAAATTGTTCATTAAATCGCTTAGAGATGTAATATTTTTTAAATAGTTATTGCCTATTTCAAGAGCTAGGCATGTTTCATTTGTAGAGGCCTCATCAGCAGCTGGTTTTAGTCACTTTAGCATCAAATTTCAAGATTCAAGGTTACTGCACCACCCCCCTTTCAGTTATGGCTCAGTGTGGAAGGGATCCTTGACACTGTATGCAGGCAAGGGAGGAGACATGGAAAAGATTGGAGAGTGAGCAGCAATTTTAAATGTTGATTTATGAGCTTTAAACACTTAATTAATCTCTTTCTTGCAAGGTTCTGCATGCTCTTCTCTGAGACGCCCAACATGAGTGACCCTCAAGCAGACTTCCTTCAGAAGGTATCCTCTTCATCATCATCAGCAGCACTATAAGCATCATCAACATTGTTATAACCATCAATCAATCAATCAATCAATCAATCAATCAATCAATCAATCAATCAATCAATCACTAATGATTTGTATAGCGCCCTTTACTATGTGAACAAAAGCGCTCTTCAAATAAATTTGTTAAATAAAACGGTTTTTAGACCACTACCAATATATGTATATGTATCAATTTAAATATAAAAAAACAATCAACCTCAATAATCCAACCTCACCCACACCACCATGACAACACCGCCAAAAAATCACTATCACCACCAAAAAAAAATCAATCATCACTACAGTACCAACACTCATACCACAGCACAATCATCACCACATCATCCTCAAAACCATAAAACAATCATCATTCTTGTCAATTTTCTGTCTTGCCACTGGTGCCGAGGCTGCGATAGAGGGTGAAGGAGGAGTCCTTGCCAGCACTGGAACTGCTGCTGCTATAGAAGATTTTCTTCTTTATGTCGCAGCTCACTTGATTCCGTGCGGCCATCTTGGTCTGCTGCGGCAGATTCAAAACAACCAACATTCGCACAAAAAACATTCTAATTAATTAAATGTAATTTTTATTTAGATTTAAGATTCTAAAATTTTAATATATTATACCCAAAACCGTTTATTCTACAAATTTATTTGAGCAACCAAAGATCAACTAACCACCACCAACTCATCGTTGCACCATCTCAACAACCCTCATCAACATCATCATCACCACTGGTTGCACCACCTCAACAACCCTCCAGGCGACAGAACAGGACACAGTAGGAGCAGTCAAGTCTTCAAGTAGCAACAGCCTACTGCCACCACCAGCTGACCCCTCAAACCCTACTATCAGTGGTTAGTCATCCTTGCATAGGGGTGTTCGTGTGTTGTGTCAATTCTGTGGTAGTTCATTTGAATTGCTACCCAGTGATGAGCTTCTCACTTTTCACTCAATCGCATACACTCCCAATTAAATGACTTATATGCTTATTTGAGCTTTTTGTATTATTTTCTATTAAACAATTAAGATCCGTTTACTTTCGACTTGGTAACTCTCATAAAACTATTTAGTAAATCTAAGTAGTACATCTTCGTCATTCACTACGCTATGTGGAACCAGAAATCATCATAAATCACCATCTTCAAACAGACCCCAGAAAAAACTACAGACAGAACGGCATCACTGCCACCAACAGCATCGCTCCATCTTGACCACCACTGCAAGAAGCGTTCAATAAACTGTTCCGAAAAAGTCTTCGGTGCACTCATTAGCGTGTCTAAATACCTCAGTAGCGTTCGAAAGTAAATTATAAAATTCGCTAGCTCCAATAAACGTGCCATCCACTCCTTCCGCCCATCGTCAATATCATCGTCCATGTCATCATCGATGGTGCATCCCTCATGGCTTCCACAATATCTTCGAAAGGGCAATCGTGGCGGCCCTGGAAACGCCTGGAAGAGTGTCGAATTGTAGCTGCTTCACCTGTAGCAGAAGTAGTAATTTTAGTAGTATTAGTTTTAGTAATTGTACAGTTAAATTTAATACTATTAGCAATATTAATAATCATCATACAAGTCATAAGAGAATAGTGTTAGTTTGATCAGAAGTATAGTCTTTAGTCATGATAGTTACAACATGCCACCTCGAGCGCATGGTCCTTGAGAAGAGCTCTTCCTTCTGGCGCCTCAGCCAGACACGTGATCGTCTGCGGTGAGTGCATGTTCGAGTGTGGGAAGGATACCAGACTGAATATTATATTGTATTGTGGGAATGTAACCGTACTGAAATGATACTGTAGAGCGTAGCCTACTGATAAAGCTATTTTAGAGTGTGGGTAGTCATTACTATAACCACCACCTCCCTTACAACGGCACATTTCAACTCTGACCTTGAGACAGTTGACCCTGACCTCAGAACAGGGGTCAAGCAGGAGAGAAAGCAAGGAAGGGATAGCTTTTGCCTCCAACACTGTGAACTTGCCTCTGGTTGTTATGGCGATTCTGTGTGATGAGGTTTAGAGGAGTGAAATGTGGTGTGGGTGGGTGTGTTGTTGAAAGTATGAGTGGTATGAAGTCGAATTGTGTAGTTGGTAGAAGTTGTGTTGTGAAGCTTGATATGATCGTTTAGTGGTGCAGTCTAGCAAGGTAATAATAATATTAATGTCGAGTAGTGTTTTAGTGGCGTATAACCCGAACAGGCATCCAAGCTACTTAGGCTGCACATTTTTATTCGCGCCTGTGGTTGGCGCTGCAAGCCGATGGATGTGTCACCCACTTCATGAGGGCATTGGTGGCGTTGATTCGGATGTTGGCGTTCTTGTCGTTGAGCATTTCGATGAGTTTGTGCGTGCACATATGCTCTATAGCCTGACTCTTGCCCTCCAGCACCTGACTGCGGTACACCAGCATGCATTCATCAATCACTTTAATATTTTTTTTTGGAAATTCACTTTATCCTTATCTTATTCATTTCACATAGAAACCACCACCAACCCATCACAGAAAAACCCCGTTCACCACGTAATAATACCACGCCACCCACCCACCACAGGTCAGCGATACAACGGGCTCCTCTCCACCTCAACTCGACGTCGTCTTCGTGCAAGTACTCAGTGGCGAGTTTCATGCCGAATGTGTCCAAGCCATCTTGCACGCTGATGCGAAAGCAGTTGTGCAACGTGTCCAGGATTAAGCACTGTTCGTTTGGGTAGTGAGGGGCTTGTTTTGTGAAGTGATAGTGCTGTGGTGGAGTGTGTAGTGTGTAGTTAGTGTTGTGTGATATGATAGTGTTTGGAGGAGTAGGGGTAAGAATGGTGAGTTAGATTTTTTGGATTTAAAATTGAAGTTTTCAATCAAACAACATGGTTCAAATGTACTTTTTAACCCCTAAAAACAAATTTTTGTAAAATACTGCGCCTTATAAAGAAGGATTTTAAGTATATGACGCTCTTGTATCCACACTGTATTGACGTCATAACTTGAAGACAAAATAAAAAAATGACGCAGATTTTAAATTTATAAATGAATGAACTTTTTTCAATTTTCTGTACAACTTTTCTACTCTTTCTTTCATAAAGTATTTTTACTTTTTTGGCAAACACATGTATAAATCCGTCTTATAAATAGTGTTTTACGATAGTGGAACATTATAAAAATTATCAAATATTATAATCTAATTATATCAATTTTGAAGTGAACTAAATTTAATGATGAGACACATGATAGTTAAAAGCACCTTCATAGGGTTAGGCTCCAATACGATCCTCTTCAGCATGATGGTGCCCAGCTTCGCATCCAAGATGGCCTGTGCAGCTGTGGTAAAGAAGGGACTACATCAACCCTTTAACCCAAACAACAACCGATACAAAAATACTAAAAGAATCAACTAAAAAAACAAGACTAAATCCCAATATGACTATTACTACAAGAACTATTCTGAACCCTTGAACATCTACAACAACCATTGCAGAAACCTCTACAACAGCCACTACAACAAACACAACACTACAACAACCCCTACAACAATCACTACAACAACCGCAACAACAACACAACAACAACAACAACACCGAAACAACAACCACTACAATACAAATCACCACAACAACTAAAACAAAAATAACACCCCGCGACAACTACTACTACAACAACCACTTTAACAACACCACAACAACAACTACTACAACAACCACTTTAACAACACCACAACAACAATCACAACACCACCAACACAACAAAAATAGCATCATAACCGCACCGAAGGGCATCTCGGAGAGCATCTGAAGGGCCTTGTAGACTGACAACCTCACAATGTCCTCCTCGTCTTCCAGCAAGAAAATCAGAGCTGGTATTACGTCATCATCGACCAGCGCCTGTCTTCCCACTGCATGACCTGATGATGATGATGATGATGATGATTCTTTTTATGATCAGTGGTAGTTGTGATCGTGAAGATAAATTAATGATAATGATGATTAGTGGTAAAAATGATAATTGTTGGAAGTGATGATAACGATGAATGATGGAGGTGATGATAATGATGAGTGACTTGCGAAGAGGAAGAAAACTTCAGCACTCTTGAACCTCACGATGACGTCAGCATCGTGGATGAGTTCCAACAAGACGTCAATGAAGCCTGGGATGAAAGTTTTTTTAAGTTGTTTTTTTCTTATTTGTGTGTGTCTGGTGGTCGTGTCGTGGTGTTCTTGGTGGTTTTTTAGTGGTAGTTGTGTAGTAGCGTGCTTGTGGACTTGTGGTGCTTGTGTGACTAGTGGTCATGGGGGTGGTGTGCTTGGTGGTTATGTGGTGGTCGTGTGGTTGGTGTAGTAGTTATTGCTCGGGTACATTTATTTTTATGCCATTTAACATTCAAATAACCCTTATATACGTTCAATGTAGTTGTAGCTTGGACCTTGCCAAAATTGTATTACATTATCGTCCAATTAAAATTATTTCATTATCTCGCTCAAAAACTTTCAAGCTCTTTACAACCAGCGCCATAAAGTCAACGAAGCAGACCTAGCTTAAGGGCAACTGAGACGTGTTCAGGATCGTGCAGGTAGTCAGAAAGGCTGACCATTGACCGTTGTCTTAGCAGCAAGTTCTCACTTTCTAGATTCTGTTTCTGTGTGTGTTTGTGTGTGTGTGTGTGTGTGTGTGTTTGTGTGTGTGTGTGTGTGTGTGTGCGTGTGTGTGTGTGTGTGTGTGTGTGTGTGTGTGTGTGTGTGTGTGTGTGTGTGTGTGTGTGTGTGTGTGTGTGTGTGTGTGTGTGTGTGTGTGTGTGTGTGTGTGTGTGTGTGTGTGTGTGTGTGTGTGTGTGTGTGTGTGTGTGTGTGTGTGTGTGTGTGTGTGTGTGTGTGTGTGTGTAAAAACCAAGATAATGAGGGCTCTGTTCCCATAGGCTAAGGTGGCTCTGGTGGGGTCAATGAGGGGTGGGTACTTGGCTGAGATCACTGTGCTCGCCATGCTGCAGTCGTTGTAGAAGTAAAACTGGACAGAAACGGAGAAAGTGTAAAGATTGCATTCTTAAATAGATGTTTATTGGGTGCGTAAGTGGTCATTAAGACAAAAAATTGAAATTAATTAAATGCATGAAGTTTAAACCTTTCATATACACAACACAAAAGCTGTTAACACTGCAGTGTTCAGACTAGAATCTAGTCACTAGATTAATCTAAGTCGTCATCATCGTCATAACAAACAACTTGTGTTGCCATGGAAATTGAGTTTGTTGAACTTCCATTGAAAGCTGGTCTGCTCAAGGGTGTGATGATTGTGATATGAAGGATGATTATAGTGAAAATGATAGTAGTGATGCTTATCACTTTTAAAAAATCACTCTAGTTTCTTGCACTTTTTAAAGTTTTTCAGAATTATGGGCTTGTGAGAGCAGTGCCCGAAGAAGATAAAAAAAATATTAAAAAGTGGTTTTAGAGATTCTTTGAATTAACCACGACCAAAATCAGGCATCTCAGAACATTTTCGTATAGTAAATCTCGACAATCAGCAGCAGCCCTTCTCCCCTCCCTTTTGGAGATTTTGAAATCCTGCTCATTGTGTTTCATATGCAGGTGCCACTTTTGTTAGGATCTCTAATAAGCATTTTTGAAGTGTTGTGTTATAGTGGTTTGGCTGTTTAGTTAGGTGTGCTGTGTTGATTTAAAATAAATTTTCCGTTAGAAAAATGTTTAAAAATTTTTACGATGTGAATTTAAGTGTTTTTCTTAACCTTTCAATGAAGAAATTAATAATTTTGCCGTAATATCTGTTAACTTAAGTTGCTCCTAGCCTACTGACCTCTTATCTGCGTCCGTTCGATGACAATGTGGAATATGAGCTAACATAACACTCTGCCAACTGCAACGCGAGTCCCTAAGAAACTACTTGTTCGACTGGGTGACGATCTTCCTTCAGCTGACAGATTGCAACAAGAGTGACGATCGGCTGAAAACCTTGGAGTCGTACCCAGCATGGGCGCCGATCTTGGGGGTTTTGGGTTTCGTTTTGTATATAAGAGTTATAACTATAACTACACATACTCAAAACTTATTAATATATAAATATTCTGTTTTATAGCATGTTTGACGATTATGCTCGTATCAAAAAAAGAGTTTTAAAATGTTTTTAATGAAAAAGGGGAAAAGGGGCTCCATAATAGGATGGACCCCATACTTCTTAAAAGTTAGAGAAAGTAACGGATCCCAGGACCTTCCAGGATCACCGCCTATGGATTGAAACCCAGAAGGTGCCTTCATTTCCCACGTAGTTACCACTCAAACAAGAATTAATACAATAGAACCGCCATGCGGTTAACTTCGAGATGATCATGAGAATAAACAGACTGATAAAAAGAATTATAATGTAACGGAAGTTAATTATTCCAAAGTTAACTTAAAATTTAGATTGGCCCCCAAAGATTTGCAGCAGATTTCCGCCCCTGGTTTGATGCCCAGCTTTGACCTATAAAGTTAAACTTTATCACCCTTTATTAGTGTTTTGAGAATTTTTCGACTGTTTTTTTATATATGAAGTTAATAACTTTACAATTTATTCAAGAAACGCAACTGAAAACCAGCATTTCAATTTAATATAAAAAAATATATAATATTTCAAACAACTTATCTTAGAATATATATTAAATATCAATTGAATTATATTAATTTATAAGCTAATCGAATAATTTTAATGTTTAGTTTGACGTGTGTGGCTGCTGGTTAGACCAAAAGTAATTTAGTTGTCCCGCCAATACTTTCCTTTATTAAAATGTCTAAAATATCATTAACAACTGGCTCTTTAGAGGTTAATTGTTTAATTTTTTTGTTGAACTATCTAATTATTTCATTTGAAAAGAAAACCAATTTATTGTGCTTCTTAAACAGGCCATTATTGCCGGAACACACTGTGAAAACCCAGTGGTGCAAGTGCTGGTGAGACCTTTGTATTGCTGAATAAATGTAGTTTCTTCATTCTTGAACTAGTTTTTCTGCAAGACAGATAAATGAAAATGTGAAACAAATATATTTACATAATCGCACAGACTAAGAAACAGATACAAATATCTACACATACACACACCGACTGAGAGCAAGACACATATTTACACATACAGGCTCAAACTTTCACACACGTACATACATAAATAAATAAATCCACGCATACACACAGGGTGTCAAGAAAATACAGAACCAGTCGAACAGTGCACAAGACAGATACCGTCTGTTGCTCTCTGATGGGGAAAACAGTCTTTCTTGTTCGTTCTCATGTTCTTGCATGGATTGTTGATCTTTTGTTGTATTTATTATTACAGTGGGGCATTTTTATCAATCTAGTTTTAGAGGTTATTAATACCAATAAACCACCATCACTACAACAACAGCGGTGATGCTAGCGACACAGTTGAACAAAATGGTGGAGGATAAGAGTCTCGATGTGAACTGTGTCATCTGCCTGCAACGCTATCTCACCAACACCATCCAGGCAGACAAGTGCCTGTCATTCTATAATTAAATGCCATACTTGAAATACTGTATCATTTTTATATTGTTAATCTATCAATTTAGCTAAAACACTATAATATCATACAGTACCATCAAATACAGAATCATATCAGACAACACTATCTATGACAATTCATTAAATACATGGGGATGGAATTGCTGATGATAATGTTGGTGCTGATGGTTATGATGATGATGATAACATGAACAGGAAGGTGGTAGTGTTGCTGGAGTTAGAGGTGTTGAAGAGTGGTTCTCAGGTGGGCAGTAAGATCGGAGACCCTAGCGCACTTAAGCAGCCTCTCGAGAGTATGATAATGATACTGATGATGAAGTAGATGATAATAATGATAATTGTGACATCCGAATACTTTCCACTTTTCAACTATCTCGAAGCAACAACAACAACCCTCTCACACACACATACACACACACACACACATACACACACACACACACACATACATACACACACACACACACACACAGAAAGTGCGCCCCAAGCCTCCAAGCAACAGAACAGCACCACTGACACCTCCTCAAATGCCAAGATACCCTCTTCATCCTCATCATCATCATCAATGAACAAGAAGGCAGACGAACAGGCGGCCCATGGCAGGATCTACCCGATAGCTTCTCTCACTCCATACCTCGGCAAGACTACTATCAAGGCTAGAGTCTCTCTCAAGAATAAGGTGTGTGTTGTTGTTGGTTTTGTTGTTGTTGTGTTGTTTTTGGTTTTTTGTTGTTGTGTTGTTGTTGGTTTTTTGTTGTTGTTGTTGTGTTATTGTTGTTGTTGTGTTGTTGTTGTTGTAGGTGTTGTTTTGCCAACCACATATGCATTGTAAAAACTATTATTTACCAAACACATATTCACAAATATCCCCATTCATTACCAGCTACACATACACAATTCCCCATTCTTTACCAACTTTACACATACACAAATCCACATTCCTTACTGACAACACACACACACACACACAGATACACACAAACACAGATATACACATACAGATACACACATGGAGCAATGAGAAAGGTGAAGGTCAACTCTTCTCGTTCAACCTGGTCGACAACTCTGGCGAGATCAAGGTGACGTCAGCACACGCACACTGATGTTTACACACACATATACATGCACACTGACTTAAACACACATGAACACTGACGTATGCACAGTCACACAAACACACACTGACATACACATACACAAGCATACCTCACAAACAGGTGACGGCGTTTAAAAAGGAGGTTGAGCGCTTCTACAACATGATTGAGGCAAACAAGGTTTACTGCTGTACTAAAACTAGTACATCTCTTTTGTACTACTAGTACTGTTATTTTTTACTGCTAGTACTGCTTTTTTGTACTTTTCTTTTTTACAACTATAACTACTTTTTTTTACTTCTAGTACTGTATTTTGTTTTAATAATATTGTTTTTATGGTACTAAAAATACTGTTTATTTGTACGTATAGTGCGTTTATTGTACTTATACTAGGTACTGCTACCATGGCATCTCACTGCTTCACTGCATTACCACACTACTCCACCAACATACAACACCTTCATTCTACTCAAAATCACTATCATAACGCTCATAAAAGTTGCTATAGTTACTATACCCCTACAACATCAATAAAAAAATATTAAAATAACCACCATCCTACAACCATATCAACACCACATTAACACCACATCAACACCACCACTCAGGTGTACCTCATTAAAAATGGCAACCTGAGGGCCGCCAACAAGAAGTTCAGCAGTGTTGATAATGATTACGAGATGACCCTAGCCAGCAACTCTGAAGTGATCCCCGTGTCAGATGAGGTGTGTGTGTGTTTGCGTGTGTGTGTGTGTGTGTGTGTGTGTGTGTGTGTGTGTGTGTGTGTGTGGGTGTGTGTGGGTGTGTGTGTGTGTGTGTGGGCATTCCTCAGTGGCACACACACATACACAAACACAGGATGAGGGGGAGCTACCCACAGTGCAGTACAACTTCGTACAGATCGATCAGATCCAAAACATCGAACCAAACACATTCATTGGTGTGTGGGATAGGAAGGGGGGAGGTGGTGAGGATGATGACGAGAATGATGGGGGTGATGATGGTAGTCAGTAACGTTCAATAATGATGATGATGGCCAGACGTGATTGGAGTGGTGAAGGAGGTGGAGGAGGTCAGGTCGCTGACCCAACGCTCGACCAGTAAGGAGTTGCGCAAGAGGGAGGTCCATTTGGTCGACCAATCAGGATCCTGCATTGGCTTAACCCTGTGGGGACAGGATGTGAGTGGTGGAGTGGTGATGATGATGATGATGGAAATGGGGTAGTGATGATGATGACTATGGAAATGGGGTAGTGATGATGATGGAAATGGAGTAGTAGTGATGATGATGATGGGATTGAGGCAGTGATGATGATGATGCAGGCGGATGACTTTGAGGGCTCAGACCACCCTGTGGTGGCATTGAAAGCTTGCAAGGTGTCGAATTGGAATGGTGAGTCATCAGCACTTTCAAAACCTACCTCTCACCTTCCACTCCATCCATTTTCATTCATCATCCTCGAAACTAGATTTCTTTCAACTTCTTTTCACAACTACCTTCTCCACCCCCTTCCTCTTCCATCCATTCCCATCTACCCCCCTCTCTCCACAACAACAACCAACTACCCCCCTCCCCCTCATCCCCCATCCCGACAGGCCGTTCCCTCAGCCAAACAAACAACACCCTCCTCGTTCTGAACCCACCCCTACCCGAGGCCAACGTCCTCAGGGGGTGGTACGACAAAGCGGGTTGCACGCACACGTTCAGGGAGTACAAGCGGGAGGGAGGGGCTGCCAGCGAGGGGGGCACCAAGTGGTTGGGACTTGCCGAGGTGGGTGTGCAGGTGGAGGCTGGTGCGGATGACAAGCCGGAATACTTCCAGTGCAAGGCCACCATCGTCTCCATCAAAGCCGAGAACTGCCTATACATGGTGGCGTTGGTGATGGTGGTGATAATGATGATGATTGTGGTGGTCATGATGATGAGGGTCGCGTTGATAGTGACGATGATTATAATGATGTTGATAGTGACGATGATCATGGTGATGGGAATGAATATGATGTTCATGTTGATAATGATGTTTATGATAATCCAACACAGGCGTGTCCACAACCTGAGTGTAACAAAAAGGTTCAAATTCCATTTTACTAAAAATGATGATGATGATAATGATTGATCTACGAGATCATTGTGTATGATGATGGTGTTTTTTATTATTTAGTGATTATGATGATGAAGTTGATAATGATGATGATGATGATGGTCATGATGATGATGATAATACAGGTGGTGGACTTGGGCAACTCTGTGTACCGCTGTGAGAAGTGTGCCCAGGAGTTTACATCCTTCAAATGGAGGTTCATCCTGCAGGTGATGATGATGATGATGAATACGACGATAGTGATGATGATAATGATGATGATGATGATGATGGCGACAGGTGAACGTATGCGACTACGGCGGCAGCTTGTGGCAGACGTGTTTCCAGGAGGCTGCAGAACAGGTGCTGCAGAGGAGTGCCCAGGAGATGGGCCAGCTCAAGATCGAGGTGCTCTTTCTTCACTCCATCACGCTTGCATTCTTTTACCGAACTTCTTTCTCTCTCCATCCATCATCATCATCATCATCATCACCACCGCCGCAGGACCAGCCATCTTTCGAGAAGGCCATCAGTGAGGCTTCCTTCAACTCCTTCGTCTTCAAGTGCCGTTCCAAGATGGAGAAGTACAACGTGAGTCTTTTCCTTCCTATCTCTCATTCCATCTATTTTCTTTTACTTCACTTTCCTTCTATCTCTTTCTTTCTTTCTTTCTTTCTCTTCACTTCTTTTCCATCTCCTACCACACCTTTGTCCTCTCAGGATGAAAACAGGCTGAAGACTGTGTGTTTGCAGGTTAGTTTTCTTTCATCAAAGCTCCACCACTCCACCATCAGCACACTGCCACCACACACACACCAACACACACGCACACACACATACTCACATACACACACACATACACACACACACAGGCAACACCAGTGGACCACGTGGAGCTGAGCAGAAGGTTGTTGAAGGAAATGACCAGCATCCTTGGACCTGTCTGAGCTCTCCATCTTTCTATTCATCCTTCTCACTCCACCCATCAATTCATCAAGCATTCATCTTCTCTCCATCCATCTATCGGCTTGTTTGAACTCTACCACTCTTCTCAAAATAATTCTTCATTCCACCATCGTCATCTGCCCATTTCCTATTCATCCTTCCATCCATCCATAATTTTCTTTTATTACTTCTCCATCTATCCGACTTGGACACGTGACTATTACTTCTTGGTGTGACTTTTTTCTTGATGGTTTTTTGTCTCAATAAAAGAAAATATAGGATTGTCTTGAATTTAGATTAAAAGTTAGTTTAAAATCACTAAAAGTTCATTTTATTTGATGAAATCAGGTCAACACTACAGTTGAATAAAAAAATAAAAACCCCATATTTCTAAAGTAGCTGTGTTTTCTTTGCATCTTTTCGGTCTAATCCAGTTGTTTGAACAACTTTTTCTGTCTGAAAGGGTTGAAATATGTTTAAAATGACAAGTAAATAATGTTATAAGTCAAAAATGTAACTCAAAAATACATACGGTAAAAAAATATTTAAGAATTTTTTACTGTAGTTCACTTTTAATTAATCTCATAATTGTTTCATAAATATATCATAATCAAAAGAAATTATTGAATAAAATATATGAATGTAACAAAACTTTTGCACAATTTTATTGTTTGCTCATAAGTTCATAGTTCTAATTACTTCAATAATGAGTTTGCTTTCTCTTCCGAACGAGTTACTCTCAATCATCTTCGACCACTTGTCTCCATACAGAGATCTTCCACTATGCAAACTCGTTTGCAAAAGATTTTATGTAATCTCATCAAGTAAGCCATGTATTTTATTTTGTGGGTATAAAATTTCAGGCAGTACAATATGCAAATACACAAACAAAATATATTTACAATTAAAATATATATTAAAATCTAAATACATTATAACTTAAATTAAACTATACTATTTGAATTACAGTTAAAACTAATTTTTATTCCTTACAGTCGTTCGAGAAAGACAAAAAAATTGTTTTTACAAGGCTATATTGAATAGTAAACTGACTTTCAGCAGACTAAACACCTTAAACACAAGTCAAAATCTCCAAAGTCATGAAAGCATTTCCAACAAAAGAGCTTTTCTCACAGATCCACTGGCACTGAAAAGTTCTGCCACTCTTCCATTTCGCAGCAATAGGATTCCTGCCCGCCAGCATGCAGCTCTGTGCCACCACATGGGCGCAGTCTTCATGTTCGGGGGCATCACCTCACACAACACGCACCACAACGACATCTGGAAGCTTGACTTGAGCACACATCGCTGGTCGAGATTGCTCTGCACTGGTCAGCAGCATTCATTATTTTCATGAAATAACAATTACTTACTTTAATCTAAAATAACTTGTTTAAATTCCTCATCATACTTATATAATTTAATTAAAATCATGTTTAGAAATAATTTGGTTTTTCGTTTTTTATCAAATTAATATAATATTACATTTTTCCATATATTCTTGCCCTGTCCCACCCAGGCACCTACCCCACCCCCAAATGTCTGTCAACTCTCGTCAGCTATAAGGAGAAGTTGATCTTGTATGGTGGCTATGCTGTCTGCATGAGCTTCCTACCCTACCCTGTGAGGAGGGTGGAAGGAGGAGGAATGGAGTGATAGAGTGGTGGAGGGTGGAAGGAGGGATGGAGTGGTGGAGGGTGGAAGGAGGGATGGAGTGGTGGAGGGTGGAAGGAGGGATGGAGTGGGGAAGGGTAGGAAAATGGATGGAGTGATAGAGAGTAAATCTTTCCAATCTAATGCATCATCCACCATCCGAACCAGAAAGTGGTAAAAGACACCCACATCTTTGACCCTCTCGCCAACCAGTGGACGTTTCTTCCTAGGTTTTCATCCTTCGTCTATCCTTCTATCTTTTTATCCATTCACCCACCCACCCATCCATCCATCCATCAATACGTCCATCCATCCATCCATACATCAAATTATTTATTCATCCAATTATCCATCCATGCATGCATGCATCCAACCATCCATGCACCAAGTTGTTCTCTGGGTCATTCGGGCCACAAGGCGACCGTAGTGGGGCACTCAATGGTGGTGTTTGGAGGGTATGGCCCTTCCGATAAGATGTGAGTGATGGAGCAAAATAAAAGTTTATTTTTGCAATCTTATTATTTGGTACTTACGTTTGTTTTTTTATTGATTATTTAATTTTAATCATGTAATTTAATTCTGGATTAAATGATATTTAAGTTGTATATAATTCTTTCGAAATCCTTCAAGTCTGAATGATGTGTGGGTGCTGGGTCTGGAGGGGGTTGGCGAGGAGGGGTGGAGGCAGGAGTGGAGGCAGGTGGCAGTGTATGGAAGAGTGCCTGAGGCAAGAGCTATGCATACACAGGTAGGTGTCTAAGTGGGTAGATGGATGGATGGATGCATGCATGGATGCATGGATGCATGCATCGATGCATCGATGCATCGATGGATAGATAGATAGATAGATAGATAGATAGATAGATAGATAGATAGATAGATAGATAGATAGATAGATAGATAGATAGATAGATAGATAGATAGATAGATAGATAGATAGATAGATAGATAGATAGATAGATAGATAGATAGATAGATAGATAGATAGATAGATAGATAGATAGATAGATAGATAGATAGATAGATAGATAGATAGATAGATAGATAGATAGATAGATAGATATATGGATAGAGTGAATATTCCACAGGAACTGCTGGATGGCGAACACTTGCTTATCTTCAGTGGATTCAACGACAAAATGGTCACTCATTTCGAATCAATAGTCACTTAAAATCGCTATAATTAGTACAAAAATCGAGATATTACGCAATATATGTGCTACTTTTAATCAATATTTAATAGCTAACCATTGGTTAAACCATCGAACATTTTAAAAACAGATTCTACTGGATGCTTGGCTCTTGAGCATGGGGAAGCAGCATGCCTGTAATGGCCACCACAACACCCACAACTACAACACCAACAACAACAACAACCATGAAGGTAGAATGTGTAGCCTCTGTATAATGACATGTGAAAGATTCATAATCTGATGTTAATAAAAACAATATTAATAATAATAATACTTAATTTTCTTCAAACATTTCACACTGCACCAAGGGTGGTTTTGGACAAAGCTGGAGATGAAGGGCAAAATACCTGCTTGCAAATCCTCTGAAGCTTTTAAGGTGATGATGATGATGATGATCCTGGTTTTGTTGATGAAGATTTAGCTGATGTGAGGATTACGATTATCTTGGTGAAGGTGATAATGATGATGTCTTGAGTGGTGTTGATGATAATGATGGTTTGAGTGATGTGGATGATGATGATGGTTTGAGGTGTTTTTCTATGATGTTGGTTTTAGGGCTGCGCATAATACTTGTATAATACAATAATACGTGTATAATACAATAATTGCCAATACCGTATTGGTTGGTGAAATTAATTAATGACCTCAGGTACACGACAGACTTGTAGTGTTCGGAGGGGTGTCTACGGAAGACAAACTGAAGAAGTTACAAGAAAAGCAAAAGGCGAAGTCACTGCACGTGCAACTGCAACAACAACGGCAAGTCTTTTCGCCAGCACAACAACAACAACAGCACACTTCAACTAGACAGCATATTCATGCATCACATCTACCCCCCGTGTCACTATCTACTACACATCCTCAACCATCGTCATCATCACTCTCATCATCGTCGTCATCACCTTCTTTATTATATTCATTAAAACCATCATTACAACCCCAATCATCATCACCATCATCACAATTACCACAATCACTATCATCAGCACAGCTACCACAATCATCATCACCATCATCACAATTACCACAATCAACATCATCACCATCATCTTCATCATCATCATCTCTCCCACTCCCGAGGATACAGCGCAAAGACTACAGACAACAGCAGCTAAAAATGCTGGATCGCTATGAGTTGATGTTCAAGAATCGTCATCAAGATTCCAGAGGGGCTCCTGATAATGATGCTCTGAATAATAGTAATAATAAAAAGAAAAAAGAAGATAATAATGCAAGTGACATGAACGGGAGTAGGGACGGTGACGATGCGAGCATTAATGAGAATAATGATGCTCAAGGTTGCCTCAGTGTCAAGCAGGCCACTCCGAGCGATGCCTCGACGACAGTGCTGCACTTTTACACGCTCGACTTGTCGGAGGCGATCAGGGGGGCGGCTGTGCGGTGGCAGGCGAGGGTGGGACGAGCGTGCAACTACACCGAAGGCGAATGCAGGGTGTTCTCTTTCGTGTGCTGCAGTAGTGAGGTGGTGATGGTGGGCAAGAAGAAGGAGAAGGATGCGTGCGATGGAGGCGATGACAGTGGTGAGATCATCACTCAGTACTTGAGCTATCGACCTGTCTTCTTCGATGATACGCCTTAGGAATGCATGAATTTGCTTTGTGTTGCGCATTTGTGTTCGATAATAAATTCAGGATTTATTATTATTTAAAGTTTCCGCTATATACAGGTGGGGTAAGCATCGATTTCAAAATTTCAAATCGTCCACTTAGGACTTTATTAAGAGAATAAACACAAGAGATTTGACAAAAATGTTTTACTCTTTCTAGCAAACTACGTTTCAGCTTTCATTCTTTTTAGTTTTTCATCTAGAAGACGCTTTTTGACTTTCCACCACATTTTGACTTCGACTCTAGTTTTCGAACCAGCTCTTGATTTATTTGTGCTCCACATCAGAATTTAGCTCTCATCATTTTACTCCAGTTGAGTTTTATTTCGTTGTTGATTTGCTGCCTGTCGTCTCTGTAAGTAAAGAGCTGGGCGTCTCTAGTCTGCCGGCTCTTTTGTGAAATTGTGAATCTACTGACTGCATTCAGTGTGCCTAGCTTCTTTACTGATAATCTCTCTCTTCTAGTACTCATCACTTCTCTTCCAACCTTTGAATTCGCAAAAGAAAGTTCAAATAGAATAAATTCTTTGGAATTATTTTACCCGTATAAAATAAACATGGAAGATGATGATGATAATGACGGTGATGATGATAATGACGATCTATAACTTTTTAAAGTTTAATAACCGTAATGCCCCTCCCCCCACCATTTAATCTGTGATTGTTCTACTATCACTTCCTTCTACATACTATCACATGTTCTTTTTTGTCACGAATGATACTTTAAGTTTTTGTTAAAACAATAAAGTGTAAGAACTTTTTTTCTACAATATTAAGAAAAAATGAGTAAGAAAGTGCACAAAATGTTTCTAAAACGAAATAGTGGCAAAAGGGAAAATAGATTTATTGTTTATATAAATGTCTTTCGCAGAATGTGTTTGAGGTATCATAAGACACTCAGAATATAAGTTCTGAATTTTGATGGATGGAAGTTGGTTGGTAGATGACCTGATCCGAATTCGGATCACTGGGCTCTCATGGGTTGATAACACTGATAATACATTTAAAAACTTGTTTTTTACGATCCAACACTCTACAACAATCTTAAAAGATGTGATGAGAAAGTTGAGGTGGCAAGGAAAGTAGTTCATCGAAGATTTTGCAATGCCGCGGCTGAAATGATGACAAAAATGTATCTTTCGTGAGCTTGCCCCGCCCTAGGAAATCTTTTTCAATAACTAATACAACGTGCGAAGAACTTTATTCAGAAAAATGTTGGAGACCCTCTCAAGAAATGGCCAACAACAACAATTTACACCAAGAAGAGCCATAATTAATGAGTGTTGGTGATGGTAATACTAAATATTGTGATAATGATAGCTGACAATTCGATGATAGTAGGTGATGAGTTTCAGTAAGGATAGTAAGTTTTGATAATGATAATAAGTGATCAGTTTTGATAATGATAATAAAAAATCAGTTTTGATAAGGATAGTAAGTGATCAGTTTTGATAATGATAGTAAGTGATCAGTTTTGATTGGCACGTGAACATCGGTAAAATAAAAAAATTGAGAATTTGCACTATCCTACAGCACTGTACCCATACTGACGTCAACAACAACAAAAACAACAACAATAAACATTGGGACGTATGGTAGTAAGATTGTTGTTGAGTAGTTTGTTGAACACCTTATTCTTATAGATTTTTTGCACATTAAAACACACATATTGATGATGATGATGATGAAAACACACAGTACATCGCAGTACAACACACAACAAGACGGGACAGGATAGATGACACTCAAGTCTCGACCAGGTGCTTGGGGGCATCGGCGAAGGCGTACTGAAGTCTATACGCGTCAGCCAGCAGGAGAGCAACGTCGGCCTCTGTCCAATTCTCGGTCGGGAGACTCTTTAGAAAGAGCATCAGCCCCTGTTGAGGTGGTTTGGTTTGGTGTTGATGTTAGTGTGGTTTGGGGTGATGTGGTGTGATGTGATGTGATGTGGTAGTGATGGCGATATGGTCTGATGTGCCGAAATGTTGTGGTGTGAGGTGGTATGGTGCAGTGAGATGCTATGTTGTGGTGTGAGGTGGTATGGTGCAGTGAGATGCTATGTTGTGGTGTGAGGTGGTATGGTGCAGTAAGATGCTATGTTGTGGTGTGAAGTGGTATGGTGCAGTGAGATGCTATGTTGTGGTGTGAGGTGGTATGGTGCAGTGAGATGCTATGTTGTGGTGTGAGGTGGTATGGTGCAGTGAGATGCTATGTTGTGGTGTGAGGTGGCATGGTGCAGTCAGATGCTATGTTGTGGTGTGAGGTGGTATGGTGCAGTGAGATGCTATGTTGTGGTGTGAGGTGGTATGGTGCAGTAAGATGCTATGTTGTGGTGTGAGGTGGTATGGTGCAGTAAGATGCTATGTTGTGGTGTGAGGTGGTATGGTGCAGTAAGATGCTATATAATGGTGTGAGGTGGTATGGTGCAGTGAGATGCTATGTTGTGGTGTGAGGTGGTATGGTGCAGTAAGATGCTATGTTGTGGTGTGAGGTGGTATGGTGCAGTGAGATGCTATGTTGTGGTGTGAGGTGGTATGGTGCAGTAAGATGCTATGTTGTGGTGTGAGGTGGTATGATGCAGTAAGATGCTATGTTGTGGTGTGAGGTGGTATGGTGCAGTAAGATGCTATGTTGAGGTGTGAGTTGGTATGGTGCAGTGAGATGCTATGTTGTGGTGTGAGGTGGTATGGTGCAGTGAGATGCTATGTTGTGGTGTGAGGTGGTATGGTGCAGTGAGATGCTATGTTGTGGTGTGAGGTGGTATGGTGCAGTGAGATGCTATGTTGTGGTGTGAGGTGGTATGGTGCAGTGAAATGCTATGTTGTGGTGTGAGGTGGTATGGTGCTGTGAGATGCTATGTTGTGGTGTGAGGTGGTATGGTGCAGTGAGATGCTATGTTGTGGTGTGAGGTGGTATGGTGCAGTGAGATGCTATGTTGTGGTGTGAGGTGGTATGGTGCAGTGAGATGCTATGTTGTGGTGTGAGGTGGTATGGTGCAGTGAGATGCTATGTTGTGGTGTGAGGTGGTATGGTGCAGTGAGATGCTATGTTGTGGTGTGAGGTGGTATGGTGCAGTGAGATGCTATGATGTGGTGTGAGGTGGTATGGTGCAGTGAGATGCTATGTTGTGGTGTGAGGTGGTATGGTGCAGTGAGATGCTATGTTGTGGTGTGAGGTGGTATGGTGCAGTGAGATGCTATGTTGTGGTGTGAGGTGGTATGGTGCTGTGAGATGCTATGTTGTGGTGTGAGGTGGCATGGTGCAGTGAGATGCTATGTTGTGGTGTGAGGTGGTATGGTGCTGTGAGATGCTATGTTGTGGTGTGAGGTGGTATGGTGCAGTGAGATGCTATGTTGTGGTGTGAGGTGGTATGGTGCAGTGAGATGCTATGATGTGGTGTGAAGTGGTATGGTGCAGTGAGATGCTATGTTGTGGTGTGAGGTGGTATGGTGCAGTGAGATGCTATGTTGTGGTGTGAGGTGGTATGGTGCAGTGAGATGCTATGTTGTGGTGTGAGGTGGTATGGTGCTGTGAGATGCTATGTTGTGGTGTGAGGTGGCATGGTGCTGTGAGATGCTATGTTGTGGTGTGAGGTGGTATGGTGCAGTAAGATGCTATGTTGTGGTGTGAGGTGGTATGGTGCAGTGAGATGCTATGTTGTGGTGTGAGGTGGTATGGTGCAGTAAGATGCTATGTTGTGGTGTGAGGTGGTATGGTGCAGTAAGATGCTATGTTGTGGTGTGAGGTGGTATGGTGCAGTAAGATGCTATGTTGTGGTGTGAGGTGGTATGGTGCAGTAAGATGCTATGTTGTGGTGTGAGGTGGCATGGTGCAGTCAGATGCTATGTTGTGGTGTGAGGTGGTATGGTGCAGTGAGATGCTATGTTGTGGTGTGAGGTGGTATGGTGCAGTAAGATGCTATGTTGTGGTGTGAGGTGGTAT